>CM068293.1:31436996-31978279 GCA_034703905.1 Chenopodium berlandieri | reverse complement strand
TTTTGAATCAAATGAAAGTCAAACACATTCAAACAAAGCAATTTAAATCAAATGAAAGTGAAATGCATTCTACAAAGCTAACTGAATCAAATCAAAGTCAAACACATTCAAACAAAGCTTTTTGAATAAAATGAAAGTCAAATACATTCTACAAAGCTAATTGAATCAAATGAAAGTCAAACACATTCAAACAAAGTTTTTGAATCAAATGAAAGTCAAACACATTCAAACAAAGCAATTTAAATCAAATGAAGTGAAATGCATTCTATAAAGCTAACAGAATCAAATCAAAGAAAAACACATTCAAACAAAGCTTTTTTAATAAAATGAAAGTCAAATACATTCTATAAAGCTAATTGAATCAATTGAAAGTCAAACACATTCAAACGATGCTTTTTGAGTCAAATAGAAGTCAAACACATACAAACAAAGCTATTTAAATCAAATGAAAGTGAAGTGCATTCTATGAAGCTAATTGAATCAAATTAAAGTCAAACACATTCAAACAAAGCTTTTTGAATAAAATGAAAATAAAACTCATTCAAACTAAGCCATATATATCAAATGGAAGTGAAATGCATTCTACATAGGTAATTGAATTAAATGAAAGTCAAACACATTCAAACAATACTTTTTAAATCAAATGAAAGTCAAATACATTCTACAAACCTAATTGAATCAAATGAAAGTCAAACACATTCAAACAAAGCTTTTTGAATCAAATGAAAGTCAAACACATTCAAACAAAGTAATTTAAATCAAATGAAAGTGAAATGCATTCTATAAAGCTAACTGAATCAAATCAAAGCCAAACACATTCAAACAAAGCTTTTTTAATAAAATGAAAGTCAAATACATTCTACAAAGCTAATTGAATCAAATGAAAGTCAAACATGATTAGGGGATTTTGCTCCCACCAATCGGAATGCGCCACGTGGGCCAATCAGGTCCTGCCAAGTGTCCCCCAGTTGGACCTCTCAGGGGCCTGCCACGTGGCACACTATTATTCGTCCACCGTGGACCTATTATGTCATGACACGTGGCATACCCCATGTCTAATGGAGAAGTCGGCCACCTAGGCCCAACTTCCGAGGGAAGCCCAATCAGCCCAAGGTTAACCTAAACCTAGGGTTGGCACGTTTCCCGAGGTTATAAATACCTCCCTTAATCCTCATTAACAAAAAAACACACATTAAACACTCTCACCTAGAGAGACCCAATTACTTTAATTTCCGCATTAATTACTCTTTAATCAAGTACTAATTTGACCGTCGGAGGCGGATCTCCAATCATCCGGAGCATCCGTTTGTTTTGCAGGCACAGGCGTCCGGCTCCAGTCTTGGAATTGTAACTCTCCCGCAGGACATCAGAAAACCCCGAAACATTTTGGCGCCGTCTGTGGGGAGAGTACTTCTGAGATGGCATCCACGTCTGTACCGACTCCTGAAGAGAGGCGTCCCCTAGACGACCCTCAAGTTTAGTCGGACCATGATACTGAAGAAGAATTTGAAGTTGAAGCTCACACTGCTTCAGACGGGACCCTAAGGGCCCGACGCACCCGTCATACCGAAAGGAGGGAACGGGAACATCTTCAAACTGGAAGTGAGCCAGCAGGCGCACCGCCTGTTCGGCAGCAGCCGACTGATGGGTCTGCTCCCATCACGAGGAATGAACTCATGACCTTCATGGGGGACTTCAAAGGAGAGATTCAAGAGTTGCTTAATAAGAAGCCTGCTCTGGCCAAGGAACAGTCGGCTAAGAAACCTTCCACTTCAGGCAAGAGGAAGCCAGTTCAAGGGCGAGAGGCGACTCCTCATCCTAAATCTAGGAAGTGGGAGCCGCCTGCCCTTGATTTTACAAAATACCGTTTTCCTACTCCATGAAATAGGAAACCTGTTCGTCACATTCAGGCGGACGGGTCGAAGAAAACATACACAGACGCTAGGCTGTTGCTAGAGCAGAAGAAGAGTGACCGATTGTCAGAATCGGCCTCTACTTCAAATTTCCAAGACAGTCTGCGAAATACCTCGATGAGGCATACCCAGTTGTATCATGAGAGTCAGTCAGGCGGCACCTCCCGTCAGTCAGGCTTTCATAGCGACCAGGCGGTACCAAACTTACCGTTTGTACCACAACAACAGTATTTTTTGCAGCCACCTCCGTTTGGTGGACATGCAGCAAAAAATGTTCAACCTATGGACTGGCAGCTACGGTTGCTTAGGCTTGGCGAACAGCCGTCGGCCTTCTCCAAGGAAATTACTGAAGCCGCTCAGCCGGCCAAAGTGAAAAATGTGTTAGTAGGCGCCTATGACGGCACTACTAACCCAGAAGATCATCTGATGGAGTTCACCAACCTGATGTATCTTGTTGGATGATCCTACTTGGTGCAAGTGTTTCCCAGCGACTCTCAAAGGAATCGCACAACAATGGTTCGGCAACCTGCCGACTGGTTGTGTAAATAACTTCAGGACGCTTGCTTACTTATTCACCTCCAACTTCGCCATGAACATCCCTGCGAAGAAGACGACCCTTGATTTAGGAACAATTCAGCAGGGTGAGAAGGAGGGGCTTCGATCTTACATCAGGCGGTTTAACCTGATGAGAATACAGATTCAAGGGTTACCGGATGAGGTGGCCTATACTGACTTTTTCAGGGGCCTCAAAGACGGGTCGACTTTCAAATTTGATCTGGTCCGAAAGAGGGTGGCAACTCTTTAAGAGGCCTTGATTGAAGTGGAAGCCTATATACAGGCGACTGATCTTTGTAGTACGGTAAAACAGTCGGACGGGAAGAAGTTCGACAAAAGAGAAGGACGACAGATACAGTCGTCAAACAAAGATGAAAAGAAGAGAAGAGAGGTCTGGGCGGCTGATTCCTCCAAACAGCCGGCCCAAAAGAAGAAAAAAGAATACAAACCATACTCCCCAAAGTATGCGTTTAGCAAGGACAGCCAAGCTATCCTAAAGGAAATCAAGGGACGGATCTCAATTGAGAAACCGGTCCCCATGAAGGGTTCTGCAAACAACCGGAACCAAGAAAAATTCTGTGATTATCATGAAGATGTTGGTCATCGCACCAACGAATGCATCAGTCTCATGCGGTAGCTGGACCGCCTGGCTGAGCAAGGTGATCTTGACCCTTTTGTCAAGAAATCCACGGGAAACACTTCCTCGAAAAAGCAGTCGACCAAAAAGAATCAGCAGGCCGACAGCTCCGATACAGATGATGCAGTCGTCTACACCATTGCAGGCGGCTTCTCAGGAGGCGGTCCCACAATTAGGGGCAACAAAGACAACATCAGACGGTTAGATGTAAATTCCGTTCACCAAGAACGGCCCTCCAAATATTCATTTCCTGAGATTGTCATCACTGAAGAAGATCTAGGAGGGGTAAGAGGGCCGCATGACGACCCTATCGTTATTGAATGTAAAGTGGCCAACCAGAGAGTGAGCCGAATCCTCATAGATACCGGAAGCTCTTCAGATCTCATCAGTAGCAAATGTCTGTCGAAATTAAAATATCAGACTGATTGCATACATCCGGCATCCCACCCTTTAGTAGGGTTTGGAGGAGGAGTCGTCCACCCAGTGGGACGAGTGGATTTACCTATCCGCCTGGGGGAAAAAGGGGAAGGACGACACATGGTAGTCCGGTTCCTGGTAGTGGAAGAACTCTCGGCCTACAACATGATTCTGGGACGACCAACCCTGAATAATTCCAAGGCTGTAATAATCCCATCTCTTATGTTGCTCAAGTTTGAGAGGGATAATGGAACAGTCGGGTCCCTAAGGGGAGATCAGAGGATGGCCCGAGAGTGCTATCTCTCGGATGTCAAGCCCACTGTTATGGCCGCTGGGTCCAGTGGTGGAAAAATAGACCTTGACAATGTTAAGGAGAGTGTGCCTGTTCAAGAAGCAGGCGGCAAGTAGAGAAAGGCATCCCAGACAGGGGCCGCAAGAAAAGACAGAAAATAGCAATCACTGGCAGAGGAGCGGTCGGATGAATTCCGCCCCCGGCCGGCTGGTGAGCATACGGACCTGATCTTAGATGACTCGCGTCCTGACAGAACAGTTAAAGTTGGGACGACTGCTCTAAAGGTCCTGGGTGACGACTTTCACAAACTATTGAAAGAATACAAGGAAATATTTGCATTTGAAGTTCATGAAATGCCGGGCATCAGTCCTGATCTGGCGGTACATAAACTGGCCGTGGATCCGAAAAAGAAGCCGGTACGGCAGAAAAAACGGAACCATGGCGAAGAAAGAAGTCAGGTGGCAGCCGCCGAAGTTAAAAAATTACTTGATGCAAGGTTCATTCGGCAATGTTACTTCCCAGACTGGGTTGCAAATGTGGTGCTTGTTAAAAATCCGAATGGCACCTGGCGAATGTGTGTAGACTACACGGACTTAAACAAGGCGTTCCCTAAGGACAGTTACCCTTTGCCTAAAATTGATAACCTGGTCGACTCAACAGCCGGCCATTCTTTGATGCGCTTTATGGACGCCTACTCTGGTTTCCATCAAATTCCTTTATGGAAGAAAGATCAGGAGAAGACGGCCTTCGTCACTGATCAATGGTTATACTGTTACACGGTCATGCCGTTTGGTCTTAAGAATGCCCCGGCCACTTTCCAGCGAATGATAAACACTGTGTTCTTTGATCAGATTGGGAGAAATGTCGAGGCATATATTGATGATATGATTGTCAAGTCTAAACTTCAGAAAGATCATCTGTCGGACCTTCGAGAAACTTTCGCCACACTCAGGCGGCACCATGTCATGCTTAATCCCAAGAAATGTGTCTTTGGAGTTGAGTCTGGGAAATTTCTCGGATTCTTTATCAATCAAAGAGGAATAGAGGCGAACCCTGAGAAGGTGCAGGCGGTCATCGACATGCAGTCGCCTCGTACCATCCGAGAGGTCCAGAAGTTAACAGGTTGTCTGGCGGCCTTGGGAAGATTTCTAAGCCGATCAGGCGACAAATGCTTATACTTTTTCCAGGCAATTAAGAAAAAGGCAAGGTTTGAATGGGGGCCGGATGCTGAGGCGGCCTTCAAGAAATTGAAAGTTCACTTGCATTCCTTGCCGAGGCTGGTCAGTCCTTTGCCCAAAGAAGTACTTTACATGTACTTGGCCGTCTCTGATCATGCGTTAAGCGCTGTTCTCCTTGCTGAAAGAGACGGCTGTCAACTCCCGGTCTACTTTGTCAGTCATGTACTGAAAAATGCTGAGTGAGGTATTCCTTAGTGGAGAAATTTGGTCTTGCACTCTTCATGGCTGTTAAAAAATTGAAGCCCTACTTTTTGGCACATGCAGTCGTTGTGTATACAGACCAACCTATCAAGAGGCCACTGACCATCATGGAGTCGTCAGGCCGAATGATCAAATGGGCCATAGAAATACAGAGCCTCGAAGTTACCTTCGAGCCTAGAAAAGCAGTGAAGGGGCAAGCCTTTGCTGACTTTATTGTTGAGATGACTCGTCCTCCTTACTCTCAAGTTCCTGACCAAGTCTGGAAGGTATATGTGGATGGAAGCTCTACTTCAAATGGTTGTGGAGCAGGCGTCATATGTCAGTCGCCAAAGGGCGACAAGTACGAGTATGCTCTACGATTCAGTTTTCAGGCCTCAAACAATGAGGCAGAATATGAAGCTTTACTAGCCGGAATCCGCATGTGTAAGGCGACAGGGGCAAGAAAAATAGACGCCTGTTCCGATTCACAATTGATAGTGAGTCAGTACAATGGCGAATACGAAGCAACCCATCCGGCCATGATCAAGTATTTACAGGCGGTCCGACAAGCAGTCGGCTCCCTTGAGGATTTCCATCTGACCCAAGTGCCGAGATCAGAAAATAACCAGGCGGATGCACTTTCAAAGTTAGCATCATCCGCCTCCTGTGATACTCCTCGAACCTTTTTTTGGGAAGTAATGGAGAGGAGAAGCATTGAGGGAGACCCTATTGGAATCTTAGACAGAAGCTCAACCTGGATGGATCCAATCAGGGAATATCTGACAAATGGTACCCTGCCGGATGATCATCAACAGGCGGCAGCACTGAAAAAACGAGCAACCAGTTTTGAAATAATAAAGGGAGAACTACACAAAAGGGGGTACCTTCAACCCTTCTTAAAGTGTGTTACTCCAGAAAAGGGGCGAGAGATACTAGACAATCTTCACTCCGGTTACTGTGCTTCCCATATAGGCGGTAGGACGCTTGCTCAACGAGCAAGGCGGCAGGGCTACTTTTGGCCTACTTTAGAAGCAGATGCAATGGAGATGGTGAAAAAATGTGACAAGTGTCAAAGATTTGGAAAACTAATTCACCGTCCGGCTACTGACCTCACAACCATTCATAGCCCACTACCGTTTGCTAAGTGGGGCATGGATATTCTGGGTCCATATACGCCTGCTACAGGCGGAAGGAGATACATACTTGTTGCCGTCGACTACTTCACTAAATGGGTAGAGGCGGAGGCTGTAAAGGGAATCAGGACGAAGGATGTAATTTCATTCATTTGGAAAAATGTCATCACTCGATTCGGGATTCCCATGTCTATGGTTTTTGATAATGGTCCCCAATTTGAGACGCCTGTTCTCAAAAGCTGGTTGGGTGACCAAGGAATCGCACACTACTTTGCATCTGTCGACCGTCCACAAGCAAACGGCCAGGTAGAAGCCTTTAATAAAATCATCTCAGACGGTGTCAAGAAAAAGATTGAACGAGCAGGCGGCCTATGGGCGGATGAATCACCACATGTTCTCTGGGCCATTAGGACGACTGAAAAAGGGGCGACTGGAGAAACTCCATTCCTCCTAACTTATGGTGCGGAAGCTGTTCTTCCAATAGAACACTACGAGCCGACTCTTCGAGTAATGCTATATGACGAAGAGGCAAACTGGGAAGCCATGCGCCTGGCATTAGACTCACTTCCTGAAAGGAGGGGCAATGCTGTCTTGCGCCATGAAATTTACCGCCTGAGAATGACTCGATCATACAACAGAAAAGTACACAGGCGTCCCCTCAAAGTGGGTGACTTTGTACTTAGAAAAATGGAAGCCGTTGGTAGGGCTAATGAGTCTGGCAAGCTAACTCCCAATTGGGCAGGTCCCTACCGAATTTGTGAAGAGGTTAGAGACGGTACCTACCGTCTGGAAACACCAGACGACCAATTGTTGCCTCGAACTTGGAATGTAGATAATAAGAAATATTTCTTTTGAATGATGTAAATAGTCAAGGGCTACTTGAATAAAGTTTGCATACTTAATATTCAATTTTGTATTAAGAGGGGCATGCCAACTGACAAACAGTTGGCTACTCTCCATGTTTAATTTTCATTTTTACTTAAGAGGGGCATGCCAAATGACAAACAGTCGGCTACTCTCTAAATACTTGAGGGGCACGCCGCTTGTTTCACTCAACCGGCTACCCTCCCATAATACAGTTCACCGAGAACTATCAAAAACACATGACTAAAATGATCAGAGCAGGCGTCAAGCCAACTGATCAAAATATAAAAATTCAATTCGACCTGTCCCAACATTATAGCAGGCGTCCGACGGCATCCATCCGGATGAAATTCGTCGCAGAGAGCAGCTTCCTTTTGGGTGGAACATTGTTCTATAAAATCATTACACGGCAAGGATATCTCACTTAAACTGACTAATCACGTCAAGCAAGTGTTCGCAATAACCATCCGGGTCAACCGACCGACTGAACTACTTGGGATAAGAACAGTTGGTATTTAATGAGTTAATAGCCAACAAACATTGGCGAATAAAGGGGAACAACCGGTACCCACCGCTTGATACCTCTACTACTCAATCACTTGGCGACTAGGTAACAGTCATATTTACTTGGTCCCTCAAAAATTTAATATGAAACTAAAAAGGTGTTCATACAGCACCTGTTCACACTGATTAAATGTGGCGGGGAACAGTCGTCCTAGACTGCCTAAAATCTCTAGCCTAAAAAAAACATAAGTAGGAAACAAGTTTCCTACTTGGTTAATTTTACAAATGACAGGACCGCCTGCCTAAAGGTGATCCTGTCTTTAAAAGGGTCGAATACCGATTGGATAAATGGCCGACTGATCGCCTAGCCTGGAAACAGACAACCAGTCGTCCAGGGGCATAGGCGGCGTGACTAACTATCCGAACTTTCTACAACAATCGGCCATGTAAAACAGTCGGTATAGTGTACAATTGGATATCAGAATATTCAGTACTTAACAAATTTGAAGCAAAACGAAAATAATATATTCATTAAAAGGAAGCCGGTCATTAAAGACCGGCAAAATATTCAGAGCCCCGGCCCCTTGGCCGGGTAAATACAAACAAACGACACGCAAGCCGTGGAAAGAAGACATAAAGCTTAAGAAGGGGGCAGATCTTCAATATTAGCAGCTGCCGCCTGGTCAGCACTCTTCTTGCTGGACTCGGCTTCAGCTGCATCCTTCTTTGATGCATTACCCCCAAGCGGCACAAGCGCCACTACCGGCTGCTCCTCCACCTCCAACGCTTCCTCAAACGCCTCGTTCTCAGCAGCCGCCAGGATCTCTTGATTATATCTATCAGAACACTTGCGGTACGTTTTTTCCCATGAGGCAAACTCGGCGTTGGGGAAGAGGCGGCCCCAGGTCATGCGCTGGATTTGAGTAGAGTCTTCCATCATCTCCCGGACCAGCTCTTTCTTCTCTTGCTCGGCCTTCTCCGAGAGCTCCTGAGTGAGACTCTTCTCCTGGGTCACCAGGCGTTCCTTTACATTCGCCAAGGATTTCTCCAAGGTTTCGTATGAGGACATCTTTTGGCGAAGAGGTCTCAGCTCAGCCTTGAGGTTGTTGATGGTCGCCTCCAGCTCGCTATTCCTCTTCTGGGCCGCCTCTAACTGAGCCCAGACAGCGGCGGCAGCCTGCGCCTGATAATAAAGAATATCAATGGTCAGAACCTCATTTTGGGCAATTTGAAACATTTCCTTATCACAGTCAGAGGCGGCCATAGCTTTCGCAGCCTTTACCTCTTTGTTCTTCCTATCAAGCGGCTTTCGAAGGCCGTTCACTCGGAGCAGGGCCTAAGTAAAAAAAAACAAACAGGCGTCAGTTTCCAAACAAAAAGAAAACAGGCGTCCTGGAATTCAAATACTCAAAAATACGCTAAGTATACCTCAGCAAGGACCCCTGCAATCCCATCTAGGCCAAGGGTGCCGACACCCCTGACCGCCTCCCTTTCATATGGAGTTACGGCCTTGATCATAGACTTGGCCACCTCGACCAAGTCAGGCTCCTGAGGGCCGGCTGCATCAAGCATAAACAAGCGGATTAGACCTAGTGAAGAAAGAAACAAGTCTAAAAATTTACAAGGACAAGTTCATACTTCTAGGCGGCCCTGCTGGAGTTTTAGAAGGAGTGGCCGGCTGCTTCTCAGCCACCGCCTGTTTCCTGGCAGAACCAGGAGAGCTCGCAACAGTCGTCCTCCGGGCCTTGGAGTCCGGCTGTTGGGAAGAAGAAGCTCTTGGAGTGCCCGTCTATATATATAAAAAAAAGAGAAGTCAGTATATGCATAAAACATGAGTCCAAAAAGAGCGAAAGTTTCGAAGCCAACCAAGGGTTCCCCCTTGTTGGGGGAGTCGGTTGAAGACTGTTGCATGATGGAGGCCCGCAACATGGCCGCCGCAGTCTTGGAGGCGGTGATTTTGCTCATGGCGTCCGCTGCAATAACAAATAGCAAAATTAATAAAAAGACCAAGTAAATAATGCATGGAAAAAACAGAGTATTCGACAGGCCGGCTACCTCTTGAGCACCGACTGCTGAGGCCACAGGCGGCCAAAAAGTACTCGTCATAGAGCCATTTGAATCTCGGGACGCAGTGCAGGGGTACTTGCTCTCGTACCCCTGAAGTAGAGTTCACCCTAGACTCTACTTTGAAGAGTCCTTTGTCTAGGATCTCTTTTTTAGCCTTGGGGGGAACAGGCGGCATGCTGCGGCCGCCTGCAAGAAGAGGCGGATTCCTATTCCACCTGTTGAGGCGCTTGTTTAGCTCTGTGTCTGAACTCTCAATAATAAGGAAGGTGTTCCGCCAATCCTTCCACTTGTTTGCTTTGCCTCTCGTCATGAGGTAGCCCCTGTGGCTCGTCAATTGATACCAGCCGGTACCGCCTGACTTAGGGGTCCGGCTGAGATAGTTCATGTGGGCGAAAGCCTCGAAGTGTGGCTCCACCCCGTGCAGTTCGCACCCGGCCACATAGCCGAGTACGTTGACCCAGGAGTTTGGGGCTAACTGCCATAACCCCAACTCATACCCATCCAATATCCGCTGAACAGCCGGATGTAGTGGGAAGCGCAGCCCAGCCTTGATGGCCGCCTCGTAGCAGCCAAAGCAGGCGCCATCATAGCTAGTACCAGCCGGCCAGACGACTGTGTCTTCTGGATCCGGCACGAACACTAAAAAGCCGGGGCCCATTGTATGGTTTGCGATAAAGCTCCCCACTTTCTCTTGCATGGCCGTGATCCGGCCCCGAGGTACCGTGCAGTAGTAGGGGGTATTTTGCTCTCGGTGAGAGGCGGATGGCTCCGCCCAGTTGTCCCCCTTCTCAACTGCGTGAGAAAGCCTCGCCTCTTGTAGGCGACTGTTTTTCTCTTCTGTGCCCAGAGAAGCATGGCCAGAAGAGCTAGACTCGGACTCGTCCTCTGACGAGTCCGAAGAGGACGACTCCTCCCCTCTCCCAGAGGGGCCCGCCTCCTCTCCCTTAAAGGGAGCAGGAGAGAATGTAGAGTTAACTGTAAAATGGGAAGGGGTCACTTTGACTCCTCCCTCAGAACTGCCGGCTTTCAAGCCGCTTTGTTTCACTTCCCCATCTGGCGCCTGGTCATATGTTTCACTAATCGGCACCCTGTGGGAGGAGCCGTCTGAGTTTGAGATCCTGACATTCTTTTTTGTTCTGGCCATCATGTTCTGCATAGGCATAGATACAGTCGGACTTTGTATAAAGGGCAAAGATGGGTCCAGAAAAGGGCAGGCGACACTCCTAGTCCTAGATTCAGCCGTCCCCGGTGACCGGCTAATCACTAACTTAGGTCGTGTCGTGTGCTTCCGTGGTGCCATTTCAAAAAAGGAATAAAATAAAAAAATTAAGAGTAAAAGAACCGACGGTTACCTGAACGAGTGACGTTGATGGAGTTCTGAAAATCCTTTGCAGTCGGCTTGTCAGAGCAGGCGGTAGGCAGAAAGAGTCCAAAGTGTCAGAGCAAGTTCAGGGCTCCGAATGTTCTCTCACAAAGTTCTCAAGTGAAAATGACCGAAGTTAACACTCCCTTATATAGGCGAAGTGAGAAGGCGAAGGGTCACTTCCAAAATTCAAAATTTGGGCGGGAGAATCTCTCGGCCTTTCGCTAAGTGACACCTGTAGCAGGCCGTCGCCTGTCACCGTGCGACACCTGTCACAGGTAACACGTGACCCGTCACGTGCCACCTGTGAGGGGCAAATGATTAGATGATTTTTCTCCCACCAATCGGAATGCGCCACGTGGGCCAATCAGGTCCTGCCAAGTGTCCCCCAGTTGGACCTCTCAGGGCCTGCCACGTGGCACACTCTTATTCGTCCACCGTGGACCTATTATGTCATGACACGTGGCATACCCCATGCCTAATGGAGAAGTCGGCCACCTAGGTCCAACTTCCGAGGGAAGCCCAATCAGCCCAAGGTTAACCTAAACCTAGGGTTGGCACGTTTCCCGAGGTTATAAATACCTCCCTTAATCCTCATTAACAAAAAAACACACATTAAACACTCTCACCTAGAGAGACCCAATTACTTTAATTTCCGCATTAATTACTCCTTAATCAAGAACTAATTTGACCGTCGGAGGCGGATCTCCAATCATCCAGAGCATCCGTTTGTTTTGCAGGCACAAGCGTCCGGCTCCAGTCTTGGAATTGTAACTCTCCCGCAGGACATCAGAAAACCCCGAAACAAAACACATTCAAACAAAACTTTTTAAATAAAATGAAAGTCTAACACATTCAAACAAGGCTATTTGAATAAAATGAAAGTCAAATACATTCTACAAAGCTATCGAATGAAAGTCAAACACATTCAAACAAAGCTTTTTGAATCAAATGAAAGTAAAACACATTCAAACAAAGCTATTTAAATCAAATGAAAGTGAAGTGCATTCTACGAAGCTAATTGAATCAAATTAAAGTCAAACACATTCAAACAAAGCTTTTTGAATAAAATGAAAATCAAACACATTCAAACTAAGCCATATATATCAAATGGAAGTGAAATGCATTCTACATAGCTAATTGAATCAAATGAAAGTCAAACACATTCAAACAAAACATTTTAAATCAAATGAAAGTCAAATACATTCTACAAAGCTAACAGAATCAAATGAAAGTCAAACACACTCAAACAAAGCTTTTTGAATCAAATGAAAGTCAAACACATTCAAACAAAGCAATTTAAATCAAATGAAAGTGAAATGAATTCTACAAAGCTAACTGAATCAAATCAAAGCCAAACACATTCAAACAAAGCTTTTTTAATAAAATGAAAGTCAAATACATTCTACAAAGCTAATTGAATCAAATGAAAGTCAAACACATTCAAACAAAACTTTTTAAATCAAATGAAAGTCTAACACATTCAAACAAGGCTATTTGAATAAAATGAAAGTCAAATACATTCAACAAAGCTATCAAATGAAAGTCAAACACATTCAAACAAAGCTTTTTGAATAAAATGAAAGTCAAATACATTCTACAAAGCTAATTGAATCTAATGAAAGTCAAACACATTCAAACAAAGCTTTTTGAATCAAATGAAAGTTAAACACATTCAAACAAAGCTTTTAGAATAAAATGAAAATCAAACACATTCAAACTAAGTCATATATATCAAATGGAAGTGAAATGCATTCTACATAGCTAATTAAATCAAATGAAAGTCAAACACATTGAAACAAAACATTTTAAATCAAATGAAAGTCAAATACATTCTACAAAGCTAATAGAATCAAATGAAAGTCAAACACACTCAAACAAAGCTTTTTGAATCAAATGAAAGTCAAACACATTCAAACAAAGCAATTTAAATCAAATGAAAGTGAAATGCATTCTACAAAGCTAACTGAATCAAATCAAAGCCAAACACATTCAAACAAAGCTTTTTTAATAAAATGAAAGTCAAATACATTCTACAAAGCTAATTGTATCAAATGAAAGTCAAACACATTCAAACAAAGCTATTTAAATCAAATGAAAGTGAAGTGCATTCTACGAAGCTAATTGAATCAAATTAAAGTCAAACACATTCAAACAAAGCTTTTTGAATAAAATGAAAATCAAACACATTCAAACTAAGCCATATATATCAAATGGAAGTGAAAAGCATTCTACATAGCTAATTGAATCAAATGAAAGTCAAACACATTCAAACAAAACATTTAAAATCAAATGAAAGTCAAATACATTCTACAAAGCTAATAGAATCAAATGAAAGTCAAACACACTCAAACAAAGCTTTTTGAATCAAATGAAAGTCAAACACATTCAAACAAAACAATTTAAATCAAATGAAAGTGAAATGCATTCTACAAAGCTAACTGAATCAAATCGAAGCCAAACACATTCAAACAAAGCTTTTTTAATAAAATGAAAGTCAAATACATTCTACAAAGCAAATTGAATCAAATGAAAGTCAAACACATTCAAACAAAGCTTTTTGAATCAAATAAAAGTCAAACACATTCAAACAAAGCAATTTAAATCAAATGAAAGTGAAATGCATTCTACAAACCTAATTGAATCAAATAAAAGCCAAACACATTCAAACAAAGCTTTTTTAATAAAATGAAAGTCAAATACATTCTACAAAGCTAATTGAATCAATTGAAAGTCAAACACATTGAAACGAATCTTTTTGAATAAAATGAAAGTCAAACAAATTCAAACAAAGAAATTTAAATCAAATAAAAGTGAAATGCATTCTACAAAGCTAACAGAATCAAATTAAAGTCAAACACATTCAAACAAAGCTTTTTGAATAAAATTAAAGTCCAATACATTCTACAAAGCTAATTGAATCTAATGAAAGTCAAACACATTCAAACAAAGCTTTTTGAATCAAATGAAAGTCAAACACATTCAAACAAAGCTTTTTGAATAAAATTAAAATCAAACACATTCAAATGAAGCTATTTAAATCAAATGAAAGTGAAATGCATTCTAAAAAGCAAATTGAATGAAATGAAAGTCAAACACATTAAAACAAAGCTATTTGAATCAAATTAAAGTCAAATACATTCTACAAAGCTAATTTAATCAAATGAAAGTTAAACACATTCAAACAAAACTTTTTAAATCAAATGAAAGTGAAACACATTCAAACGAAGCTTTTTCAATCAAATGAAAGTCAAATAATTTCAACATGGCTTATTAAATCGAATGAAAGTCAAACAAATTCAGACAAAGCTTTTTAAATCAAATAAAACTCAAACACATTCAAACAAAGCTATTTAAATCAAATGAAAGTGAAGTGCATTCTACGAAGCTAATTGAATCAAATTAAAGTCAAACACATTCAAACAAAGCTTTTTAAATAAAATAAAAATCAAACACATTCAAACTAAGCCATATATATCAAATGGACGTGAAATGCATTCTACATAGCTAATTGAATCAAATGAAAGTCAAACACATTCAAACAAAACATTTTAAATCAAATGAAAGTCAAATACATTCTACAATGCTAATAGAATCAAATGAAAGTCAAACACACTCAAACAAAGCTTTTTGAATCAAATGAAAGTCAAACACATTCAAACAAAGCAATTTGAATCAAATGAAAGTGAAATGCATTCTACAAAGCTAACTGAATCAAATCAAAGCCAGACACATGCAAACAAAGCTTTTTTAATAAAATGAAAGTCAAATATATTCTACAAAGCTAATTGAATCAAATGAAAGTCACACACAATCAAACAAAGCTTTTTGAATCGAATGAAAGTCAAACACATTCAAACAAAGCAATTTAAATCAAATGAAATGAAATGCATTCTACAAAGCTAACTGAATCAAATCAAAGAAAAACACATTCAAACAAAGATTTTTTAATAAAATGAAAGTCAAATACATTCTATAAAGCTAATTGAATCAATTAAAAGTCAAACACATTCAAACGATGCTTTTTGAGTCAAATAAAAGTCAAACACATACAAACAAAGCTATTTAAATCAAATGAAAGTGAAGTGCATTCTATGAAGCTAATTGAATCAAATTAAAGTCAAACACATTCAAACAAAGCTTTTTGAATAAAATGAAAATAAAACACATTCAAACTAAGCCATATATATCAAATGGAAGTGAAATGCATTCTACATAGGTAATTGAATCAAATGAAAGTCAAACACATTCAAACAATACTTTTTAAATCAAATGAAAGTCAAATACATTCTACAAACCTAATTGAATCAAATGAAAGTCAAACACATTCAAACAAAGCTTTTTGAATCAAATGAAAGTCAAACACATTCAAACAAATAAATTTAAATCAAATGAAAGTGAAATACATTCTATAAAGCTAACTGAATCAAATCAAAGCCAATCACATTCAAACAAAGCTTTTTTAATAAAATGAAAGTCAAATACATTCTACAAAAATAATTGAATCAAATGAAAGTCAAACACATTCAAACAAAACTTTTTAAATCAAATGAAAATCTAACACATTCAAACAAGGCTATTTGAATAAAATGAATGTCAAATACATTCTTCAAAGCTATCAAATGAAAGTCAAACACATTCAAACAAAGCTTTTTAAATCAAATGAAAGTCAAACACATTCAAACAAAGCTATTTAAATCAAATGAAAGTGAAGTGCATTCTACGAAGCTAATTGAATCAAATTAAAGTCAAACACATTCAAACAAAGCTTTTTGAATAAAATGAAAATCAAACACATTCAAACTAAGCCATATATATCAAATGGAAGTGAAATGCATTCTACATAGCTAATTGAATCAAATGAAAGTCAAACACATTCAAACAAAATATTTTAAATCAAATAAAAGTCAAATACATTCTACAAAGCTAATAGAATCAAATGAAAGTCAAACACACTGAAACAAAGCTTTTTGAATCAAATGAAAGTCAAACACATTCAAACAAAGCAATTTAAATCAAATGAAAGTGAAATGCATTCTACAAAGCTAACTGAATCAAATCAAAGCCAAACACATGCAAACAAAGCTTTTTTAATAAAATGAAAGTCAAATACATTCTACAAAGCTAATTGAATCAAATGAAAGTCACACACAATCAAACAAAGCTTTTTGAATCAAATGAAAGTCAAACACATTCAAGCAAAGCAATTTAAATCAAATGAAGTGAAATGCATTCTACAAAGCTAACTGAATCAAATCAAAGAAAAACACATTCAACAAAGCTTCTTTAATAAAATGAAAGTCAAATACATTCTATAAAGCTAATTGAATCAATAGAAAGTCAAACACATTCAAACGATGCTTTTTGAGTCAAATAAAAGTCAAACACATACAAACAAAGCTATTTAAATCAAATGAAAGTGAAGTGCATTCTACGAAGCTAATTGAATCAAATTAAAGTCAAACACATTCAAACCAAGCTTTTTGAATAAAATGAAAGTAAAACACATTCAAACTAAGCCATATATATCAAATGGAAGTGAAATGCATTCTACATAGGTAATTGAATCAAATGAAAGTCAAACACATTCAAACAATACTTTTTAAAACAAATGAAAGTCAAATACATTCTACAAACCTAATTGAATCAAATGAAAGTCAAACACATTCAAACAAAGCTTTTTGAATCAAATGAAAGTCAAACACATTCAAACAAAGCAATTTAAATCAAATGAAAGTGAAATGCATTCTACAAAGCTAACTGAATCAAATCAAAGCCAAACACATTCAAACAAAGCTTTTTTAATAAAATGAAAGTCAAATACATTCTACAAAGCTAATTGAATCAAATGAAAGTCACACATATTCAAACAAAGCTTTTTGAATCAAATGAAAGTCAAACACATTCAAACAAAGCAATTTAAATCAAATGAAGTGAAATGCATACTACAAAGCTAACTGAATCAAATCAAAGCAAAAAACATTCAAACAAAGCTTTTTTAATAAAATGAAAGTCAAATACATTCTATAAAGCTAATAGAATCAATTGAAAGTCAAACACATTCAAACGATGCTTTTTGAATCAAATAAAAGTCAAACACATTCAAACAACGCTATTTAAATCAAATGAAAGTAAAGTGCATTCTACGAAGCTAATTGAATCAAATTAAAGTCAAACACATTCAAACAAAGCTTTTTGAATAATATGAAAATCAAACACATTCAAACTAAGCCATATATATCAAATGGAAGTGAAATGCATTCTACATAGCTAATTGAATCAAATGAAAGTCAAACACATTCAAACAAAACATTTTAAATCAAATGAAAGTCAAATTCATTCTACAAAGCTAATAGAATCAAATGAAAAACAAACACACTGAAACAAAGCTTTTTGAATCAAATGAAAGTCAAACACATTCAAACAAAGCAATTTAAATCAAATGAAAGTGAAATGCATTCTACAAAGCTAACTGAATCAAATCAAAGCCAAACACATGCAAACAAAGCTTTTTTAATAAAATGAAAGTCAAATACATTCTACAAAGCTAATTGAATCAAATGAAAGTCACACACAATCAAACAAAGCTTTTTGAATCAAATGAAAGTCAAACACATTCAAACAAAGCAATTTAAATCAAATGAATTGAAATGCATTCTACAAAGCTAACCGAATCAAATCAAAGAAAAACACATTCAAACAAAGCTTTTTTAATTAAATGAAAGTCAAATACATTCTATAAAGCTAGTTGAATCAATTGAAAGTCAAACACATTCAAACGATGCTTTTTTAGTCAAATAAAAGTCAAACACATACAAACAAAGCTATTTAAATCAAATGAAAGTGAAGTGCATTCTATGAAGCTAATTGAATCAAATTAAAGTCAAACACATTCAAACAAAGCTTTTTGAATAAAATGAAAATAAAACACATTCAAACTAAGCCATATATATCAAATGGAAGAGAAATGCATTCTACATAGGTAATTGAATCAAATGAAAGTCAAACACATTCAAACAATACTTTTTAAATCAAATGAAAGTCAAATACATTCTACAAACCTAATTGAATCAAATGAAAGTCAAACACATTCAAACAAAGCTTTTTGAATCAAATGAAAGTCAAACACATTCAAACAAAGCAATTTAAATCAAATGAATTGAAATGCATTCTACAAAGCTAACCGAATCAAATCAAAGAAAAACACATTCAAACAAAGCTTTTTTAATTAAATGAAAGTCAAATACATTCTATAAAGCTAGTTGAATCAATTGAAAGTCAAACACATTCAAACGATGCTTTTTTAGTCAAATAAAAGTCAAACACATACAAACAAAGCTATTTAAATCAAATGAAAGTGAAGTGCATTCTATGAAGCTAATTGAATCAAATTAAAGTCAAACACATTCAAACAAAGCTTTTTGAATAAAATGAAAATAAAACACATTCAAACTAAGCCATATATATCAAATGGAAGAGAAATGCATTCTACATAGGTAATTGAATCAAATGAAAGTCAAACACATTCAAACAATACTTTTTAAATCAAATGAAAGTCAAATACATTCTACAAACCTAATTGAATCAAATGAAAGTCAAACACATTCAAACAAAGCTTTTTGAATCAAATGAAAGTCAAACACATTCAAACAAAGCAAATTAAATCAAATGAAAGTGAAATGCATTCTACAAAGCTAACTGAATCAAATCAAAGCCAAACACATTCAAACAAAGATTTTTTAATAAAATGAAAGTCAAATACATTCTACAAAGCTAATAAAATCAAATGAAAGTCAAACACACTCAAACAAAGCTTTTTGTCAAATGAAAGTCAAACACATTCAAACAAAGCAATTTAAATCAAATGAAGTGAAATGCATACTACAAAGCTAACTGAATCAAATCAAAGAAAAACACATTCAAACAAAGCTTTTTTAATAAAATGAAAGTCAAATACATTATATAAAGCTAATTGAATCAATTGAAAGTCAAACACATTCAAACGATGCTTTTTGAGTTAAATAAAAGTCAAACACATACAAACAAAGCTATTTAAATCAAATGAAAGTGAAGTGCATTCTACGAAGCTAATTGAATCAAATTAAAGTCAAACACATTCAAACAAAGCTTTTTGAATAAAATGAAAATCAAACACATTCAAACTAAGCCATATATATCAAATGAAAGTGAAATGCATTCTACAAAGCTAACTGAATCAAATCAAAGTAAAACACATTCAAACAAAACTTTTTAAATATAATGAAAGTCAAATACATTCTACAAAGCTAATTGAATCAAATGAAAGTCACACACATTCAAACAAAGCTTTTTGAATCAAATGAATGTCAAACACATTTAAACAAAGCAATTTAAATCAAATGAAGTGAAATGCATTCTACAAAACTAACTGAATCAAATCAAAGCCAAACACATTCAAACAAAGCTATTTTAATAAATTGAAAATCAAACACATTCAAACAAATCAATTTAAATCAAATGAAAGTGAAATGCTTTCTACAAAGCTAATTAAATCAAATCAAAGTCAAACACATTCAAACAAAGCTTTTTAAATAAAATGAAAGTGAAATACATTTTACAAAGCTAATTGAATCAAATGAAAGTCACACACAATCAAACAAAGCTTTTTGAATCAAATGAAAGTCAAACACATTCAAATAGAGCAATTTAAATCAAATGAAGTGAAATGCATTCTACAAAGCTAACAGAATCAAATCAAAGTCAAACACATTCAAACAAAGCTTTTTGAATAAAATGAAAGTCAAATACATTCTACAAAGTTAATTGAATCAAATGAAAATCAAACACATTTAAACAAAGCTTTTTAAATCAAATGAAATGCTAACACATTCAAACAAAGCTTTTTGAATAAAATTAAAATCCAACACATTTAAATGAAGCTATTTAAATCAAATGAAAGTGAAATGCATTCTAAAAAGCAAATTGAATCAAATGAAAGTCAAACACATTCAAACAAAGCTATTTGAATCAAATTAAAGTCAAATACATTCTACAAAGCTAATTGAATCAAATCAAAGTTAAACACATTCAAACAAAACTTTTTAAATCAAATGAATGTCTAACACATTCAAACGAAGCTTTTTGAATCAAATTAATGTTAATTAATTTCAACAATGCTTATTAAATCAAATGAAAGTCAAACAAATTCAAACAAAGCTTTTTAAATCAAATGAAAGTCAAACACATGCAAACAAAGCTATTTAAATCAAATGAAAGTGAAATGCATTCTACAAAGCTAATTGAATCAAATAAAAGTCAAACACATTCAAACAAAACTTTTTAAATCAAATGAATGTCTAACACATTCAAATGAAGCTTTTTGAATCAAATGAAAGTCAAATAATTTCAACCATGCTTACTAAATCGAATGAAAGTCAAACAAATTCAGACAAAGTTTTTAAATCAAATGAAAGTCAAACACATTCAAACAAAGCTATTTAAATCAAATGAAAGTGAAGTGCATTCTACGAAGCTAATTGAATCAAATTAAAGTCAAACACATTCAAACAAAGCTTTTTGAATAAAATGAAAATCAAACACATTCAAACTAAGCCATATATATCAAATGAAAGTGAAATGCATTCTACAAAGCTAACTGAATCAAATCAAAGTCAAACACATTCAAACAAAGCTTTTTAAATAAAATGAAAGTCAAATACATTCTACAAAGCTAATTGAATCAAATGAAAGTCAAACACCTTCAAACAAAGCTTTTTGAATCAAATGAAAGTCAAACACATTCAAACAAAACAATTTAAATCAAATGAAAGTGAAATGCATCTACAAAGCTAACTGAATCAAATCAAAGCCAAACACATTCAAACAAAGCTTTTTTAATAAAATGAAAGTCAAATACATTCTACAAAGCTAATTGAATCAATTGAAAGTCAAACACATTCAAACAAAGCTTTTTGAGTAAAATTAAAATCAAACACATTTAAATGAAGCTATTTAAATCAAATGAAAGTGAAATGCATTCTAAAAAGCAAATTGAATCAAATGAAAGTCAAACACATTTAAACAAAGCTATTTGAATCAAATTAAAGTCAAACACATTCAAACAAAGCTATTTAAATCAAGAGAGAGAAAGCTTGATTTCTTCCATGGTTGCTTGATTAGTTGGTTGTTCTTCAATTAATCTATCTTTAATGGCCCGAAAGAAAAAGCAGGCCACCCCTACTCCATCCAGACTCTCTTCTGAAATAGCTGAACTTCTATTTGCTCTGGTTTCTGCTGGTTTTCATACGGTGCATGAAGTCTTTGATGAAGGTGACGAGTTGGTTACTCCGGCCCTTGGCTTAGTACATCCTTCTGCTGGGAAGATTACTAAGCGGGATGCGCAAATGTTAGCTCTTAATTTTGGATCTGTAGGCCCTAAAGTGGTGGAAATCGCAACTCCAGCTACTGTTTCATTGCCCAGCACTCAACCGGGTATCTGTCCTGCTCCTGCTCAAGCTGTGGCTCCCTCTAATGATGCTGGGACGGGGAAGAATACAAGTTCAGAGAAGGAATCAGCTGGTGATGCATCTTTCAGTGGGAAATTGAATGCAAAAGGTGTTGGCCTTACCTATGTTGCGCCTCTTATCAAGGACGGTAAGTCAATTGCGGTGCTTCCTGCAAAAGAGGTTGAAGAGGGTACTAAGAAATGGAGGAATGCTATTGTGATGTATGTTGTTGGGTTTTATCCCACTATTGCGTCTGTTAAGAGGTTTATTGAGGATGAATGGGGTATTCACAGTAAGCCGGATGTTTTTTGGCATGAGGATGGTTACTTTATTATCAATTTGTGTGTTGAAGCTGATTCTAATAGTGTTCTGTGTGGTGGACCTTATATGTTTTCTGGCAAGCCAGCTATTGTGAAGCCGTGGTCTGAGAAATTTGATTTTAATGCCGAGATCCTCCGCACCATTCCACTATGGGTTAAAATCCCTAACCTTCCTCTTAATTGTTGGGATCCCGAGACTCTTAGTAGGATTGGGAGTATTCTTGGTGTTCCGATTTGCGCTGACGAATGTACTACAAGGCAATTAAGGGTTACGTTTGCTAGGATGTTGATTGAAATTGACATAACCAAACCCTTAGCTAAAACAGTCTGGGTTGAGAGTCCAAAAGGAGAGATGATAGAATTAAAAGTTGAGTATGATTGGTCCCCTCCTTATTGTACCAAATGTAATACAGTAGGGCACATTTTCTCTGAGCCAAAAGCAAACCAGACTAAACAATCGATTAAAAAGCCTCAAGCCCAAGCTTGGGTTCAGAAGGCTACTAGAGAGTAAGTTGATAAGGATGGTTGGGCTACTGTGAGAAGAAGGGGTACTCTGAATGCTGATAAGGTTACTATCCAGACTGCTAACATGTTTGATGCTTTACCTGTTGTAGAGGAAGGTCCTGTGGTGCAAGGTAAACCTAGCGGGGGTGGGCCCCCTCCACAGCCATGATAATTACAGTTTGGAATGTTAGGGGTCTCAATGATCCCTCTAAGATAGCTGACGTTAGACAGCTTCTTAGCAGAACAAAAAGTGATATAATTTGTCTTCTGGAAACTAGAGTTAAACCTCATAGAAGTATTGTTGTTCAGAATAAGATTGGCTTTGGGCTTTCTTGGGTTTGTAATTACTCTGAGTCTAACAAAGGAAGAATATGGCTTGGTTGGATGAAGGATAGAACTCATGTACAAGTTCATGCTGTTCACACTCAGTTCATTCATTGTGCTGTTAGCAATGTTGATTATAGTAAGCAGTTTATCATCTCCTTCGTCTATGGGCTTCATAGCATTTCTGATAGGAAAGGTCTGTGGACTGGAATTAAAGCTCTGGGCTCTACTAGCTTACCTTAGTTATGCACTAGTGATTTTAATTCCATTTTGGCGATTGAAGATAGGGTTAATGGCAACAATGTTACTGATTATGAAACCCGTGATTTTAAGGATTTTGTGGATCATATGAATTTTGTGGAAATTAAAAGTAAGGGTCCTTATTTTTCCTGGACTAATAAGGCGCACAATGAGCCTAGAACCTTACCAGAATTGACAGAGGGTTAGTGAATTTTGAATGGCTTGTTGAATTTCCTAATGTTGAGGCTCAGTTTTTAGCCCCTTCCCTTTCGGATCACTCCCCTCTTCTTTATGAAGTTTTTCCTACTCTGCCAGGTAAAGGAAAACCCTTTCGGTTCTTTAATTGTCTCACTTCCCACCTGGACTTTCAGTCTATTGTGCATAGTGTTTGGAGTGAAGGTGTATCTGGTAGTGCTATGCAGAGAGTTTCGACTAAACTGAAGCTTCTTAAGGCCCATCTTAAAACTCTTAACGGGAATTTCTTTGCTAAAGTGGATAAACGGGTGGCTGACAGTCAGCAGGCTCTTCTTGATTTGCAAGATCTAATGGCTCTTAACCCTACTGATGTCTCCCTTGCTGGTCAGGAAAATGTTGCTATTGATGATCTTAAGTATTGGCGGTTTGTGCAGGAAAGCATTTATAGGCAAAAGTCTAGAATAGACTGGGTGTCCCTTGGAGATTCGAATACTAAATTCTTCTTTGCCATGATGAAACACAGACAGTCTAGAAACAGAATTGATTCTATGTTTAATGAGAGTAATACCTTGCTCAAAGATCCTGGGGATATCGAAGATGAAGTTCTTAGGTTTTACAAGTAGCTCATGGGTTCTGCCTCTGCTTCTTTACTCTCTGTTGATATCACTACTATGAGAAAAGGTAAGCGCCTATCTGCTGATGCTCAGAATTTCCTTGTTGCCCCAATTACTAATGTTGAAATTGATTCTGCTATTAATGGTGATTAGGGGATTTTGCTCCCACCAATCGGAATGTGCCACGTGGGCCAATCAGGTCCTGCCAAGTGTCCCCCAGTTGGACCTCTCAGGGCCTGCCACGTGGCACACGCTTATTCGTCCGTCCTGGACCTATTATGTCATGACACGTGGCATACTTCATGCCCAATGGAGAAGTCGACCACCTAGGCCCAACTTCCGAGGGAAGCCCAATCAGCCCAAGGTTAACCTAAACCTAGATTGGCACGTTTCCCGAGGTTATAAATACCTCCCTAAATCCTCATTAAGGGGGGTTACAGACGCAGATTACACATTAAACACTCTCACCTAGAGAGACCCAATCACTTTAATTTCCGCATTAATTACTCCTTAATCAAGTACTAACTTGACCGTCGGAGGCGGATCTCCAATCATCCGGAGCATCCGTTTGTTTTGCAGGCACAGGCGTCCGGTTCCAGTCACGGAATTGTAACTCTCCCGCAGGACATCAGAAAACCCCGAAACATTTTGGCGCCGTCTGTGGGGAGAGTACTTCTGAGATGGCATCCACGTCTGTACCGACTCCTGAAGAGAGGCGTCCCCTAGACGATCCTCAAGTTCAGTCGGACCATGATACTGAGGAAGAATTTGAAGTTGAAGCTCACACAGCTTCAGACGGGACCCTAAGGGCCCGACGCACCCGTCATACCGAAAGGAGGGAACGGGAACATCTTCAAACTGGACTCAGTGATCCAGCCGGCGCACCGCCTGTTCAGCAGCAGCCGGCTGATGGGTCTGCTCCCATTACAAGAAACGAACTCATGACCTTCATGAGGGGCTTCAAGGGAGAGATTCAAGAGTTGCTCAACAAGAAGCCTGCTCTGGCTAAGGAGCAGTCAGCTAAGAAACCTTCCACTTCAGGGAAGAGGAAGCCAGTTCAAGGGCGAGAGGCGACCCCTCATCCTAACTCTAGGAAGTGGGAGCCGCCTGCCCTTGATTTCACAAAGTACCGCTTTCCTACTCTAGGAAATAGGAAACCTGTTCGTCACATTCAGGCGGACGGGTCGAAGAAAACATACACAGACGCTCGGCTGCTGCTAGAGCAGAAGAAGAGTGACCGATTGTCAGAATCGGCCTCTACTTCAAATTTCCAAGACAGTCTGCGAAATACCTCGATGAGGCATACCCAGTCGTATCATGCGAGTCAGTCAGGCGGCACCTCCCGTCAGTCCGGCTTTCATAGCGACCAGGCGGTACCAAACTTACCGTTTGTACCACAACAACAGTATTTTTTGCAGCCACCTCCGTTTGGTGGACATGCAGCAAAAAATGTCCAACCTATGGACTGGCAGCTACGGTTGCTTAGGCTTGGCGAACAGCCGTCGGCCTTCTCCAAGGAAATTACTGAAGCCGCTCAGCCGGCCAAAGTGAAAAATGTGTTAGTAGGCGCCTATGACGGCACTACTAACCCAGAAGATCATCTGATGGCGTTTACCAACCTGATGTATCTTCAAGGGTTGGATGATCCTACTTGGTGCAAGTGTTTCCCAGCGACTCTCAAAGGAATCGCACAACAATGGTTCGGCAACCTGCCGACTGGTTGTGTAAATAACTTCAGGACGCTTGCTTACTTATTCACCTCCAACTTCGCCATGAACATCCCTGCGAAGAAGACGACCCTTGATTTAGGAACAATTCAGCAGGGTGAGAAGGAGGGGCTTCGATCTTACATCAGGCGGTTTAACCTGATGAGAATACAGATTCAAGGGTTACCGGATGAGGTGGCCTATACTGACTTTTTCAGGGGTCTCAAAGACGGGTCGACCTTCAAATTTGATCTGGTCCGAAAGAGGGTGGCGACTCTTCAAGAGGCCTTGATTGAAGCGGAAGCCTATATACAGGCGACTGATCTTTGTAGTACGGTAAAACAGTCGGACGGGAAGAAGTTCGACAAAAGAGAAGGACGACAGATACAGTCGTCAAACAAAGATGAAAAGAAGAGAAGAGAGGTCTGGGCGGCTGATTCCTCCAAACAGCCGGCCCAGAAGAAGAAAAAAGAATACAAACCATACTCCCCAAAGTATGCGTTTAGCAAGGACAACCAAGCTATCCTAAAGGAAATCAAGGGACGGATCTCAATTGAGAAACCGGTCCCCATGAAGGGTTCTGCAAACAACCGGAACCAAGAAAAATTCTGTGATTATCATGAAGATGTTGGTCATCGCACCAACGAATGCATCAGTCTCATGCGGTATCTGGACCGCCTGGCTGAGCAAGGTGATCTTGACTCTTTTGTCAAGAAATCCACGGGAAACACTTCCTCGAAAAAGCAGTCGACCAAAAAGAATCAGCAGGCCGACAGCTCCGATACAGATGATGCAGTCGTCTACACCATTGCAGGCGGCTTCTCAGGAGGCGGTCCCACTATTAGGGGCAACAAAGACAACATCAGACGGTTAGATGTAAATTCCGTTCACCAAGAACGGCCCTCCAAATATTCATTTCCTGAGATTGTCATCACTGAAGAAGATCTAGGAGGGGTAAGAGGGCCGCATGACGACCCTATCGTTATTGAATGTAAAGTGGCCAACCAGAGAGTGGGCCGAATCCTCATAGATACCGGAAGCTCTTCAGATCTCATCAGTAGCAAATGTCTGTCGAAACTAAAATATCAGACTGATTGCATACATCCGGCATCCCACCCTTTAGTAGGGTTTGGAGGAGGAGTCGTCCACCCAGTGGGACGAGTGGATTTACCTATCCGCCTGGGCGAAAAAGGGGAAGGACGACACATGGTAGTCCGGTTCCTGGTAGTGGAAGAACTCTCGGCCTACAACATGATTCTGGGACGACCAACCCTGAATAATTTCAAGGCTGTAATAATCCCATCTCTTATGTTGCTCAAGTTTGAAAGGGATAATGGAACAGTCGGCTCCCTAAGGGGAGAACAGAGGATGGCCCGAGAATGCTATCTCTCGGATGTCAAGCCCACTGTTATGGCCGCTGGGTCCAATGGTAAAAAAATAGACCTTGACAATGTCAAGGAGAGTGCGTCTGTTCAAGAAGCAGGCGGCAAGAAGAGAAAGGCATCCCAGACAGGAGCCGCAAGAAAAGATAGAAAATAGCAATCATTGGCAGAGGAGCGGTCGGATGAATTCCGCCCTCAGCCGGCTGGTGAGCATACGGACCTGATCTTAGATGACTCGCGTCCTGACAGAACAGTTAAAGTTGGGACGACTGCTCTAAAGGTCCTGGGTGACGACTTTCACAAACTATTGAAAGAATACAAGGACATATTTGCATTTGAAGTTCATGAAATGCCGGGCATCAGTCCTGATCTAGCGGTACATAAACTGGCCGTGGATCCGAAAAAGAAGCCGGTACGACAGAAGAAACGGAACCATGGCGAAGAAAGAAGTCAAGCGGCAGCCGCCGAAGTTAAAAAATTACTTGATGCAGGGTTCATTAGGCAATGTTACTTCCCAGACTAGGTTGCAAATGTGGTGCTTGTTAAAAAGCCGAATGGCACCTGGCGAATGTGTGTAGACTACACAGACTTAAACAAGGCGTGCCCTAAAGACAGTTACCCTTTGCCTAAAATTGATAACCTAGTCGACTCAACAGCCGGCCATTCTTTGATGAGCTTTATGGACGCCTACTCGGGTTTCCATCAAATTCCTTTATGGAAGAAAGATCAGGAGAAGACGGCCTTCGTCACTGATCAAGGGTTATACTGTTATACGGTCATGCCGTTTGGTCTTAAGAATGCCCCGGCCACTTTCCAGCGAATGATAAACACTGTGTTCTTTGATCAGATTGGGAGAAATGTCGAGGCATATATTGATGATATGATTGTCAAGTCTAAACTTCAGAAAGATCATCTGTCGGACCTCCGAGAAACTTTCGCCACACTCAGGCGGCACCATGTCATGCTCAATCCCAAGAAATGTGTCTTTGGAGTTGAGTCTGGGAAATTTCTCGGATTCCTTATCAATCAGAGAGGAATAGAGGCGAACCCTGAGAAGGTGCAGGCGGTCATCGACATGCAGTCACCTCGTACCATCCGAGAGGTCCAGAAGTTAACAGGTTGTCTGGCGGCCTTGGGAAGATTTCTAAGTCGATCAGGCGACAAATGCTTATACTTTTTCCAGGCAATTAAGAAAAAGGCAAGGTTTGAATGGGGGCCGGATGCTGAGGCGGCCTTCCAGAAATTGAAAGTTCACTTGCATTCCTTGCCGAGGCTGGTCAGCCCTTTGCCCAAAGAAGTACTTTACATGTACCTGGCCGTCTCTGATCATGCGTTAAGCGCTGTTCTCCTTGCTGAAAGAGACAGCTGTCAACTCCCGGTCTACTTTGTCAGTCATTTACTGAAAAATGCCGAGTTGAGGTATTCCTTAGTGGAGAAATTTGGTCTTGCACTCTTCATGGCTGTTAAAAAATTGAAGCCCTACTTTTTGGCACATGCAGTCGTTGTGTATACAGACCAACCTATCAAGCGGCCACTGACCATCATGGAGTCGTCAGGCCGAATGATCAAATGGGCCATAGAAATACAGAGCCTCGAAGTTACCTTCGAGCCTAGAAAAGCAGTGAAGGGGCAAGCCTTTGCTGACTTTATTGTTGAGATGACTCGTCCTCCTGACTCTCAAGTTCCAGACCAAGTCTGGAAGGTAAATGTGGATGGAAGCTCTACTTCAAATGGTTGTGGAGCAGGCGTCATATGTCAGGTGCCAGAGGGCGACAGGTACGAGTATGCTCTACGCTTCAGTTTTCAGGCCTCAAACAATGAGGCAGAATATGAAGCTTTACTAGCCGAAATCCGCATGTGTAAGGCGGCAGGGGCAAGAAAAATAGACGCCTGTTCCGATTCACAATTGATAGTGAGTCAGTACAATGGAGAATACGAAGCAAACCATCCGGCCATGATCAAGTATTTACAGGCGGTCCGACAAGCAGTCGGCTCCCTTGGGGATTTCCATCTGACCCAAGTGCCGAGATCAGAAAACAACCAGGCGGATGCACTTTCAAAGTTAGCATCATCCGCCTCTTGTGATACTCCTCGAACCGTTTTTTGGGAAGTAATGGAGAGGAGAAGCATTGAGGAAGACCCTATTGGAATCTTAGACAGAAGCTCAACCTGGATGGATCCAATTAGGGCATATCTGACAAATGGTACCCTGCCGGATGATCATCAACAGGCGGCAGCACTGAAAAAACGAGCAACCAGTTTTGAAATAATAAAGGGAGAACTACACAAAAGGGGGTACCTTCAACCCTTCTTAAAGTGTGTTACTCCAGAAAAGGGGCGAGAGATACTAGACGATCTTCACTCCGGTTACTGTGCTTCCCATATAGGCGGTAGGACGCTTGCTCAACGGGCAAGGCGGCAGGGCTACTTTTGGCCTACTTTAGAAGCAGATGCAATGGAGATGGTGAAAAAATGTGACAAGTGTCAAAGGTTTGGCAAACTAATTCACCGTCCGGCTACTGACCTCACTACCATTCATAGCCCACTACCGTTTGCTAAGTGGGGCATGGATATTCTGGGTCCATATACGCCTGCTACAGGCGGAAGGAGATACATACTTGTTGCCGTCGACTACTTCACTAAATGGGTAAAGGCGGAGGTTGTAAAGGGAATCAAGACGAAGGATGTAATTTCATTCATCTGGAAAAATGTCATCACTCGGTTCGGGGTTCCCATGTCTATGGTTTTTGATAATGGTCCCCAATTTGAGACGCCTGTTCTCAAAAGCTGGTTGGGTGACCAAGGAATCGCACACTACTTTGCATCTGTCGGCCGTCCACAAGCAAACGGCCAGGTAGAAGCCTTTAATAAAATCATCTCAGACGGTCTCAAGAAAAAGATTGAACGAGCAGGCGGCCTATGGGCGGATGAATTACCACATGTTCTCTGAGCCATTAGGACGACTTAAAAAGGGGCGACTGGAGAAACTCCATTCCTCCTAACTTATGGTGCGGAAGCTGTTCTTCCAATAGAACACTACGAGTCGACTCTTTGAGTAATGCTATATGACGAAGAGGCAAACAGGGAAGCCATGCGCCTGGCATTAGACTCACTTCCTGAAAGGAGGGGCAATGCTGTCTTGCGCCATGAAATTTACCGCCTGAGAATGACTCGATCATACAACAGAAGAGTACACAAGCGTCCCTACCGAATTTGTGAAGAGGTTAGAGACGGTACCTACCGTCTGGAAACACCAGACGGCCAACCGTTGCCTCGAACTTGGAATGTAGATAATCTTAAGAAATATTTCTTTTGAATGATGTAAATAGTCAAGGGCTACTTGAATAAAGTTTGCATACTTAATATTCAATTTTGTATTAATAGGGGCATGCCAACTGACAAACAGTCGGCTACTCTCCATGTTTAATTTTCATTTTTACTTAAGAGGGGCATGCCAACTGACAAACAGTCGGCTACTCTCTAAATACTTAAAGGGCACGCCGTTTGTTTCACTCAACCGACTACCCTCCCACAATACAGTTCACCGAGAACTATCAAAAACACATTAAAATGATCAGACCAGGCGTCAAGCCAACTGATCAAAATATAAAAATTCAATTCGACCTGTCCCAACATTATAGCAGGCGTCCGACAGCATCCATCCGAATGAAATTCGTTGCAGAGAGCAGCTCCCTTTTGGGTGGAACATTGTTCTATAAAATCATTACACGGCACCTATACGACTGTCTAAACACGACAACCACGTAGCCGTTTCCCGGACAAGGATCTCACTTAAACTGACTAATCACGTCAAGCAAGTGTTCGCAATAACCATCCGGGCCAACCGACCGACTGAACTACTTGGGATAAGAACAGTTGGTATTTTATGAGTTAATAGCCAACAAACATTGGCAAATAAAGGGGAACAACCGGTACCCACCGCTTGATACCTCTGCTACTCAACAGTCATATTTACTTGGTCACTCAAAAATTTAGTATGAAACTAAAAAGGTGTTCATACAACACCTGTTCACACTGATTAAATGTGGCGGGGAACAGTCGTCCTAGACTGCCTCAAATCTCTAGCCTAAAAAACATGACAAGTAGGAAACCAGTTTCCTACTTGGTTAATTTTACAAATGACAGGACCGCCTGCCTAAAGGTGATCCAGTCTTTAAAATGGGTCGAATACCGATTGAATAAATGGCTGACTGATCGCCTAGCCTGGAAACAGACAACCAGTCGTCCAGGGGCATAGGCGGCGTGACTAACTATCAGAATATTCAATACTTAAACAAATTTGAAGCAAAACAAAAAATTTCATTAAAAGGTAGCCGGTCATTAAAGACCGGCAAAATATTCAGAGCCCCGGCCCCCTGGCCGGGTAAATACAAACAAACGGCACGCAGGCCGTAGAAAGAAGACATAAAGCTTAAGAAGGGGGCAGATCTTCAATATTAGCAGCTGCCGCCTGGTCAGCACTCTTCTTGCTGGACTCGGCTTCATCTGCATCCTTCTTCGATGCATTACCCCCAAGCGGCACAAGCGCCACTACCGGCTGCTCCTCCGCCTCCAACGCTTCCTCAAACGCCTCGTTCTCAGCAGCCGCCAGGATCTCTTGATTATATCTATCAGAACACTGGCGGTACGTTTTTTCCCATGAGGCAAAGTCGGCGTTGGGGAAGAGGCGGCCCCATGTCATGCGCTGGATTTGAGCAGATTCTTCCATCATCTCCCGGACCAGCTCTTTCTTTTCTTGCTCGGCCTTTTCCGAGAGCTCCTGAGTGAGACTCTTCTCTTGGGTAACCAGGCGTTCCTTTACGTTCGCCAAGGATTTCTCCAAGGTTTCGTATGAGGACATCTTTTGGCGAAGAGGTCTCAGCTCAGCCTTGAGGTTGTTGATGGTCGCCTCCAGCTCGCTATTCCTCTTCTGGGCCGCCTCTAACTGAGCCCGGACAGCGGCGGTAGCCTGCGCCTGATAATAAAGAATGTCAATGGTCAGAACCTCATTTTGGGCAATTTGAAACATTGCCTTATCACAGTCAGAGGCGGCCATAGCTTTTGCAGCCTTTACCTCTTTGTTCTTCCTATCAAGCGGCTTGCGAAGGCCGTTCACTCGGAGCAGGGCCTAAGTAAAAAGAAAACAGGCGTCAGTTTCCAAACAAAAAGAAAACAGGCGTCCTGGAATTCAAATACTCAAAAATATGCTAAGTATACCTCAGCAAGGACCCCTGCAATCCGATCTAGGTCAAGGGTGCTGACACCCCTGACCGCCTCCCTATCAGATGGAGGAACTGCCTTGATCATGGACTTGGCCACCTCGACCAAGTCAAGCTCCTGAGGGCCGGCTGCATCAAGCATAAACAAGCGAATTAGACCTAGTAAAGAAAGAAACAAGTCTAAAAATTTACAAGGACAAGTTCATACTTCTAGGCGGCCCCGCTGGAGTTTTAGAAGGAGTGGCCGGCTGCTTCTCAGCCACCGCCTGTTTCCTGGCAGAACCAGGAGAGCTCGCAACAGTCGTCCTCCGGGCCTTGGAGTCCGGCTGTTGGGAAGAAGAAGCTCTTGGAGTGCCCGTCTATAAAAAAAAAAACAAAAAAAGAAGAAGTTAGTATATGCATAAAACACAACTCCAAAAAGAGTGAAAGTTTCGAAGCCAACCAAGGGTGCCCCCTTGTTGGGGGAGTCGGTTGAAGACTGTTGCAAGATGGAGGCCCGCAACATGGCCACCGCAGTCTTGGAGGCGGTAATTTTTCTCATAGCGTCCGCTGCAAAAACAAATAGCAAAGTTTATAAAAAGAAAATAATAATGCATGGAAAAACAGTATTTGACAGGCCGGCTACCTCTTGAGCACCGACTGCTGAGGCCACAGGCGGCCAAAAAGTACTCGTCATAGAGCCATTTGAAGCTCGGGACGCAGTGCAGGGGTACTTGCTCTCGTACCCCTGAAGTAGAGTTCACCCTAGACTCTACTCTGAAGAGTCCTTTGTCTAGGATCTCTTTTTTAGCCTTGGGGGGAACAGGCGGCATGCTGCGGCCGCCTGCAAGAAGAGGCGGATTCCTATTCCACTTGTTGAAGCGCTTGTTCAGCTCTGTGTCTGAACTCTCAATAATAAGGAAGGTGTTCCGCCAATCCTTCCACTTGTTTGCTTTGCCTCTCGTCATGAGGTAGCCCATGCGGCTAGTCAATTGATACCAGCCGGTACCGCCCGACTTAGGGGTCCGGCTGAGATAGTTCATGTGGGCGAAAGCCTCGAAGTTTGGCTCCACCCCGTGCAGTTCGCACCCGGCCACATAGCCGAGTACCTTGACCCAGGAGTTGTGGCTAACTGCCATAACCCCAACTCATACCCATCCAATATCCGCTGAACAGCCGGATGTAGTGGGAAGCGCAGCCCAGCCTTGATGGCCGCCTCGTAGCAGCCAAAGCAGGCGCCATCATAGCTAGTACCAGCCGGCCAGACGACTGTGTCTTCTGGATCCGGCACGAACACTAAAAAGCCGGGGCCCATTGTGTGGTTTGCGATAAAGCTCCCCACTTTCTCTTGCATGGCCGTGATCCGGCCCCGAGGTACCGTGCAGTAGTAGGGGGTATTTTGCTCTCGGTGAGAGGCGGATGGCTCCGCCCAGTTGTCCCCCTTCTCAACTGCGTGAGAAAGCCTCGCCTCTTGTAGGAGACTGTTTTTCTCTTCTGTGTCCAGAGAAGCATGGCTAGAAGAGCTAGACTTGGATTCGTCCTCTGACGAGTCCGAAGAGGACGACTCCTCTCCTCTCCCAGAGGAGCCCGCCTCCTCTCCCTTAAAGGGAGCAGGAGAGAATGTAGAGTTGTCAACTGTAAAATGGGAAGGGGTCACTTTGACTCCTCCCTCAGAACTGCCGGCTCTCAAGCCTCTTTGTTTCACTTCCACATCTGGCGCCTGGTCAGATGTTTCACTAATCGGCACCCTGTGGGAGGAGCCGTCTGAGTTTAAGATCTTGGCAGTCTTTTTTGTTCTGGCCATCATGTTCTCCATAGACACAGATACAGTCGGACTTTGTATAAAGGGCAAAGATGGGTCCAGAAAAGGGCAGGCGGCACTCCTAGTCCTAGATTCAGCCGTCCCCGGTGACCGGCTGATCACTAACTTAGGTCGTGTCGTGTGCTTCCGTGGTGCCATTTCAAAAAAGAATAAAATAAAGAAAATTAAGAGTAAGAGAACCGACGGTTACCTGAACGAGTGACGTTGATGGAGTTCTGAAAATCCTTTGCAGTCGGCTTGTCAGAGCAGGCGGTAGGCAGAAAGAGTCCAAAGTGTCAGAGCAAGTTCAGGGGTCCGAATGTTCTCTCACAAGGTTCTCAAGTGTGAAAATGACCGAAGTCAACACTCCCTTATATAGGCGAAGTGAGAAGGCGAAGGGTCACTTCCAAAATTCAAAATTTGGGCGGGAGAATCTCTCGGCCTTTCGCCAATTGACACCTGTAGCAGGCCGTCGCCTGTCACCGTGCGACACCTGTCACAAGTAACACGTGATCCGTCACGTGCCACCTGTGAGGGGCAAATGATTAGGGAATTTTGCTCCCACCAATCGGAATGTGCCACGTAGGCCAATCAGGTCCTGCCAAGTGTCCCCCAGTTGGACCTCTCAGGGCCTGCCACGTGGCACACGCTTATTCGTCCGTCCTGGACCTATTATGTCATGACACGTGGCATACTTCATGCCCAATGGAGAAGTCGGCCACCTAGGCCCAACTTCCGAGGGAAGCCCAATCAGCCCAAGGTTAACCTAAACCTAGATTGGCACGTTTCCCGAGGTTATAAATACCTCCCTTAATCCTCATTAAGGGGGGTTACAGACGCAGATTACACATTAAACACTCTCACCTAGAGAGACCCAATCACTTTAATTTCCGCATTAATTACTCCTTAATCAAGTACTAACTTGACCGTCGGAGGCGGATCTCCAATCATCCGGAGCATCCGTTTGTTTTGCAGGCACAGGCGTCCGGTTCCAGTCTTGGAATTGTAACTCTCCCGCAGGACATCAGAAAACCCCGAAACAAATGGGATTCATGATGACAAGTCTCCCGGGATTGATGGTTTTAATAGCAAATTTTTTAAATCCGTTTGGGATTTTATTAAATTTGATATTTATGAGGCTGTTCACTCTTTTTTTGATTCGGGTGTGATGAATGCTAATTGGAACTGTACTACTTTGACCTTAATTCCTAAAGTTCAAAATCCCTCGTATGTCAAAGATTACAGGCCTATTGCTTGCTGTACTGTGTTGTACAAAATCATTTCCAAAGTTTTGACTTCCAGGCTTGCTAGAATTGTTGGTGATGTCATTGATGATTCTCAGGCCGGTTTCATCCCAGGTAAACACATTGGTGATAATATCCTTCTTGCTACTGAGCTAATAAAGGGGTATAGTCATAAATTTATTTCTCCTAGATGTATGATTAAAGTTGATTTGCAGAAGGCTTATGATTCAGTTGAATGGATTTTTTTGAAAACTGTAATGGAAGAGTTGGGCTTTCCTGGTTTGTTTATTAGGTGGATCATGAGCTGTATTTCGACTATTTCATTTTCTATTCTCATTAATGGGTCCCCTACTCTTCCTTTCAAGGCTAAGAAGGGCCTTAGGCAAGGTGATCCAATGTCTCCTTTTCTTTTTGCTTTGGGCATGGAATACTTGTCAAGATGTCTTCATGAATTAAGCTCGATGCCTGACTTTAATTTCCATCCTAGATGTGAGAAGCTCTCTCTTGTTCATCTTATGTTTGCCGATGATTTACTGTTATTTGCTAGAGCTGATGAGGCTTCCATTAGTATGCTTCTTAATGCTTTCTGGAAGTTCTCTCTTGCCTCAGGTCTGATTGCCAATTTGGGTAAAAGTGAGGTCTACTTTGGGGGTGTTCCTAAATCTGTCCAAGCCTCTTTACTTCAGATTCTTGGTATGTCTGCTGGTTCCCTCCCTTTTAAGTATTTAGGGGTGCCCTTATCTTCCAAGAAACTCACAATTCAACAATGTAAACCTCTTGTGACAAGGATCACTAGCAGAATTGAATCGTGGGTTACTAGATTTTTGTCTTATGTTGGTAGATTACAGCTTATTAAAAGTGTCTTCTTTGGTATTCAGACCTACTGGGCTCAGATTTTTGTCCTTCCCAAGAAAATAATTTGTGAAATTAAAAGTAGGTTCAAAGCCTTCTTATGGACTGGTTCTGATGTGGATCAAGAGGCTAATTCTTTTGAAGGGTCCAAGACACTTTTAGAAGGTCCAAATAGCTTCATTATGGGCTGCCCAAACAAGAAAATAAACAAGATAATAAACAAGGAAAGATCCAATAGCTTAAATTGGAAAGAAACAAGCACGAATTACGTTGAAGAAGAAGTCAAGGACCAGTTGGGTTCCGACGACGGCAGCGGCGGCGACGCGCCGAACTGGGTGCCACGCGCCGGCTCCCTAGCTCCGGCCTGAGTCCAGCTACACGGCGGTGGGGCGCGTGTCGATGATGGCGGCGCGTGAGGTGGTGGTTCGGCGGCAGTACGAAAAGAAAGATTTTCCTAACTTAGTTTTTTCTAGAGTTTTTGCTTGCAAGTTTTTACCTTTCACTTGAAAGGGTTTTTCTTGGTTTAAGCAATTAGGTTTCTTCTTAATTTCTGTTATTTTAGTTTAAAATAATTTCTAAGTCAATTAGGAATTGTTTTAAGAAGTTTTAGGTTAAATAGAACTAGTCTTATTACTAGTTTCCTAGTTCCATTAGAATTGGTTTTCCTATTCTATCTAGGATACTTGAGGATCAAGGATAGGGTTTTATCCTAGTTTTATTAGACTTAGAATTCAGTAGCTTAGCCTATAAATAGTTTATTTTCGTGGGTCTTCAAGGGACACACAACCAGAAAATTCAATACAAGTTAATTGTTTGTTTTGCTTAATTGCTTACAAATTCTTTTGCTAATTTTCAATTCAAGGAGTTGTTTTGATAATTAGAACGTTCAATTCTTAGTTCTAGGAGTAGTCTAAGTTTTGTTCATCAAAGTACTTAGTTCCAGGAGTGGTCTAGGTAATTTGAGAGGCGTTGAATTCGTTCCAGGAGTGGTCGTTTTCAAAGTCATATCCGATCCGTTATTCTTAAGTTGTTCGATTTTCTTAGGGAATTCGAAGGGCTTGTGTTAATTGTGTGATTTTAGATTCTTTATTAGGTTAAGGGGTTTAAATCCACATCAAATTGGTATCAGATTTGGGGAGATTTTGATCGTTCCACAACTCGTTCTTACAAGGCGCACTTGTTCTCGGATAACCAGTTTTTCTGTCAACTTCAGAAGGCTCGTTCTCCTTCGTTACAAGGTCTTTTCAGGTGATTCTTTTTTTTGATTTTGGGTGAAATTTTGTCTACTTTCTTCCTGTAAAATTTCGGAATTTTTGGTTGTCGTTTGCTATTAAACTGGACTGTTTTTCCGCAACGGTGTAAGTTTGGTCCGATTTATTGCTGCTTGTTTTTGTGTGTGCGTTTTTATTCGAAGTTGTGCTGTGATCTTTTGTGGGAAATACCTGTGAGGGTAGAGTCCTATTAGGCCTGTTTTTATCTTATAATTATGGAGGAAGAGATCCGAAAATCTATGGATGAATTCGCAAAGTTACTTCAAGGTCATAAAAAGAAGAAAAAACATGAAGATGATAACGTAGATTTTGGCTTTAGTAACAAAAGTATGCTTATGGTACGACTGAATTTACATGCTGAAGCTAATTCTAATCAAGGTCAACGAGATAGTTTGTTTCATACTCGATGCAAAGTTGGTGATAGAACTTGTAGGGTGATCATTGATAGTGGTTCGTGTACCAATGTAGCGTCTACAGAGATGGTTACTAAACTCCAACTTCCTACAAGAGATCATGAAAAACCATATAAGTTGGGTTGGCTAGATGATTCTATGGGTTTTCATGTAGAACAACAAGCTTTGGTGAATTTCTCCATTGGCAATTATAAGGAAGAATTATGGTGCGATGTGATTCCTATGAGTGCTTGTCACATTCTTTTAGGAAGACCATGGCAATTTGATCGACATGTTATACATGATGGTGTGGCCAACACATATTCGATCAAGATGGGAAACAAAAGGTTCAAACTTATGCCTTTAACCACTATTCCATGCCGCGTTAAAGTTAAAGAGATAGAGGAAGATTGTCAAAAGGACAAGGAAGCGGAACATGTAGGTGCTAAAGAGCTCGACGAAAGGGGGATTGAAACAATTGATGTTCCAATTGTGTGTGACTTTGTTCATGATGAGATTATTCATAAAGATCTACCAATAGTGGTGTCGGAAAAGGTTTTTGATACTATTGAGGAGCCATTCGTGAATCAAGATAATAATTTAATGGTTTCTTTAGAAGTGGTGGATTCATTAGGCATGCATAAAGAGAAGAAATTGTTAGTCATACATGAGGAAAATATAATGAAGCCTAAAGTGTTCTTATGGTCAACTTCGAAGACCAAGGACCAAATTGAGAATTGGTTGTTTCTAATTTGTTGCCTTGCTCGTGGTGATGTTGTCACATTGCTTACAATTGCTAGCATTGAGGTAATAGTTCTTTTGGCTTGTATTCGTCGAATTTGGATGGTTTCATGGAATTGTTTTACTTGTTTTGATGATGTGAATTTGAGGGCAAATTCTTTTGAAGAAGGGGAGAATGATGTGGATCAAGAGGCTAATTCTTTTGAAGGGTCCAAGACACTTTTAGAAGGTCCAAATAGCTTCATTATGGGCTGCCCAAACAAGAAAATAAACAAGATAATAAACAAGGAAAGATCCAATAGCTTAAATTGGAAAGAAACAAGCACGAATTACGTTGAAGAAGAAGTCAAGGACCAGTTGGGTTCCGACGACGGCAGCGGCGGCGACGCGCCGAACTGGGTGCCACGCGCCGGCTCCCTAGCTCCGGCCTGAGTCCAGCTACACGGCGGTGGGGCGCGTGTCGATGATGGCGGCGCGTGAGGTGGTGGTTCGGCGGCAGTACGAAAAGAAAGATTTTCCTAACTTAGTTTTTTCTAGAGTTTTTGCTTGCAAGTTTTTACCTTTCACTTGAAAGGGTTTTTCTTGGTTTAAGCAATTAGGTTTCTTCTTAATTTCTGTTATTTTAGTTTAAAATAATTTCTAAGTCAATTAGGAATTGTTTTAAGAAGTTTTAGGTTAAATAGAACTAGTCTTATTACTAGTTTCCTAGTTCCATTAGAATTGGTTTTCCTATTCTATCTAGGATACTTGAGGATCAAGGATAGGGTTTTATCCTAGTTTTATTAGACTTAGAATTCAGTAGCTTAGCCTATAAATAGTTTATTTTCGTGGGTCTTCAAGGGACACACAACCAGAAAATTCAATACAAGTTAATTGTTTGTTTTGCTTAATTGCTTACAAATTCTTTTGCTAATTTTCAATTCAAGGAGTTGTTTTGATAATTAGAACGTTCAATTCTTAGTTCTAGGAGTAGTCTAAGTTTTGTTCATCAAAGTACTTAGTTCCAGGAGTGGTCTAGGTAATTTGAGAGGCGTTGAATTCGTTCCAGGAGTGGTCGTTTTCAAAGTCATATCCGATCCGTTATTCTTAAGTTGTTCGATTTTCTTAGGGAATTCGAAGGGCTTGTGTTAATTGTGTGATTTTAGATTCTTTATTAGGTTAAGGGGTTTAAATCCACATCAAATTGGTATCAGATTTGGGGAGATTTTGATCGTTCCACAACTCGTTCTTACAAGGCGCACTTGTTCTCGGATAACCAGTTTTTCTGTCAACTTCAGAAGGCTCGTTCTCCTTCGTTACAAGGTCTTTTCAGGTGATTCTTTTTTTTGATTTTGGGTGAAATTTTGTCTACTTTCTTCCTGTAAAATTTCGGAATTTTTGGTTGTCGTTTGCTATTAAACTGGACTGTTTTTCCGCAACGGTGTAAGTTTGGTCCGATTTATTGCTGCTTGTTTTTGTGTGTGCGTTTTTATTCGAAGTTGTGCTGTGATCTTTTGTGGGAAATACCTGTGAGGGTAGAGTCCTATTAGGCCTGTTTTTATCTTATAATTATGGAGGAAGAGATCCGAAAATCTATGGATGAATTCGCAAAGTTACTTCAAGGTCATAAAAAGAAGAAAAAACATGAAGATGATAACGTAGATTTTGGCTTTAGTAACAAAAGTATGCTTATGGTACGACTGAATTTACATGCTGAAGCTAATTCTAATCAAGGTCAACGAGATAGTTTGTTTCATACTCGATGCAAAGTTGGTGATAGAACTTGTAGGGTGATCATTGATAGTGGTTCGTGTACCAATGTAGCGTCTACAGAGATGGTTACTAAACTCCAACTTCCTACAAGAGATCATGAAAAACCATATAAGTTGGGTTGGCTAGATGATTCTATGGGTTTTCATGTAGAACAACAAGCTTTGGTGAATTTCTCCATTGGCAATTATAAGGAAGAATTATGGTGCGATGTGATTCCTATGAGTGCTTGTCACATTCTTTTAGGAAGACCATGGCAATTTGATCGACATGTTATACATGATGGTGTGGCCAACACATATTCGATCAAGATGGGAAACAAAAGGTTCAAACTTATGCCTTTAACCACTATTCCATGCCGCGTTAAAGTTAAAGAGATAGAGGAAGATTGTCAAAAGGACAAGGAAGCGGAACATGTAGGTGCTAAAGAGCTCGACGAAAGGGGGATTGAAACAATTGATGTTCCAATTGTGTGTGACTTTGTTCATGATGAGATTATTCATAAAGATCTACCAATAGTGGTGTCGGAAAAGGTTTTTGATACTATTGAGGAGCCATTCGTGAATCAAGATAATAATTTAATGGTTTCTTTAGAAGTGGTGGATTCATTAGGCATGCATAAAGAGAAGAAATTGTTAGTCATACATGAGGAAAATATAATGAAGCCTAAAGTGTTCTTATGGTCAACTTCGAAGACCAAGGACCAAATTGAGAATTGGTTGTTTCTAATTTGTTGCCTTGCTCGTGGTGATGTTGTCACATTGCTTACAATTGCTAGCATTGAGGTAATAGTTCTTTTGGCTTGTATTCGTCGAATTTGGATGGTTTCATGGAATTGTTTTACTTGTTTTGATGATGTGAATTTGAGGGCAAATTCTTTTGAAGAAGGGGAGAATGATGTGGATTAAGAGGCTAATTCTTTTGAAGGGTCCAAGACACTTTTAGAAGGTCCAAATAGCTTCATTATGGGCTGCCCAAACAAGAAAATAAACAAGATAATAAACAAGGAAAGATCCAATAGCTTAAATTGGAAAGAAACAAGCACGAATTACGTTGAAGAAGAAGTCAAGGACCAGTTGGGTTCCGACGACGGCAGCGGCGGCGACGCGCCGAACTGGGTGCCACGCGCCGGCTCCCTAGCTCCGGCCTGAGTCCAGCTACACGGCGGTGGGGCGCGTGTCGATGATGGCGGCGCGTGAGGTGGTGGTTCGGCGGCAGTACGAAAAGAAAGATTTTCCTAACTTAGTTTTTTCTAGAGTTTTTGCTTGCAAGTTTTTACCTTTCACTTGAAAGGGTTTTTCTTGGTTTAAGCAATTAGGTTTCTTCTTAATTTCTGTTATTTTAGTTTAAAATAATTTCTAAGTCAATTAGGAATTGTTTTAAGAAGTTTTAGGTTAAATAGAACTAGTCTTATTACTAGTTTCCTAGTTCCATTAGAATTGGTTTTCCTATTCTATCTAGGATACTTGAGGATCAAGGATAGGGTTTTATCCTAGTTTTATTAGACTTAGAATTCAGTAGCTTAGCCTATAAATAGTTTATTTTCGTGGGTCTTCAAGGGACACACAACCAGAAAATTCAATACAAGTTAATTGTTTGTTTTGCTTAATTGCTTACAAATTCTTTTGCTAATTTTCAATTCAAGGAGTTGTTTTGATAATTAGAACGTTCAATTCTTAGTTCTAGGAGTAGTCTAAGTTTTGTTCATCAAAGTACTTAGTTCCAGGAGTGGTCTAGGTAATTTGAGAGGCGTTGAATTCGTTCCAGGAGTGGTCGTTTTCAAAGTCATATCCGATCCGTTATTCTTAATTTGTTTGATTTTCTTAGGGAATTCGAAGGGCTTGTGTTAATTGTGTGATTTTAGATTCTTTATTAGGTTAAGGGGTTTAAATCCACATCAAATTGGTATCAGATTTGGGGAGATTTTGATCGTTCCACAACTCGTTCTTACAAGGCGCACTTGTTCTCGGATAACCAGTTTTTCTGTCAACTTCAGAAGGCTCGTTCTCCTTCGTTACAAGGTTTTTTCAGGTGATTCTTTTTTTTTATTTTGGGTGAAATTTTGTCTACTTTCTTCCTGTAAAATTTCGGAATTTTTGGTTGTCGTTTGCTATTAAACTGGACTGTTTTTCCGCAACGGTGTAAGTTTGGTCCGATTTATTGCTGCTTGTTTTTGTGTGTGCGTTTTTATTCGAAGTTGTGCTGTGATCTTTTGTGGGAAATACCTGTGAGGGTAGAGTCCTATTAGGCCTGTTTTTATCTTATAATTATGGAGGAAGAGATCCGAAAATCTATGGATGAATTCGCAAAGTTACTTCAAGGTCATAAAAAGAAGAAAAAACATGAAGATGATAACGTAGATTTTGGCTTTAGTAACAAAAGTATGCTTATGGTACGACTGAATTTACATGCTGAAGCTAATTCTAATCAAGGTCAACGAGATAGTTTGTTTCATACTCGATGCAAAGTTGGTGATAGAACTTGTAGGGTGATCATTGATAGTGGTTCGTGTACCAATGTAGCGTCTACAGAGATGGTTACTAAACTCCAACTTCCTACAAGAGATCATGAAAAACCATATAAGTTGGGTTGGCTAGATGATTCTATGGGTTTTCATGTAGAACAACAAGCTTTGGTGAATTTCTCCATTGGCAATTATAAGGAAGAATTATGGTGCGATGTGATTCCTATGAGTGCTTGTCACATTCTTTTAGGAAGACCATGGCAATTTGATCGACATGTTATACATGATGGTGTGGCCAACACATATTCGATCAAGATGGGAAACAAAAGGTTCAAACTTATGCCTTTAACCACTATTCCATGCCGCGTTAAAGTTAAAGAGATAGAGGAAGATTGTCAAAAGGACAAGGAAGCGGAACATGTAGGTGCTAAAGAGCTCGACGAAAGGGGGATTGAAACAATTGATGTTCCAATTGTGTGTGACTTTGTTCATGATGAGATTATTCATAAAGATCTACCAATAGTGGTGTCGGAAAAGGTTTTTGATACTATTGAGGAGCCATTCGTGAATCAAGATAATAATTTAATGGTTTCTTTAGAAGTGGTGGATTCATTAGGCATGCATAAAGAGAAGAAATTGTTAGTCATACATGAGGAAAATATAATGAAGCCTAAAGTGTTCTTATGGTCAACTTCGAAGACCAAGGACCAAATTGAGAATTGGTTGTTTCTAATTTGTTGCCTTGCTCGTGGTGATGTTGTCACATTGCTTACAATTGCTAGCATTGAGGTAATAGTTCTTTTGGCTTGTATTCGTCGAATTTGGATGGTTTCATGGAATTGTTTTACTTGTTTTGATGATGTGAATTTGAGGGCAAATTCTTTTGAAGAAGGGGAGAATGATGTGGATCAAGAGGCTAATTCTTTTGAAGGGTCCAAGACACTTTTAGAAGGTCCAAATAGCTTCATTATGGGCTGCCCAAACAAGAAAATAAACAAGATAATAAACAAGGAAAGATCCAATAGCTTAAATTGGAAAGAAACAAGCACGAATTACGTTGAAGAAGAAGTCAAGGACCAGTTGGGTTCCGACGACGGCAGCGGCGGCGACGCGCCGAACTGGGTGCCACGCGCCGGCTCCCTAGCTCCGGCCTGAGTCCAGCTACACGGCGGTGGGGCGCGTGTCGATGATGGCGGCGCGTGAGGTGGTGGTTCGGCGGCAGTACGAAAAGAAAGATTTTCCTAACTTAGTTTTTTCTAGAGTTTTTGCTTGCAAGTTTTTACCTTTCACTTGAAAGGGTTTTTCTTGGTTTAAGCAATTAGGTTTCTTCTTAATTTCTGTTATTTTAGTTTAAAATAATTTCTAAGTCAATTAGGAATTGTTTTAAGAAGTTTTAGGTTAAATAGAACTAGTCTTATTACTAGTTTCCTAGTTCCATTAGAATTGGTTTTCCTATTCTATCTAGGATACTTGAGGATCAAGGATAGGGTTTTATCCTAGTTTTATTAGACTTAGAATTCAGTAGCTTAGCCTATAAATAGTTTATTTTCGTGGGTCTTCAAGGGACACACAACCAGAAAATTCAATACAAGTTAATTGTTTGTTTTGCTTAATTGCTTACAAATTCTTTTGCTAATTTTCAATTCAAGGAGTTGTTTTGATAATTAGAACGTTCAATTCTTAGTTCTAGGAGTAGTCTAAGTTTTGTTCATCAAAGTACTTAGTTCCAGGAGTGGTCTAGGTAATTTGAGAGGCGTTGAATTCGTTCCAGGAGTGGTCGTTTTCAAAGTCATATCCGATCCGTTATTCTTAAGTTGTTTGATTTTCTTAGGGAATTCGAAGGGCTTGTGTTAATTGTGTGATTTTAGATTCTTTATTAGGTTAAGGGGTTTAAATCCACATCAAATTGGTATCAGATTTGGGGAGATTTTGATCGTTCCACAACTCGTTCTTACAAGGCGCACTTGTTCTCGGATAACCAGTTTTTCTGTCAACTTCAGAAGGCTCGTTCTCCTTCGTTACAAGGTTTTTTCAGGTGATTCTTTTTTTTTATTTTGGGTGAAATTTTGTCTACTTTCTTCCTGTAAAATTTCGGAATTTTTGGTTGTCGTTTGCTATTAAACTGGACTGTTTTTCCGCAACGGTGTAAGTTTGGTCCGATTTATTGCTGCTTGTTTTTGTGTGTGCGTTTTTATTCGAAGTTGTGCTGTGATCTTTTGTGGGAAATACCTGTGAGGGTAGAGTCCTATTAGGCCTGTTTTTATCTTATAATTATGGAGGAAGAGATCCGAAAATCTATGGATGAATTCGCAAAGTTACTTCAAGGTCATAAAAAGAAGAAAAAACATGAAGATGATAACGTAGATTTTGGCTTTAGTAACAAAAGTATGCTTATGGTACGACTGAATTTACATGCTGAAGCTAATTCTAATCAAGGTCAACGAGATAGTTTGTTTCATACTCGATGCAAAGTTGGTGATAGAACTTGTAGGGTGATCATTGATAGTGGTTCGTGTACCAATGTAGCGTCTACAGAGATGGTTACTAAACTCCAACTTCCTACAATGAGATCATGAAAAACCATATAAGTTGGGTTGGCTAGATGATTCTATGGGTTTTCATGTAGAACAACAAGCTTTGGTGAATTTCTCCATTGGCAATTATAAGGAAGAATTATGGTGCGATGTGATTCCTATGAGTGCTTGTCACATTCTTTTAGGAAGACCATGGCAATTTGATCGACATGTTATACATGATGGTGTGGCCAACACATATTCGATCAAGATGGGAAACAAAAGGTTCAAACTTATGCCTTTAACCACTATTCCATGCCGCGTTAAAGTTAAAGAGATAGAGGAAGATTGTCAAAAGGACAAGGAAGCGGAACATGTAGGTGCTAAAGAGCTCGACGAAAGGGGGATTGAAACAATTGATGTTCCAATTGTGTGTGACTTTGTTCATGATGAGATTATTCATAAAGATCTACCAATAGTGGTGTCGGAAAAGGTTTTTGATACTATTGAGGAGCCATTCGTGAATCAAGATAATAATTTAATGGTTTCTTTAGAAGTGGTGGATTCATTAGGCATGCATAAAGAGAAGAAATTGTTAGTCATACATGAGGAAAATATAATGAAGCCTAAAGTGTTCTTATGGTCAACTTCGAAGACCAAGGACCAAATTGAGAATTGGTTGTTTCTAATTTGTTGCCTTGCTCGTGGTGATGTTGTCACATTGCTTACAATTGCTAGCATTGAGGTAATAGTTCTTTTGGCTTGTATTCGTCGAATTTGGATGGTTTCATGGAATTGTTTTACTTGTTTTGATGATGTGAATTTGAGGGCAAATTCTTTTGAAGAAGGGGAGAATGATGTGGATCAAGAGGCTAATTCTTTTGAAGGGTCCAAGACACTTTTAGAAGGTCCAAATAGCTTCATTATGGGCTGCCCAAACAAGAAAATAAACAAGATAATAAACAAGGAAAGATCCAATAGCTTAAATTGGAAAGAAACAAGCACGAATTACGTTGAAGAAGAAGTCAAGGACCAGTTGGGTTCCGACGACGGCAGCGGCGGCGACGCGCCGAACTGGGTGCCACGCGCCGGCTCCCTAGCTCCGGCCTGAGTCCAGCTACACGGCGGTGGGGCGCGTGTCGATGATGGCGGCGCGTGAGGTGGTGGTTCGGCGGCAGTACGAAAAGAAAGATTTTCCTAACTTAGTTTTTTCTAGAGTTTTTGCTTGCAAGTTTTTACCTTTCACTTGAAAGGGTTTTTCTTGGTTTAAGCAATTAGGTTTCTTCTTAATTTCTGTTATTTTAGTTTAAAATAATTTCTAAGTCAATTAGGAATTGTTTTAAGAAGTTTTAGGTTAAATAGAACTAGTCTTATTACTAGTTTCCTAGTTCCATTAGAATTGGTTTTCCTATTCTATCTAGGATACTTGAGGATCAAGGATAGGGTTTTATCCTAGTTTTATTAGACTTAGAATTCAGTAGCTTAGCCTATAAATAGTTTATTTTCGTGGGTCTTCAAGGGACACACAACCAGAAAATTCAATACAAGTTAATTGTTTGTTTTGCTTAATTGCTTACAAATTCTTTTGCTAATTTTCAATTCAAGGAGTTGTTTTGATAATTAGAACGTTCAATTCTTAGTTCTAGGAGTAGTCTAAGTTTTGTTCATCAAAGTACTTAGTTCCAGGAGTGGTCTAGGTAATTTGAGAGGCGTTGAATTCGTTCCAGGAGTGGTCGTTTTCAAAGTCATATCCGATCCGTTATTCTTAAGTTGTTTGATTTTCTTAGGGAATTCGAAGGGCTTGTGTTAATTGTGTGATTTTAGATTCTTTATTAGGTTAAGGGGTTTAAATCCACATCAAATTGGTATCAGATTTGGGGAGATTTTGATCTCTTCCACAACTCGTTCTTACAAGGCGCACTTGTTCTCGGATAACCAGTTTTTCTGTCAACTTCAGAAGGCTCGTTCTCCTTCGTTACAAGGTTTTTTCAGGTGATTCTTTTTTTTTATTTTGGGTGAAATTTTGTCTACTTTCTTCCTGTAAAATTTCGGAATTTTTGGTTGTCGTTTGCTATTAAACTGGACTGTTTTTCCGCAACGGTGTAAGTTTGGTCCGATTTATTGCTGCTTGTTTTTGTGTGTGCGTTTTTATTCGAAGTTGTGCTGTGATCTTTTGTGGGAAATACCTGTGAGGGTAGAGTCCTATTAGGCCTGTTTTTATCTTATAATTATGGAGGAAGAGATCCGAAAATCTATGGATGAATTCGCAAAGTTACTTCAAGGTCATAAAAAGAAGAAAAAACATGAAGATGATAACGTAGATTTTGGCTTTAGTAACAAAAGTATGCTTATGGTACGACTGAATTTACATGCTGAAGCTAATTCTAATCAAGGTCAACGAGATAGTTTGTTTCATACTCGATGCAAAGTTGGTGATAGAACTTGTAGGGTGATCATTGATAGTGGTTCGTGTACCAATGTAGCGTCTACAGAGATGGTTACTAAACTCCAACTTCCTACAAGAGATCATGAAAAACCATATAAGTTGGGTTGGCTAGATGATTCTATGGGTTTTCATGTAGAACAACAAGCTTTGGTGAATTTCTCCATTGGCAATTATAAGGAAGAATTATGGTGCGATGTGATTCCTATGAGTGCTTGTCACATTCTTTTAGGAAGACCATGGCAATTTGATCGACATGTTATACATGATGGTGTGGCCAACACATATTCGATCAAGATGGGAAACAAAAGGTTCAAACTTATGCCTTTAACCACTATTCCATGTCGCGTTAAAGTTAAAGAGATAGAGGAAGATTGTCAAAAGGACAAGGAAGCGGAACATGTAGGTGCTAAAGAGCTCGACGAAAGGGGGATTGAAACAATTGATGTTCCAATTGTGTGTGACTTTGTTCATGATGAGATTATTCATAAAGATCTACCAATAGTGGTGTCGGAAAAGGTTTTTGATACTATTGAGGAGCCATTCGTGAATCAAGATAATAATTTAATGGTTTCTTTAGAAGTGGTGGATTCATTAGGCATGCATAAAGAGAAGAAATTGTTAGTCATACATGAGGAAAATATAATGAAGCCTAAAGTGTTCTTATGGTCAACTTCGAAGACCAAGGACCAAATTGAGAATTGGTTGTTTCTAATTTGTTGCCTTGCTCGTGGTGATGTTGTCACATTGCTTACAATTGCTAGCATTGAGGTAATAGTTCTTTTGGCTTGTATTCGTCGAATTTGGATGGTTTCATGGAATTGTTTTACTTGTTTTGATGATGTGAATTTGAGGGCAAATTCTTTTGAAGAAGGGGAGAATGATGTGGATCAAGAGGCTAATTCTTTTGAAGGGTCCAAGACACTTTTAGAAGGTCCAAATAGCTTCATTATGGGCTGCCCAAACAAGAAAATAAACAAGATAATAAACAAGGAAAGATCCAATAGCTTAAATTGGAAAGAAACAAGCACGAATTACGTTGAAGAAGAAGTCAAGGACCAGTTGGGTTCCGACGACGGCAGCGGCGGCGACGCGCCGAACTGGGTGCCACGCGCCGGCTCCCTAGCTCCGGCCTGAGTCCAGCTACACGGCGGTGGGGCGCGTGTCGATGATGGCGGCGCGTGAGGTGGTGGTTCGGCGGCAGTACGAAAAGAAAGATTTTCCTAACTTTGTTTTTTCTAGAGTTTTTGCTTGCAAGTTTTTACCTTTCACTTGAAAGGGTTTTTCTTGGTTTAAGCAATTAGGTTTCTTCTTAATTTCTGTTATTTTAGTTTAAAATAATTTCTAAGTCAATTAGGAATTGTTTTAAGAAGTTTTAGGTTAAATAGAACTAGTCTTATTACTAGTTTCCTAGTTCCATTAGAATTGGTTTTCCTATTCTATCTAGGATACTTGAGGATCAAGGATAGGGTTTTATCCTAGTTTTATTAGACTTAGAATTCAGTAGCTTAGCCTATAAATAGTTTATTTTCGTGGGTCTTCAAGGGACACACAACCAGAAAATTCAATACAAGTTAATTGTTTGTTTTGCTTAATTGCTTACAAATTCTTTTGCTAATTTTCAATTCAAGGAGTTGTTTTGATAATTAGAACGTTCAATTCTTAGTTCTAGGAGTAGTCTAAGTTTTGTTCATCAAAGTACTTAGTTCCAGGAGTGGTCTAGGTAATTTGAGAGGCGTTGAATTCGTTCCAGGAGTGGTCGTTTTCAAAGTCATATCCGATCCGTTATTCTTAAGTTGTTCGATTTTCTTAGGGAATTCGAAGGGCTTGTGTTAATTGTGTGATTTTAGATTCTTTATTAGGTTAAGGGGTTTAAATCCACATCAAATTGGTATCAGATTTGGGGAGATTTTGATCGTTCCACAACTCGTTCTTACAAGGCGCACTTGTTCTCGGATAACCAGTTTTTCTGTCAACTTCAGAAGGCTCGTTCTCCTTCGTTACAAGGTTTTTTCAGGTGATTCTTTTTTTTTATTTTGGGTGAAATTTTGTCTACTTTCTTCCTGTAAAATTTCGGAATTTTTGGTTGTCGTTTGCTATTAAACTGGACTGTTTTTCCGCAACGGTGTAAGTTTGGTCCGATTTATTGCTGCTTGTTTTTGTGTGTGCGTTTTTATTCGAAGTTGTGCTGTGATCTTTTGTGGGAAATACCTGTGAGGGTAGAGTCCTATTAGGCCTGTTTTTATCTTATAATTATGGAGGAAGAGATCCGAAAATCTATGGATGAATTCGCAAAGTTACTTCAAGGTCATAAAAAGAAGAAAAAACATGAAGATGATAACGTAGATTTTGGCTTTAGTAACAAAAGTATGCTTATGGTACGACTGAATTTACATGCTGAAGCTAATTCTAATCAAGGTCAACGAGATAGTTTGTTTCATACTCGATGCAAAGTTGGTGATAGAACTTGTAGGGTGATCATTGATAGTGGTTCGTGTACCAATGTAGCGTCTACAGAGATGGTTACTAAACTCCAACTTCCTACAAGAGATCATGAAAAACCATATAAGTTGGGTTGGCTAGATGATTCTATGGGTTTTCATGTAGAACAACAAGCTTTGGTGAATTTCTCCATTGGCAATTATAAGGAAGAATTATGGTGCGATGTGATTCCTATGAGTGCTTGTCACATTCTTTTAGGAAGACCATGGCAATTTGATCGACATGTTATACATGATGGTGTGGCCAACACATATTCGATCAAGATGGGAAACAAAAGGTTCAAACTTATGCCTTTAACCACTATTCCATGCCGCGTTAAAGTTAAAGAGATAGAGGAAGATTGTCAAAAGGACAAGGAAGCGGAACATGTAGGTGCTAAAGAGCTCGACGAAAGGGGGATTGAAACAATTGATGTTCCAATTGTGTGTGACTTTGTTCATGATGAGATTATTCATAAAGATCTACCAATAGTGGTGTCGGAAAAGGTTTTTGATACTATTGAGGAGCCATTCGTGAATCAAGATAATAATTTAATGGTTTCTTTAGAAGTGGTGGATTCATTAGGCATGCATAAAGAGAAGAAATTGTTAGTCATACATGAGGAAAATATAATGAAGCCTAAAGTGTTCTTATGGTCAACTTCGAAGACCAAGGACCAAATTGAGAATTGGTTGTTTCTAATTTGTTGCCTTGCTCGTGGTGATGTTGTCACATTGCTTACAATTGCTAGCATTGAGGTAATAGTTCTTTTGGCTTGTATTCGTCGAATTTGGATGGTTTCATGGAATTGTTTTACTTGTTTTGATGATGTGAATTTGAGGGCAAATTCTTTTGAAGAAGGGGAGAATGATGTGGATCAAGAGGCTAATTCTTTTGAAGGGTCCAAGACACTTTTAGAAGGTCCAAATAGCTTCATTATGGGCTGCCCAAACAAGAAAATAAACAAGATAATAAACAAGGAAAGATCCAATAGCTTAAATTGGAAAGAAACAAGCACGAATTACGTTGAAGAAGAAGTCAAGGACCAGTTGGGTTCCGACGACGGCAGCGGCGGCGACGCGCCGAACTGGGTGCCACGCGCCGGCTCCCTAGCTCCGGCCTGAGTCCAGCTACACGGCGGTGGGGCGCGTGTCGATGATGGCGGCGCGTGAGGTGGTGGTTCGGCGGCAGTACGAAAAGAAAGATTTTCCTAACTTAGTTTTTTCTAGAGTTTTTGCTTGCAAGTTTTTACCTTTCACTTGAAAGGGTTTTTCTTGGTTTAAGCAATTAGGTTTCTTCTTAATTTCTGTTATTTTAGTTTAAAATAATTTCTAAGTCAATTAGGAATTGTTTTAAGAAGTTTTAGGTTAAATAGAACTAGTCTTATTACTAGTTTCCTAGTTCCATTAGAATTGGTTTTCCTATTCTATCTAGGATACTTGAGGATCAAGGATAGGGTTTTATCCTAGTTTTATTAGACTTAGAATTCAGTAGCTTAGCCTATAAATAGTTTATTTTCGTGGGTCTTCAAGGGACACACAACCAGAAAATTCAATACAAGTTAATTGTTTGTTTTGCTTAATTGCTTACAAATTCTTTTGCTAATTTTCAATTCAAGGAGTTGTTTTGATAATTAGAACGTTCAATTCTTAGTTCTAGGAGTAGTCTAAGTTTTGTTCATCAAAGTACTTAGTTCCAGGAGTGGTCTAGGTAATTTGAGAGGCGTTGAATTCGTTCCAGGAGTGGTCGTTTTCAAAGTCATATCCGATCCGTTATTCTTAATTTGTTTGATTTTCTTAGGGAATTCGAAGGGCTTGTGTTAATTGTGTGATTTTAGATTCTTTATTAGGTTAAGGGGTTTAAATCCACATCAAATTGGTATCAGATTTGGGGAGATTTTGATCGTTCCACAACTCGTTCTTACAAGGCGCACTTGTTCTCGGATAACCAGTTTTTCTGTCAACTTCAGAAGGCTCGTTCTCCTTCGTTACAAGGTTTTTTCAGGTGATTCTTTTTTTTTATTTTGGGTGAAATTTTGTCTACTTTCTTCCTGTAAAATTTCGGAATTTTTGGTTGTCGTTTGCTATTAAACTGGACTGTTTTTCCGCAACGGTGTAAGTTTGGTCCGATTTATTGCTGCTTGTTTTTGTGTGTGCGTTTTTATTCGAAGTTGTGCTGTGATCTTTTGTGGGAAATACCTGTGAGGGTAGAGTCCTATTAGGCCTGTTTTTATCTTATAATTATGGAGGAAGAGATCCGAAAATCTATGGATGAATTCGCAAAGTTACTTCAAGGTCATAAAAAGAAGAAAAAACATGAAGATGATAACGTAGATTTTGGCTTTAGTAACAAAAGTATGCTTATGGTACGACTGAATTTACATGCTGAAGCTAATTCTAATCAAGGTCAACGAGATAGTTTGTTTCATACTCGATGCAAAGTTGGTGATAGAACTTGTAGGGTGATCATTGATAGTGGTTCGTGTACCAATGTAGCGTCTACAGAGATGGTTACTAAACTCCAACTTCCTACAAGAGATCATGAAAAACCATATAAGTTGGGTTGGCTAGATGATTCTATGGGTTTTCATGTAGAACAACAAGCTTTGGTGAATTTCTCCATTGGCAATTATAAGGAAGAATTATGGTGCGATGTGATTCCTATGAGTGCTTGTCACATTCTTTTAGGAAGACCATGGCAATTTGATCGACATGTTATACATGATGGTGTGGCCAACACATATTCGATCAAGATGGGAAACAAAAGGTTCAAACTTATGCCTTTAACCACTATTCCATGCCGCGTTAAAGTTAAAGAGATAGAGGAAGATTGTCAAAAGGACAAGGAAGCGGAACATGTAGGTGCTAAAGAGCTCGACGAAAGGGGGATTGAAACAATTGATGTTCCAATTGTGTGTGACTTTGTTCATGATGAGATTATTCATAAAGATCTACCAATAGTGGTGTCGGAAAAGGTTTTTGATACTATTGAGGAGCCATTCGTGAATCAAGATAATAATTTAATGGTTTCTTTAGAAGTGGTGGATTCATTAGGCATGCATAAAGAGAAGAAATTGTTAGTCATACATGAGGAAAATATAATGAAGCCTAAAGTGTTCTTATGGTCAACTTCGAAGACCAAGGACCAAATTGAGAATTGGTTGTTTCTAATTTGTTGCCTTGCTCGTGGTGATGTTGTCACATTGCTTACAATTGCTAGCATTGAGGTAATAGTTCTTTTGGCTTGTATTCGTCGAATTTGGATGGTTTCATGGAATTGTTTTACTTGTTTTGATGATGTGAATTTGAGGGCAAATTCTTTTGAAGAAGGGGAGAATGATGTGGATCAAGAGGCTAATTCTTTTGAAGGGTCCAAGACACTTTTAGAAGGTCCAAATAGCTTCATTATGGGCTGCCCAAACAAGAAAATAAACAAGATAATAAACAAGGAAAGATCCAATAGCTTAAATTGGAAAGAAACAAGCACGAATTACGTTGAAGAAGAAGTCAAGGACCAGTTGGGTTCCGACGACGGCAGCGGCGGCGACGCGCCGAACTGGGTGCCACGCGCCGGCTCCCTAGCTCCGGCCTGAGTCCAGCTACACGGCGGTGGGGCGCGTGTCGATGATGGCGGCGCGTGAGGTGGTGGTTCGGCGGCAGTACGAAAAGAAAGATTTTCCTAACTTTGTTTTTTCTAGAGTTTTTGCTTGCAAGTTTTTACCTTTCACTTGAAAGGGTTTTTCTTGGTTTAAGCAATTAGGTTTCTTCTTAATTTCTGTTATTTTAGTTTAAAATAATTTCTAAGTCAATTAGGAATTGTTTTAAGAAGTTTTAGGTTAAATAGAACTAGTCTTATTACTAGTTTCCTAGTTCCATTAGAATTGGTTTTCCTATTCTATCTAGGATACTTGAGGATCAAGGATAGGGTTTTATCCTAGTTTTATTAGACTTAGAATTCAGTAGCTTAGCCTATAAATAGTTTATTTTCGTGGGTCTTCAAGGGACACACAACCAGAAAATTCAATACAAGTTAATTGTTTGTTTTGCTTAATTGCTTACAAATTCTTTTGCTAATTTTCAATTCAAGGAGTTGTTTTGATAATTAGAACGTTCAATTCTTAGTTCTAGGAGTAGTCTAAGTTTTGTTCATCAAAGTACTTAGTTCCAGGAGTGGTCTAGGTAATTTGAGAGGCGTTGAATTCGTTCCAGGAGTGGTCGTTTTCAAAGTCATATCCGATCCGTTATTCTTAAGTTGTTCGATTTTCTTAGGGAATTCGAAGGGCTTGTGTTAATTGTGTGATTTTAGATTCTTTATTAGGTTAAGGGGTTTAAATCCACATCAGGTTCGGCTAACCCTTCCAAGAAAGCCTTGGTTGCTTGGAATACTGTTTGCCTTCCGAGGTCATGTGGGGGATGGAATATTATTTCCTTGTATGAGTGGAATATTTCTGCTATTTGTAAGCTTTTATGGGACATTGCTAATAAATCGGATTCTCTTTGGGTGAAATGGATTCACAGTTACTATTTCAAAAATTGTGAATTCTGGTCTGTTAATGTTCCAAATAAATACTCCTGGAACTTGAGGAGAATTTTGAAATGCAGGAAAGTCATTGATGATCTTGGAGGCTGGAATTCTTTATTGAAGAATAACAGAGTGCAAATTAAAAAAGTCTATGGGAGGCTTAGGCAACATGTTAAGAAAGTTCCATGGAGAAGGGTTGTCTGTTATAATGCCGCTTCTCCTAGAAGCATTTTTATCCTGTGGCTTGCTTGTTGTAATAAGCTTTTAACTAAAGACCGATTGCTCAAATGGTTGCCAGGTTGTGACCCTACTTGCCTTCTTTGTCTTCAGAATCAGGAGAATGTACAGCATCTCTTCTTTCTATGTCATTACTCTAGTAGAATATGGGGAAAATTGCTAGCTTTGCTCAATGTTCACAGGCCTGTCCTGGGGTTTGATCGAGAAATTGAGTGGGCTGTCAAGCATTGTAGGAAGGCAACGGCTACAGGCAGGTTCACCTTATGCTGCTTGCTGAAGCGGTATATCATATCTAGATTCAAAGAAATAATGGTCTTTAATGGAGTTTGCGACCCTGTTGACACTGTTGTTAGGAGCATTATCTTCAAAGTTTCTTGTAGATGTCAAAATGCTGACAGGAACAAGCTCCTGCTTTCCTGAGCTGTTTTCCTGAGCTAGACTGTCTGGCTGCTTGTTTCTGCCCTGCTCTTGGCTGTCTTCAGAGATTTGCTCAGGGGTGGTCTGGCTGCTGGTTTCCTGCTTCTAGCTGTCATCAGAGATCTGCTCAGGGGCTCATCAACTGACTAGCTGAGTTGCTGCTATCTCAGTTCGCTGTGCTGCTGGTGGGAGCTGGATTAGGCTGTGTTTCTGCCTGTCTGGGTGTGTGTTACTGTCAGGCTGCAGGTTTTGCCTGCTGACCTTGTTTCTGGCTGCTGCTGAAGATTCTGGAAGCTGCTTCTCTTTATGCATGTTGCTGCTATGTTGCGTGTTGTAGTTGTTGCTGTTGTCAGGTTGATGGTGCAGGGTGCTATAGGGTTGTTTGTTCTGTCTCTAATCCTGCTTTGTTCTGGTGCTAGCTGGTTTTGGCTGTTTTTGCTGCAGTTGTTGGCTCGTTGTTGCTGTTATTTGCTGCTATACTGTTTTGATGTTGCTGGGTTAGTGCAGTATTGGCTTGATGTTTTCTGTGAGCTGCTGTTTTTGTTCTTTATTTATTGGTGTACTCGTGGCTCTTTTGCTTGGCTGTTGTCAGTTAGTATAGGCCTCCTTTTTGTCTTGCTGTTTTTGTTTTATTTTTCTTTTGTTTATCTCGGGGGTGCTTTCTTGGTTATGTTCCTTGTTTTTGTTTGGTCTCTTTTGTCCTGTTCCTCTGGTTTCGGGTAATCCTCCTAGAGGGTACCCCGTTTCCTTTGAGTTCAGATGGGTCGTGTTTTGGTTCCGGGTCTCTTGGAACCCTTCCTAGAAGGTGGCCTAGAGGCTTTGGACCTTGACCGGGGTTGGCGTGCCCTTATGGGCTTGTGGTGTTTTGGGGTTTAGGCCGATTGGCTATCTGTTTTGTATCCTGCTGGTTTTCAGCTTTCTTTTGGTAATAAAATTTCTATTTACCAAAAAAAATAAAAAAAAAAGCTATTTAAATCAAATGAAAGTGAAATGCATTCTACAAAGCTAATTGAATCAAATAAAAGTCAAACACATTCAAACAAAACTTTTTAAATGAAATGAATGTCTAACACATTCAAACGAAGCTTTTTGAATCAAATGAAAGTCAAATAATTTTAACCATGTTTACTAAATCGGATGAAAGTCAAACAAATTCAGACAAAGGTTTTTAAATCAAATGAAAGTCAAACACATTCAAACAAAGCTATTTAAATCAAATGAAAGTAAAGTGCATTCTACGAAGCTAATTGAATCAAATTAAAGTCAAACACATTCAAACAAAGCTTTTTGAATAAAATGAATATCAAACACATTCAAACTAAGCCATATATATCAAATGAAAGTGAAATACATACTACAAAGCTAACTGAATCAAATCAAAGTCAAACACATTCAAACAAAGCATTTTAGATAAAATGAAAGTGAAATACATTCTACAAAGCTAATTGAATCAAATGAAAGTCAAACACATTCAAACAAAGCTTTTTGAATCAAATGAAAGTCAAACACATTCAAACAAAGCAATTTAAATCAAATGAAAGTGAAATGCATTCTACAAAGCTAACTGAATCAAATCAAAGCCAAACACATTTAAACAAAGCTTTTTTAATAAAATGAAAGTCAAATACATTCTACAAAGCTAATTGAATCAATTGAAAGTCAAACACATTCAAACAAAGCTTTTTGAATAAAATTAAAATCAAACACATTCAAATGAAGCTAGTTAAATCAAATGAAAGTGAAATGCATTCTAAAAAGAAAATTGAATCAAATGAAAGTCAAACACATTCAAACAAAGCAATTTAAATCAAATGAAAGTGAAATGCATTCTACAAAGCTAACTGAATCAAATCAAAGCCAAACACATTCAAACAAAGCTTTTTTAATAAAATGAAAGTCAAATACATTCTACAAAGCTAATTGAATCAAATGAAAGTCAAACACAATCAAACAAAGCTTTTAGAATCAAATGAAAGTCAAACAAATTCAAACAAAGCAATTTAAATCAAATGAAGTGAAATGCATTCTACAAAGCTAACTGAATCAAATCAAAGCCAAACACATTCAAACAAAGCTTTTTTAATAAAATGAAAGTCAAATACATTCTACAAAGCTAATTGAATCAAATGAAAGTCAAACACATTCAAACAAAGCTTTTTGAATCAAATGAAAGTCAAACACATTCAAACAAAGCAATTTTGATGTGGATTTAAACCCCTTAACTTAATAAAGAATCTAAAATCACACAAGTAACACAAGCCCTTCGAATTTCCTAAGAAAATCGAACAACTTAAGAATAACGAACCGGATATGACTTTGAAAACGACCACTCCTGGAACGAATTCAACGCCTCTCAAATTACCTAGACCACTCCTGGAACTAAGTACTTTGATGAACAAAACTTAGACTTCTCCTAGAACTAAGAATTGAACGTTCTAATTATCAAAACAACTCCTTGAATTGAAAACTAGCAAAAGAATTTGTAAGCAATTAAGCAAAACAAACAATTAACTTGAATTTTAATGATTTTCGAATGTTATTGAAAAATCACGAAAATTACATTATTTATAGACTAAAACTAACTATTCCTAAGTCTATTCGAACTATGAAAAAACCCTAGCCTTGATCCCCAAGTATCCTAGATAGAATAGGAGAACCAATTCCACCTAAACTAGGAAACTAGTAATAAGACTAATTCTACTTAACCTAAAACTCCTTAAAACAATTCCTAATTAACTTAGAAATTCTTTTAAGCTAAAAACAATTCCTAATCAACTTAGGAACTTACTAAGCTAAAACAAATCCTAATTCAAATAGGAACACACTTTGTCAAAAGCAAGTTCTAATCAACTTAGGAACTCACTTAACGAAAACAATTCCTAATTTAAATAGAAATCCTATGTGCTTAAAACAAGAAAAACCCTTTCAAGTGAAAGGTAAAAACTTGAAAGCAAAACTCTAAAAACTAAGTAATGAACTACGCATCTTCTTCAATGGCTACGCATGTTAACCATTCTTGATTCTTCCCTCCAATTTCGAACCCTATGGGACTTAAAACCAATATGATTGGCTCTTCAAAAGAATTTCCCTCTTGATTCACATCATTCTCCCCTTCTTCAAAAGAATTTGTCCTCAAATTCGCATCATCCATGTAAGGAGAACAATTCCATGAAACCATCCAAATTCGACGAATACAAGCCAAAAGAACTATTACGTCAACGCTAGCAATTTTAAGCAATGTAACAACATCACCACGAGCAAGGCAATATTTTAGAAACAACCAATTCTCAATTTGGTCCTTGGTCTTCGAAGTTGACCATAAGAACACTTTAGGCTTCATGATATTTTTCTCATGTATGACTAACAATTTCTTCTCTTTATGCATGCCTAATGAATCCACCACTTCTAAAGAAACCATTAAATTATTATCTTGATTCACGAATGGCTCCTCAATAGTATCAAAAACCTTTTCCGACACCACCATTGGTAGATCATTATGAATAATCTGATCTTGAACAACGTCACACACAATTGGAACATCAATTGTTTCACTCACCTTTTCTTCGAGCTCTTTAGCACCTACATGTTCCTCTTCCTTATCCTTTTGACAATCTTCCTCCATCTCTTTAACTTTAACGCGGCATGGAATAATAGTTAAAGGAATAAGTTTTAACCTCTTGTTTCCCACCTTGACCAAATATGTGTTGGCCACACCATCATGTTTAACATGTCGATCAAATTGCCATGGTCTTCCTAAAAGAACGTGACAAGCACTCATAGGAATCACATCGCACCATAATTCTTCCTTGTAATTGCCAATGGAGAAATTCACCAAAGCTTGTTGTTCTACATGAAAACCCATAGAATTATCTAGCCAACCCAACTTATATGGTTTTTCATGATCTCTTGTAGGAAGTTGGAGTTTAGTAACCATCTCTGTAGACGCTACATTGGTACACGAACCACTATCAACGATCACCCTACAAGTTCTATCATCAACTTTGCATCGAGTATGAAACAAACTATCTTGTTGACCTTGAAAACTAATTTCTTCATGTAAATTCAGTCGCTCCATAAACATATGTTTGTTACCAAAGCAAAAATCTACGTTATCATCTTCATGTTTTTTCTTCTTTTTATGACCTTGAAGTAACTTTGCAAATTCATCCATAGATTTTCGGATCCCTTCCTCCATAATTATGTGATAAAAACAGACATAAAAGACCCTAAAACACACAGGAATAATCGTCAAAAATCGCAACACAACTTGGTAGAAAATCGCACACAAAGAGCACTAAGTATCAAATCGGACCAAAACTGACACAGTTGCGGAAAACAGTCCAGTTTAATAGCAAAAAAACTGGAAAAATACTGAAATTTCACAGTCAGAAAGTGGACAAAATTTCACCCAAAATAAAAAAAAGAATCACCTAAAAAGACCTTGTAACGAAGGAGAACGAGCCTTCTGAAGTTGACAGAAAAACTGGTTATCCGAGAACAAGTGCGATTTGATGAACGAATTGTTGAACGATCAAAACCCCTGAAATCTGATACCAATTTGATGTGGATTTAAACCCCTTAACTTAATAAAGAATCTAAAATCACACAAGTAACACAAGCCCTTCGAATTTCCTAAGAAAATCGAACAACTTAAGAATAACGAACCGGATATGACTTTGAAAACGACCACTCCTGGAACGAATTCAACGCCTCTCAAATTACCTAGACCACTCCTGGAACTAAGTACTTTGATGAAAAAAACTTAGACTACTCCTAGAACTAAGACTTGAACGTTCTAATTATCAAAACAACTCCTTGAATTGAAAACTAGCAAAAGAATTTGTAAGCAATTAAGCAAAACAAACAATTAACTTGAATTTTAATGATTTTCGAATGTTATTGAAAAATCACGAAAATTACATTATTTATAGACTAAAACTAACTATTCCTAAGTCTATTCGAACTAGGAAAAAACCCTAGCCTTGATCCCCAAGTATCCTAGATAGAATAGGAGAACCAATTCCACCTAAACTAGGAAACTAGTAATAAGACTAATTCTACTTAACCTAAAACTCCTTAAAACAATTCCTAATTAACTTAGAAATTCTTTTAAGCTAAAAACAATTCCTAATCAACTTAGGAACTTACTAAGCTAAAACAAATCCTAATTCAAATAGGAACTCACTTTGTCAAAAGCAAGTTCTAATCAACTTGGGAACTCACTTAACGAAAACAATTCCTAATTGAAATAGAAATCCTACGTGCTTAAAACAAGAAAAACCCTTTCAAGTGAAAGGTAAAAACTTGTAAGCAATACTCTAAAAACTTAGTAATGAACTACGCATCTTCTTCAATGGCTACGCATGTTAACCATTCTTGATTCTTCCCTCCAATTTCGAACCCTATAGGACTTAAAACCAATATGATTGGCTCTTCAAAAGAATTTCCCTCTTGAATCACATCATTCTCCCCTTCTTCAAAAGAATTTGTCCTCAAATTCGCATCATCCATGTAAGGAGAACAATTCCATGAAACCATCCAAATTCGACGAATACAAGCCAAAAGAACTATTACCTCAACGCTAGCAATTTTAAGCAATGTAACAACATCACCACGAGCAAGGCAATATTTTAGAAACAACCAATTCTCAATTTGGTCCTTGGTCTTCGAAGTTGACCATAAGAACACTTTAGGCTTCATGATATTTTTCTCATGTATGACTAACAATTTCTTCTCTTTATGCATGCCTAATGAATCCACCACTTCTAAAGAAACCATTAAATTATTATCTTGATTGACGAATGGCTCCTCAATAGTATCAAAAACCTTTTCCGACACCACCATTGGTAGATCATTATGAATAATCTGATCTTGAACAACGTCACACACAATTGGAACATCAATTGTTTCACTCACCTTTTCTTCGAGCTCTTTAGCACCTACATGTTCCTCTTCCTTATCCTTTTGACAATCTTCCTCCATCTCTTTAACTTTAACGCGGCATGGAATAATAGTTAAAGGAATAAGTTTGAACCTCTTGTTTCCCACCTTGACCGAATATGTGTTGGCCACACCATCATGTTTAACATGTCGATCAAATTGCCATGGTCTTCCTAAAAGAACGTGACAAGCACTCATAGGAATCACATCGCACCATAATTCTTCCTTGTAATTGCCAATGGAGAAATTCACCAAAGCTTGTTGTTCTACATGAAAACCCATAGAATTATCTAGCCAACCCAACTTATATGGTTTTTCATGATCTCTTGTAGGAAGTTGGAGTTTAGTAACCATCTCTGTAGACGCTACATTGGTACACGAACCACTATCAACGATCACCCTACAAGTTCTATCATCAACTTTGCATCGAGTATGAAACAAACTATCTTGTTGACCTTGAAAAATAATTTCTTCATGTAAATTCAGTCGCTCCATAAGCATATGTTTGTTACCAAAGCAAAAATCTACGTTATCATCTTCATGTTTTTTCTTCTTTTTATGACCTTGAAGTAACTTTGCAAATTCATCCATAGATTTTCGGATCTCTTCCTCCATAATTATGTGAAATAAAAGACATAAAAGACCCTAAAACACACAGGAATAATCCTCAAAAATCGCAACACAACTTGGAAGAAAATCGCACACAGAGAGCACTAAGTATCAAATCGGACCAAAACTGACACAGTTGCGGAAAACAGTCCAGTTTAATAGCAAAAAACTTCGAAAAATACTGAAATTTCACAGTCATAAAGTGGACAAAATTTCACCCAAAATAAAAAAAAAGAATCACCTAAAAAGACCTTGTAACGAAGGAGAACGAGCCTTCTGAAGTTGACAGAAAAACTGGTTATCCGAGAACAAGTGCGATTTGATGAACGAATTGTTGAACGATCAAAACCCCTGAAATCTGATACCAATTTGATGTGGATTTAAACCCCTTAACTTAATAAAGAATCTAAAATCACACAAGTAACACAAGCCCTTCGAATTTCCTAAGAAAATCGAACAACTTAAGAATAACGAACCGGATATGACTTTGAAAACGACCACTCCTGGAACGAATTCAACGCCTCTCAAATTACCTAGACCACTCCTGGAACTAAGTACTTTGATGAACAAAACATAGACTACTCCTAGAACTAAGACTTGAACGTTCTAATTATCAAAACAACTCCTTGAATTGAAAACTAGCAAAAGAATTTGTAAGCAATTAAGCAAAACAAACAATTAACTTGAATTTTAATGATTTTCGAATGTTATTGAAAAATCACGAAAATTATATTATTTATAGACTAAAACTAACTATTCCTAAGTCTATTCGAACTAGGAAAAAACCCTAGCCTTGATTCCCAAGTATCCTAGATAGAATAGGAGAACCTATTCCACCTAAACTAGGAAACTAGTAATAAGACTAATTCTACTTAACCTAAAACTCCTTAAAACAAATCCTAATTAACTTAGAAATTCTTTTAAGCTAAAAACAATTCCTAATCAACTTAGGAACTTACTAAGCTAAAACAAATCCTAATTCAAATAGGAACTCACTTTGTCAAAAGCAAGTTCTAATCAACTTGGGAACTCACTTAACGAAAACAATTCCTAATTGAAATAGAAATCCTACGTGCTTAAAACAAGAAAAACCCTTTCAAGTGAAAGGTAAAAACTTGAAAGCAAAACTCTAAAAACTTAGTAATGAACTACGCATCTTCTTCAATGGCTACGCATGTTAACCATTCTTGATTCTTCCCTCCAATTTCGAACCCTATAGGACTTAAAACCAATATGATTGGCTCTTCAAAAGAATTTCCCTCTTGATTCACATCATTCTCCCCTTCGTCAAAAGAATTTGTCCTCAAATTCGCATCATCCATGTAAGGAGAACAATTCCATGAAACCATCCAAATTCGACGAATACAAGCCAAAAGAACTATTACCTCAACGCTAGCAATTTTAAGCAATGTAACAACATCACCACGAGCAAGGCAATATTTTAGAAACAACCAATTCTCAATTTGGTCCTTGGTCTTCGAAGTTGACCATAAGAACACTTTAGGCTTCATGATATTTTTCTCATGTATGACTAACAATTTCTTCTCTTTATGCATGCCTAATGAATCCACCACTTCTAAAGAAACCATTAAATTATTATCTTGATTCACGAATGGCTCCTCAATAGTATCAAAAACCTTTTCCAACACCACCATTGGTAGATCATTATGAATAATCTGATCTTGAACAACGTCACACACAATTGGAACATCAATTGTTTCACTCACCTTTTCTTCGAGCTCTTTAGCACCTACATGTTCCTCTTCCTTATCCTTTTGACAATCTTCCTCCATCTCTTTAACTTTAACGCGGCATGGAATAATAGTTAAAGGAATAAGTTTGAACCTCTTGTTTCCCACCTTGACCGAATATGTGTTGGCCACACCATCATGTTTAACATGTCGATCAAATTGCCATGGTCTTCCTAAAAGAACGTGACAAGCACTCATAGGAATCACATCGCACCATAATTCTTCCTTGTAATTGCCAATGGAGAAATTCACCAAAGCTTGTTGTTCTACATGAAAACCCATAGAATTATCTAGCCAACCCAACTTATATGGTTTTTCATGATCTCTTGTAGGAAGTTGGAGTTTAGTAACCATCTCTGTAGACGCTACATTGGTACACGAACCACTATTAATGATCACCCTACAAGTTCTATCATCAACTTTGCATCGAGTATGAAACAAACTATCTTGTTGACCTTGAAAAATAATTTCTTCATGTAAATTCAGTCGCTCCATAAGCATATGTTTGTTACCAAAGCAAAAATCTACGTTATCATCTTCATGTTTTTTCTTCTTTTTATGACCTTGAAGTAACTTTGCAAATTCATCCATAGATTTTCGGATCTCTTCCTCCATAATTATGTGAAATAAAAGACATAAAAGACCCTAAAATACACAGGAATAATCCTCAAAAATCGCAACACAACTTGGAAGAAAATCGCACACAAAGAGCACTAAGTATCAAATCGGACCAAAACTGACACAGTTGCGGAAAACAGTCCAGTTTAATAGCAAAAAACTTCGAAAAATACTGAAATTTCACAGTCATAAAGTGGACAAAATTTCACCCAAAATAAAAAAAAAGAATCACCTAAAAAGACCTTGTAACGAAGGAGGACGAGCCTTCTGAAGTTGACAGAAAAACTGGTTATCCGAGAACAAGTGCGATTTGATGAACGAATTGTTGAACGATCAAAACCCCTGAAATCTGATACCAATTTGATGTGGATTTAAACCCCTTAACTTAATAAAGAATCTAAAATCACACAAGTAACACAAGCCCTTCGAATTTCCTAAGAAAATCGAACAACTTAAGAATAACGAACCGGATATGACTTTGAAAACGACCACTCCTGGAACGAATTCAACGCCTCTCAAATTACCTAGACCACTCCTGGAACTAAGTACTTTGATGAACAAAACTTAGACTACTCCTAGAACTAAGACTTGAACGTTCTAATTATCAAAACAACTCCTTGAATTGAAAACTAGCAAAAGAATTTGTAAGCAATTAAGCAAAACAAACAATTAACTTGAATTTTAATGATTTTCGAATGTTATTGAAAAATCACGAAAATTACATTATTTATAGACTAAAACTAACTATTCCTAAGTCTATTCGAACTAGGAAAAAACCCTAGCCTTGATCCCCAAGTATCCTAGATAGAATAGGAGAACCTATTCCACCTAAACTAGGAAACTAGTAATAAGACTAATTCTACTTAACCTAAAACTCCTTAAAACAATTCCTAATTAACTTAGAAATTCTTTTAAGCTAAAAACAATTCCTAATCAACTTAGGAACTTACTAAGCTAAAACAAATCCTAATTCAAATAGGAACTCACTTTGTCAAAAGCAAGTTCTAATCAACTTGGGAACTCACTTAACGAAAACAATTCCTAATTGAAATAGAAATCCTACGTGCTTAAAACAAGAAAAACCCTTTCAAGTGAAAGGTAAAAACTTGTAAGCAAAACTCTAAAAACTTAGTAATGAACTACGCATCTTCTTCAATGGCTACGCATGTTAACCATTCTTGATTCTTCCCTCCAATTTCGAACCCTATAGGACTTAAAACCAATATGATTGGCTCTTCAAAAGAATTTCCCTCTTGATTCACATCATTCTCCCCTTCGTCAAAAGAATTTGTCCTCAAATTCGCATCATCCATGTAAGGAGAACAATTCCATGAAACCATCCAAATTCGACGAATACAAGCCAAAAGAACTATTACCTCAACGCTAGCAATTTTAAGCAATGTAACAACATCACCACGAGCAAGGCAATATTTTAGAAACAACCAATTCTCAATTTGGTCCTTGGTCTTCGAAGTTGACCATAAGAACACTTTAGGCTTCATGATATTTTTCTCATGTATGACTAACAATTTCTTCTCTTTATGCATGCCTAATGAATCCACCACTTCTAAAGAAACCATTAAATTATTATCTTGATTCACGAATGGCTCCTCAATAGTATCAAAAACCTTTTCCAACACCACCATTGGTAGATCATTATGAATAATCTGATCTTGAACAACGTCACACACAATTGGAACATCAATTGTTTCACTCACCTTTTCTTCGAGCTCTTTAGCACCTACATGTTCCTCTTCCTTATCCTTTTGACAATCTTCCTCCATCTCTTTAACTTTAACGCGGCATGGAATAATAGTTAAAGGAATAAGTTTGAACCTCTTGTTTCCCACCTTGACCGAATATGTGTTGGCCACACCATCATGTTTAACATGTCGATCAAATTGCCATGGTCTTCCTAAAAGAACGTGACAAGCACTCATAGGAATCACATCGCACCATAATTCTTCCTTGTAATTGCCAATGGAGAAATTCACCAAAGCTTGTTGTTCTACATGAAAACCCATAGAATTATCTAGCCAACCCAACTTATATGGTTTTTCATGATCTCTTGTAGGAAGTTGGAGTTTAGTAACCATCTCTGTAGACGCTACATTGGTACACGAACCACTATCAATGATCACCCTACAAGTTCTATCATCAACTTTGCATCGAGTATGAAACAAACTATCTTGTTGACCTTGAAAAATAATTTCTTCATGTAAATTCAGTCGCTCCATAAGCATATGTTTGTTACCAAAGCAAAAATCTACGTTATCATCTTCATGTTTTTTCTTCTTTTTATGACCTTGAAGTAACTTTGCAAATTCATCCATAGATTTTCGGATCTCTTCCTCCATAATTATGTGAAATAAAAGACATAAAAGACCCTAAAATACACAGGAATAATCCTCAAAAATCGCAACACAACTTGGAAGAAAATCGCACACAAAGAGCACTAAGTATCAAATCGGACCAAAACTGACACAGTTGCGGAAAACAGTCCAGTTTAATAGCAAAAAACTTCGAAAAATACTGAAATTTCACAGTCATAAAGTGGACAAAATTTCACCCAAAATAAAAAAAAAGAATCACCTAAAAAGTCCTTGTAACGAAGGAGAACGAGCCTTCTGAAGTTGACAGAAAAACTGGTTATCCGAGAACAAGTGCGATTTGATGAACGAATTGTTGAACGATCAAAACCCCTGAAATCTAATACCAATTTGATGTGGATTTAAACCCCTTAACTTAATAAAGAATCTAAAATCACACAAGTAACACAAGCCCTTCGAATTTCCTAAGAAAATCGAACAACTTAAGAATAACGAACCGGATATGACTTTGAAAACGACCACTCCTGGAACGAATTCAACGCCTCTCAAATTACCTAGACCACTCCTGGAACTAAGTACTTTGATGAACAAAACTTAGACTACTCCTAGAACTAAGACTTGAACGTTCTAATTATCAAAACAACTCCTTGAATTGAAAACTAGCAAAAGAATTTGTAAGCAATTAAGCAAAACAAACAATTAACTTGAATTTTAATGATTTTCGAATGTTATTGAAAAATCACGAAAATTACATTATTTATAGACTAAAACTAACTATTCCTAAGTCTATTCGAACTAGGAAAAAACCCTAGCCTTGATCCCCAAGTATCCTAGATAGAATAGGAGAACCTATTCCACCTAAACTAGGAAACTAGTAATAAGACTAATTCTACTTAACCTAAAACTCCTTAAAACAATTCCTAATTAACTTAGAAATTCTTTTAAGCTAAAAACAATTCCTAATCAACTTAGGAACTTACTAAGCTAAAACAAATCCTAATTCAAATAGGAACTCACTTTGTCAAAAGCAAGTTCTAATCAACTTGGGAACTCACTTAACGAAAACAATTCCTAATTGAAATAGAAATCCTACGTGCTTAAAACAAGAAAAACCCTTTCAAGTGAAAGGTAAAAACTTGTAAGCAAAACTCTAAAAACTTAGTAACGAACTACGCATCTTCTTCAATGGCTACGCATGTTAACCATTCTTGATTCTTCCCTCCAATTTCGAACCCTATAGGACTTAAAACCAATATGATTGGCTCTTCAAAAGAATTTCCCTCTTGATTCACATCATTCTCCCCTTCGTCAAAAGAATTTGTCCTCAAATTCGCATCATCCATGTAAGGAGAACAATTCCATGAAACCATCCAAATTCGACGAATACAAGCCAAAAGAACTATTACCTCAACGCTAGCAATTTTAAGCAATGTAACAACATCACCACGAGCAAGGCAATATTTTAGAAACAACCAATTCTCAATTTGGTCCTTGGTCTTCGAAGTTGACCATAAGAACACTTTAGGCTTCATGATATTTTTCTCATGTATGACTAACAATTTCTTCTCTTTATGCATGCCTAATGAATCCACCACTTCTAAAGAAACCATTAAATTATTATCTTGATTCACGAATGGCTCCTCAATAGTATCAAAAACCTTTTCCAACACCACCATTGGTAGATCATTATGAATAATCTGATCTTGAACAACGTCACACACAATTGGAACATCAATTGTTTCACTCACCTTTTCTTCGAGCTCTTTAGCACCTACATGTTCCTCTTCCTTATCCTTTTGACAATCTTCCTCCATCTCTTTAACTTTAACGCGGCATGGAATAATAGTTAAAGGAATAAGTTTGAACCTCTTGTTTCCCACCTTGACCGAATATGTGTTGGCCACACCATCATGTTTAACATGTCGATCAAATTGCCATGGTCTTCCTAAAAGAACGTGACAAGCACTCATAGGAATCACATCGCACCATAATTCTTCCTTGTAATTGCCAATGGAGAAATTCACCAAAGCTTGTTGTTCTACATGAAAACCCATAGAATTATCTAGCCAACCCAACTTATATGGTTTTTCATGATCTCTTGTAGGAAGTTGGAGTTTAGTAACCATCTCTGTAGACGCTACATTGGTACACGAACCACTATCAATGATCACCCTACAAGTTCTATCATCAACTTTGCATCGAGTATGAAACAAACTATCTTGTTGACCTTGAAAAATAATTTCTTCATGTAAATTCAGTCGCTCCATAAGCATATGTTTGTTACCAAAGCAAAAATCTACGTTATCATCTTCATGTTTTTTCTTCTTTTTATGACCTTGAAGTAACTTTGCAAATTCATCCATAGATTTTCGGATCTCTTCCTCCATAATTATGTGAAATAAAAGACATAAAAGACCCTAAAATACACAGGAATAATCCTCAAAAATCGCAACACAACTTGGAAGAAAATCGCACACAAAGAGCACTAAGTATCAAATCGGACCAAAACTGACACAGTTGCGGAAAACAGTCCAGTTTAATAGCAAAAAACTTCGAAAAATACTGAAATTTCACAGTCATAAAGTGGACAAAATTTCACCCAAAATAAAAAAAAAGAATCACCTAAAAAGTCCTTGTAACGAAGGAGAACGAGCCTTCTGAAGTTGACAGAAAAACTGGTTATCCGAGAACAAGTGCGATTTGATGAACGAATTGTTGAACGATCAAAACCCCTGAAATCTAATACCAATTTGATGTGGATTTAAACCCCTTAACTTAATAAAGAATCTAAAATCACACAAGTAACACAAGCCCTTCGAATTTCCTAAGAAAATCGAACAACTTAAGAATAACGAACCGGATATGACTTTGAAAACGACCACTCCTGGAACGAATTCAACGCCTCTCAAATTACCTAGACCACTCCTGGAACTAAGTACTTTGATGAACAAAACTTAGACTACTCCTAGAACTAAGACTTGAACGTTCTAATTATCAAAACAACTCCTTGAATTGAAAACTAGCAAAAGAATTTGTAAGCAATTAAGCAAAACAAACAATTAACTTGAATTTTAATGATTTTCGAATGTTATTGAAAAATCACGAAAATTACATTATTTATAGACTAAAACTAACTATTCCTAAGTCTATTCGAACTAGGAAAAAACCCTAGCCTTGATCCCCAAGTATCCTAGATAGAATAGGAGAACCTATTCCACCTAAACTAGGAAACTAGTAATAAGACTAATTCTACTTAACCTAAAACTCCTTAAAACAATTCCTAATTAACTTAGAAATTCTTTTAAGCTAAAAACAATTCCTAATCAACTTAGGAACTTACTAAGCTAAAACAAATCCTAATTCAAATAGGAACTCACTTTGTCAAAAGCAAGTTCTAATCAACTTGGGAACTCACTTAACGAAAACAATTCCTAATTGAAATAGAAATCCTACGTGCTTAAAACAAGAAAAACCCTTTCAAGTGAAAGGTAAAAACTTGTAAGCAAAACTCTAAAAACTTAGTAATGAACTACGCATCTTCTTCAATGGCTACGCATGTTAACCATTCTTGATTCTTCCCTCCAATTTCGAACCCTATAGGACTTAAAACCAATATGATTGGCTCTTCAAAAGAATTTCCCTCTTGATTCACATCATTCTCCCCTTCGTCAAAAGAATTTGTCCTCAAATTCGCATCATCCATGTAAGGAGAACAATTCCATGAAACCATCCAAATTCGACGAATACAAGCCAAAAGAACTATTACCTCAACGCTAGCAATTTTAAGCAATGTAACAACATCACCACGAGCAAGGCAATATTTTAGAAACAACCAATTCTCAATTTGGTCCTTGGTCTTCGAAGTTGACCATAAGAACACTTTAGGCTTCATGATATTTTTCTCATGTATGACTAACAATTTCTTCTCTTTATGCATGCCTAATGAATCCACCACTTCTAAAGAAACCATTAAATTATTATCTTGATTCACGAATGGCTCCTCAATAGTATCAAAAACCTTTTCCAACACCACCATTGGTAGATCATTATGAATAATCTGATCTTGAACAACGTCACACACAATTGGAACATCAATTGTTTCACTCACCTTTTCTTCGAGCTCTTTAGCACCTACATGTTCCTCTTCCTTATCCTTTTGACAATCTTCCTCCATCTCTTTAACTTTAACGCGGCATGGAATAATAGTTAAAGGAATAAGTTTGAACCTCTTGTTTCCCACCTTGACCGAATATGTGTTGGCCACACCATCATGTTTAACATGTCGATCAAATTGCCATGGTCTTCCTAAAAGAACGTGACAAGCACTCATAGGAATCACATCGCACCATAATTCTTCCTTGTAATTGCCAATGGAGAAATTCACCAAAGCTTGTTGTTCTACATGAAAACCCATAGAATTATCTAGCTAACCCAACTTATATGGTTTTTCATGATCTCTTGTAGGAAGTTGGAGTTTAGTAACCATCTCTGTAGACGCTACATTGGTACACGAACCACTATCAATGATCACCCTACAAGTTCTATCATCAACTTTGCATCGAGTATGAAACAAACTATCTTGTTGACCTTGAAAAATAATTTCTTCATGTAAATTCAGTCGCTCCATAAGCATATGTTTGTTACCAAAGCAAAAATCTACGTTATCATCTTCATGTTTTTTCTTCTTTTTATGACCTTGAAGTAACTTTGCAAATTCATCCATAGATTTTCGGATCTCTTCCTCCATAATTATGTGAAATAAAAGACATAAAAGACCCTAAAATACACAGGAATAATCCTCAAAAATCGCAACACAACTTGGAAGAAAATCGCACACAAAGAGCACTAAGTATCAAATCGGACCAAAACTGACACAGTTGCGGAAAACAGTCCAGTTTAATAGCAAAAAACTTCGAAAAATACTGAAATTTCACAGTCATAAAGTGGACAAAATTTCACCCAAAATAAAAAAAAAAGAATCACCTAAAAAGACCCTGTAACGAAGGAGAACGAGCCTTCTGAAGTTGACAGAAAAACTGGTTATCCGAGAACAAGTGCGATTTGATGAACGAATTGTTGAACGATCAAAACCCCTGAAATCTGATACCAATTTGATGTGGATTTAAACCCCTTAACTTAATAAAGAATCTAAAATCACACAAGTAACACAAGCCCTTCGAATTTCCTAAGAAAATCGAACAACTTAAGAATAACGAACCGGATATGACTTTGAAAACGACCACTCCTGGAACGAATTCAACGCCTCTCAAATTACCTAGACCACTCCTGGAACTAAGTACTTTGATGAACAAAACTTAGACTACTCCTAGAACTAAGACTTGAACGTTCTAATTATCAAAACAACTCCTTGAATTGAAAACTAGCAAAAGAATTTGTAAGCAATTAAGCAAAACAAACAATTAACTTGAATTTTAATGATTTTCGAATGTTATTGAAAAATCACGAAAATTACATTATTTATAGACTAAAACTAACTATTCCTAAGTCTATTCGAACTAGGAAAAAACCCTAGCCTTGATCCCCAAGTATCCTAGATAGAATAGGAGAACCTATTCCACCTAAACTAGGAAACTAGTAATAAGACTAATTCTACTTAACCTAAAACTCCTTAAAACAATTCCTAATTAACATAGAAATTCTTTTAAGCTAAAAACAATTCCTAATCAACTTAGGAACTTACTAAGCTAAAACAAATCCTAATTCAAATAGGAACTCACTTTGTCAAAAGCAAGTTCTAATCAACTTGGGAACTCACTTAACGAAAACAATTCCTAATTGAAATAGAAATCCTACGTGCTTAAAACAAGAAAAACCCTTTCAAGTGAAAGGTAAAAACTTGTAAGCAAAACTCTAAAAACTTAGTAATGAACTACGCATCTTCTTCAATGGCTACGCATGTTAACCATTCTTGATTCTTCCCTCCAATTTCGAACCCTATAGGACTTAAAACCAATATGATTGGCTCTTCAAAAGAATTTCCCTCTTGATTCACATCATTCTCCCCTTCGTCAAAAGAATTTGTCCTCAAATTCGCATCATCCATGTAAGGAGAACAATTCCATGAAACCATCCAAATTCGACGAATACAAGCCAAAAGAACTATTACCTCAACGCTAGCAATTTTAAGCAATGTAACAACATCACCACGAGCAAGGCAATATTTTAGAAACAACCAATTCTCAATTTGGTCCTTGGTCTTCGAAGTTGACCATAAGAACACTTTAGGCTTCATGATATTTTTCTCATGTATGACTAACAATTTCTTCTCTTTATGCATGCCTAATGAATCCACCACTTCTAAAGAAACCATTAAATTATTATCTTGATTCACGAATGGCTCCTCAATAGTATCAAAAACCTTTTCCGACACCACCATTAGTAGATCATTATGAATAATCTGATCTTGAACAACGTCACACACAATTGGAACATCAATTGTTTCACTCACCTTTTCTTCGAGCTCTTTAGCACCTACATGTTCCTCTTCCTTATCCTTTTGACAATCTTCCTCCATCTCTTTAACTTTAACGCGGCATGGAATAATAGTTAAAGGAATAAGTTTGAACCTCTTGTTTCCCACCTTGACCGAATATGTGTTGGCCACACCATCATGTTTAACATGTCGATCAAATTGCCATGGTCTTCCTAAAAGAACGTGACAAGCACTCATAGGAATCACATCGCACCATAATTCTTCCTTGTAATTGCCAATGGAGAAATTCACCAAAGCTTGTTGTTCTACATGAAAACCCATAGAATTATCTAGCCAACCCAACTTATATGGTTTTTCATGATCTCTTGTAGGAAGTTGGAGTTTAGTAACCATCTCTCTAGACGCTACATTGGTACACGAACCACTATCAACGATCACCCTACAAGTTCTATCATCAACTTTGCATCGAGTATGAAACAAACTATCTTGTTGACCTTGAAAAATAATTTCTTCATGTAAATTCAGTCGCTCCATAAGCATATGTTTGTTACCAAAGCAAAAATCTACGTTATCATCTTCATGTTTTTTCTTCTTTTTATGACCTTGAAGTAACTTTGCAAATTCATCCATAGATTTTCGGATCCCTTCCTCCATAATTATGTGAAAAAAACAGACATAAAAGACCCAAAAACACACAGGAATAATCCTCAAAAATCGCAACACAACTTGGAAGAAAATCGCACACAAAGAGCACTAAGTATCAAATCGGACAAAAACTGACACAGTTGCGGAAAACAGTCCAGTTTAATAGCAACAAAACTCGAAACATACTGAAATTTCACAGTCAGAAAGTGGACAAAATTTGACCGAAAATAAAAAAAAGAATCACCTGAAAAGACCTTGTAACGAAGGAGAACGAGCCTTCTGAAGTTGACAGAAAAACTGGTTATCCGAGAACAAGTGCGATTTGATGAACGAATTGTTGAACGATCAAACCCCTGAAATCTGATACCAATTTGATGTGGATTTAAACCTCTTAACTTAATAAAGAATCTAAAATCACACAAGTAACACAAGCCCTTCGAATTTCCTAAGAAAATCGAATAACTTAAGAATAACGAACCGGATATGACTTTGAAAACGACCACTCCTGGAACGAATTCAACGCCTCTCAAATTACCTAGACCACTCCTGGAACTAAGTACTTTGATGAACAAAACTTAGACTACTCCTAGAACTAAGACTTGAACGTTCTAATTATCAAAACAACTCCTTTAATTGAAAACTAGCAAAAGAATTTGTAAGCAATTAAGCAAAACAAACAATTAACTTGAATTTTAATGATTTTCGAATGTTATTGAAAAATCACGAAAATTACATTATTTATAGACTAAAACTAACTATTCCTAAGTCTATTCGAACTAGGAAAAAACCCTAGCCTTGATCCCCAAGTATCCTAGATAGAATAGGAGAACCAATTCCACCTAAACTAGGAAACTAGTAATAAGACTAATTCTACTTAACCTAAAACTCCTTAAAACAATTCCTAATTAACTTAGAAATTATTTTAAGCTAAAAACAATTCCTAATCAACTTAGGAACTTACTAAGCTAAAACAAATCTTAATTCAAATAGGAACTCACTTTGTAAAAAGCAAGTTCTAATAAACTTGGGAACTCACTTAACGAAAACAATTCCTAATTGAAATAGAAATCCTACGTGCTTAAAACAAGAAAAACCCTTTCAAGTGAAAGGTAAAAACTTGTAAGCAAAACTCTAAAAACTTAGTAATGAACTACGCATCTTCTTCAATGGCTACGCATGTTAACCATTCTTGATTCTTCCCTCCAATTTCGAACCCTATAGGACTTAAAACCAATATGATTGGCTCTTCAAAAGAATTTCCCTCTTGATTCACATCATTCTCCCCTTCTTCAAAATAATTTGTCCTCAAATTCGCATCATCCATGTAAGGAGAACAATTCCATGAAACCATCCAAATTCGACGAATACAAGCCAAAAGAACTATTACCTCAACGCTAGCAATTTTAAGCAATGTAACAACATCACCACGAGCAAGGCAATATTTTAGAAACAACCAATTCCCAATTTGGTCCTTGGTCTTCGAAGTTGACCATAAGAACACTTTAGGCTTCATGATATTTTTCTCATGTATGACTAACAATTTCTTCTCTTTATGCATGCCTAATGAATCCACCACTTCTAAAGAAACCATTAAATTATTATCTTGATTCACGAATGGCTCCTCAATAGTATCAAAAACCTTTTCCGACACCACCATTGGTACATCATTATGAATAATCTGATCTTGAACAACGTCACACACAATTGGAACATCAATTGTTTCACTCACCTTTTCTTCGAGCTCTTTAGCACCTACATGTTCCTCTTCCTTATCCTTTTGACAATCTTCCTCCATCTCTTTAACTTTAACGCGGCATGGATTAATAGTTAAAGGAATAAGTTTGAACCTCTTGTTTCCCACCTTGACCGAATATGTGTTGGCCACACCATCATGTTTAACATGTCGATCAAATTGCCATGGTCTTCCTAAAAGAACGTGACAAGCACTCATAGGAATCACATCGCACCATAATTCTTCCTTGTAATTGCCAATGGAGAAATTCACCAAAGCTTGTTGTTATACATGAAAACCCATAGAATTATCTAGCCAACCCAACTTATATGGTTTTTCATGATCTCTTGTAGGAAGTTGGAGTTTAGTAACCATCTCTGTAGACGCTACATTGGTACACGAACCACTATCAATGATCACCCTACAAGTTCTATCATCAACTTTGCATCGAGTATAAAACAAACTATCTTGTTGACCTTGAAAAATAATTTCTTCATGTAAATTCAGTCGCTCCATAAGCATATGTTTGTTACCAAAGCAAAAATCTACGTTATCATCTTCATGTTTTTTCTTCTTTTTATGACCTTGAAGTAACTTTGCAAATTCATCCATAGATTTTCGGATCCCTTCCTCCATAATTATGTGAAAAAAACAGACATAAAAGACCCAAAAACACACAGGAATAATCCTCAAAAATCGCAACACAACTTGGAAGAAAATCGCACACAAAGAGCACTAAGTATCAAATCGGACAAAAACTGACACAGTTGCGGAAAACAGTCCAGTTTAATAGCAACAAAACTCGAAACATACTGAAATTTCACAGTCAGAAAGTGGACAAAATTTGACCGAAAATAAAAAAAAGAATCACCTGAAAAGACCTTGTAACGAAGGAGAACGAGCCTTCTGAAGTTGACAGAAAAACTGGTTATCCGAGAACAAGTGCGATTTGATGAACGAATTGTTGAACGATCAAACCCCTGAAATCTGATACCAATTTGATGTGGATTTAAACCTCTTAACTTAATAAAGAATCTAAAATCACACAAGTAACACAAGCCCTTCGAATTTCCTAAGAAAATCGAATAACTTAAGAATAACGAACCGGATATGACTTTGAAAACGACCACTCCTGGAACGAATTCAACGCCTCTCAAATTACCTAGACCACTCCTGGAACTAAGTACTTTGATGAACAAAACTTAGACTACTCCTAGAACTAAGACTTGAACGTTCTAATTATCAAAACAACTCCTTTAATTGAAAACTAGCAAAAGAATTTGTAAGCAATTAAGCAAAACAAACAATTAACTTGAATTTTAATGATTTTCGAATGTTATTGAAAAATCACGAAAATTACATTATTTATAGACTAAAACTAACTATTCCTAAGTCTATTCGAACTAGGAAAAAACCCTAGCCTTGATCCCCAAGTATCCTAGATAGAATAGGAGAACCAATTCCACCTAAACTAGGAAACTAGTAATAAGACTAATTCTACTTAACCTAAAACTCCTTAAAACAATTCCTAATTAACTTAGAAATTATTTTAAGCTAAAAACAATTCCTAATCAACTTAGGAACTTACTAAGCTAAAACAAATCTTAATTCAAATAGGAACTCACTTTGTAAAAAGCAAGTTCTAATAAACTTGGGAACTCACTTAACGAAAACAATTCCTAATTGAAATAGAAATCCTACGGGCTTAAAACAAGAAAAACCCTTTCAAGTGAAAGGTAAAAACTTGTAAGCAAAACTCTAAAAACTTAGTAATGAACTACGCATCTTCTTCAATGGCTACGCATGTTAACCATTCTTGATTCTTCCCTCCAATTTCGAACCCTATAGGACTTAAAACCAATATGATTGGCTCTTCAAAAGAATTTCCCTCTTGATTCACATCATTCTCCCCTTCTTCAAAATAATTTGTCCTCAAATTCGCATCATCCATGTAAGGAGAACAATTCCATGAAACCATCCAAATTCGACGAATACAAGCCAAAAGAACTATTACCTCAACGCTAGCAATTTTAAGCAATGTAACAACATCACCACGAGCAAGGCAATATTTTAGAAACAACCAATTCCCAATTTGGTCCTTGGTCTTCGAAGTTGACCATAAGAACACTTTAGGCTTCATGATATTTTTCTCATGTATGACTAACAATTTCTTCTCTTTATGCATGCCTAATGAATCCACCACTTCTAAAGAAACCATTAAATTATTATCTTGATTCACGAATGGCTCCTCAATAGTATCAAAAACCTTTTCCGACACCACCATTGGTACATCATTATGAATAATCTGATCTTGAACAACGTCACACACAATTGGAACATCAATTGTTTCACTCACCTTTTCTTCGAGCTCTTTAGCACCTACATGTTCCTCTTCCTTATCCTTTTGACAATCTTCCTCCATCTCTTTAACTTTAACGCGGCATGGATTAATAGTTAAAGGAATAAGTTTGAACCTCTTGTTTCCCACCTTGACCGAATATGTGTTGGCCACACCATCATGTTTAACATGTCGATCAAATTGCCATGGTCTTCCTAAAAGAACGTGACAAGCACTCATAGGAATCACATCGCACCATAATTCTTCCTTGTAATTGCCAATGGAGAAATTCACCAAAGCTTGTTGTTATACATGAAAACCCATAGAATTATCTAGCCAACCCAACTTATATGGTTTTTCATGATCTCTTGTAGGAAGTTGGAGTTTAGTAACCATCTCTGTAGACGCTACATTGGTACACGAACCACTATCAATGATCACCCTACAAGTTCTATCATCAACTTTGCATCGAGTATAAAACAAACTATCTTGTTGACCTTGAAAAATAATTTCTTCATGTAAATTCAGTCGCTCCATAAGCATATGTTTGTTACCAAAGCAAAAATCTACGTTATCATCTTCATGTTTTTTCTTCTTTTTATGACCTTGAAGTAACTTTGCAAATTCATCCATAGATTTTCGGATCCCTTCCTCCATAATTATGTGAAAAAAACAGACATAAAAGACCCTAAAACACACAGGAATAATCCTCAAAAATCGCAACACAACTTGGAAGAAAATCGCACACAAAGAGCACTAAGTATCAAATCGGACAAAAACTGACACAGTTGCGGAAAACAGTCCAGTTTAATAGCAACAAAACTCGAAACATACTGAAATTTCACAGTCAGAAAGTGGACAAAATTTGACCGAAAATAAAAAAAAGAATCACCTGAAAAGACCTTGTAACGAAGGAGAACGAGCCTTCTGAAGTTGACAGAAAAACTGGTTATCCGAGAACAAGTGCGATTTGATGAACGAATTGTTGAACGATCAAAACCCCTGAAATCTGATACCAATTTGATGTGGATTTAAACCCCTTAACTTAATAAAGAATCTAAAATCACACAAGTAACACAAGCCCTTCGAATTTCCTAAGAAAATCGAACAACTTAAGAATAACGAACCGGATATGACTTTGAAAACGACCACTCCTGGAACGAATTCAACGCCTCTCAAATTTAAATCAAATGAAAGTGAAATGCATTCTACAAAGCTAACAGAATCAAATCAAAGTCAAACACATTCAAACAAAGCTTTTTGAATAAAATGAAAGTCAAATACATTCTACAAAGCTAATTGAATCAAATGAAAGTCAAACACATTGAAACAAAACTTTTTAAATCAAATGAAAGTCTAACACATTCAAACAAGGCTATTTGAATAAAATGAAAGTCAAATACATTCTACAAAGCTAATTGAATCAAATGAAAATCAAACACATTTAATCAAAGCTTTTTAAATCAAGTGAAAGTCTAACACATTCAAACAAAGCTTTTTGAATAAAATTAAAATCAAACACATTCAAATGAAGCTATTTAAATCAAATGAAAGTGAAATGCATTCTAAAAAGCAAATTGAATCAAATGAAAGTTAAACACATTCAAACAAAGCTATTTGAATCTAATTAAAGTCAAATACATTCTACAAAGCTAATTGAATCAAATGAAAGTTAAACACATTCAAACAAAACTTTTTAAATCAAATGAAAGTCTAACACATTCAAACAAGGCTATTTGAATAAAATGAAAGTCAAATACATTCTACAAAGCTAATTGAATCAAATGAAAATCAAACACATTTAATCATAGCTTTTTAAATCAAGTGAAAGTCTAACACATTCAAACAAAGCTTTTTGAATAAAATTAAAATCAAACACATTCAAATGAAGCTATTTAAATCAAATGAAAGTGAAATGCATTCTAAAAAGCAAATTGAATCAAATGAAAGTTAAACACATTCAAACAAAGCTATTTGAATCTAATTAAAGTCAAATACATTCTACAAAGCTAATTGAATCAAATGAAAGTTAAACACATTCAAACAAAACTTTTTAAATCAAATGAATGTCTAACACATTCAAACGAAGCTTTTTTGATGCGAATCAAGAAGCTAATTCTTTTGATAGATCTAATGTACTTTTAGATGGTCTAAACAACTCCATTATAGGCTGCCCAAACAAGGAAATAATCAAGGAAAGGTTCAATAGCTTAAATTGGAAAGAAAAAAGCATGATTTCCAAGAACGAAGAAGTTGCGCAGTTCACTTCCGGCGACGATACAGGCGGCCACGCGCCGAGATGGTTCCCACGCGCCTGCCTTCCGGCACTAGACTGAGCCAAGCTACAAGGTGGTGTGGCGCGTGTCACAAGTGGTGGCGCGTGAAGTGGTGTTCTGGCGGCGATATGAAAAGAATGATTTCTTTTCCTTAGTTTTATTTTGTGAGTCTTTACTTAGGTTTTTGCTTACAAGTTTTTACCTTTCACTTGAAAGGGTTTTTCTTGTTTTAAGCACTTAGAATTTCTAATTGCATTAGGAATTGTTTTAGCTTAATAAGTTCCTAGATTGATTAGGACTAGTTTTAGCTAAGCAAGTTTCTAAGTTGATTAGGATTTGTTTTTAGCAAAGTGAGTTCCTAAGTTGATTAGGAATGGTTTTTAGTCTAGTAGGCGTCAATAATAGCTTGGAGTGCAAGCTTGAGTTAGGATAAAATAGGCAAGTTTTATCTTAAGAGTAGTTAGAGTTTAAGTAGGATTAAATAACTAAATCAAAGTTATCTAAACTTGATTAAGCTATGCAATCCGTGGGTTTTTGTCAGGGGATTAGAATTCTAATTCATGTGGGATTAGGATAGTTGATTGAGTCTATAAATATAGGGTTGTAATCTTCGAATAATATACAAGTTTAATCATACATTCATAATAATATTTCTTATTGCTTTTGTTTAAGTTGGATTACTTAAATTCTTGATTGGTGGATTCCAATTTGCTGTTTTGTTTGTTTTAGTTAAAACAATCATCTAGGTTAATTAATTAGGTGGATTCTTGATTAATAAATTTAAGTTTCTTGCTTAATTCTTGGTGAATTTTCTGTATAGAATTAGGTTAGATTCATATCTTTGTGAGGCTTAGTTTTCGGACTAAAAATCACATCATTTTTGAATCAAATGAAAGTTAAATAATTTCAACAATGCTTATTAAATCAAATGAAAGTCAAACAAATTCAAACAAAGCATTTTAAATCAAATGAAAATCAAACACATTCAAACAAAGCTATTTAAATCAAATGAAAGTGAAATGCATTTAAAAAGCTAATTGAATCAAATAAAAGTCAAACACATTCAAACAAAACTTTATAAATCAAATGAATGTCTAACACATTCAAACGAAGCTTTTTAAATCAAATGAAAGTCAAATAATTTCAACAATGCTTATTAAATCGAATGAAAGTCAAACAAATTCAGACAAAGCTTTTTAAATCAAATGAAAGTCAAACACATTCAAACAAAGCAATTTAAATCAAATGAAAGTGAAATGCATTCTACACAGCTAATTGAATCAAATGTAAGTCAAGCACATTCAAACAAAGCTATTTGAATCAAATGAAAGTATAATACATTCTACAAAGCTAATTGAATCAAATGAAAGTCTAACACAATCAAACAAAGCTTTTTAAATCAAATGAAAGTCCAACACATTCAAACAAAGCTATTTGAATCGAATGAAAGTCAAATGTATTCACCAATGCTTTTTGAATCAAATGTAAGTCAAACACTTTCAATCAAAGCTTGTTGTATAAAATGAAAGTCAAACACATTCAAACAAAGCTATTTAAATCAAATGAAAGTGAAATACATTCTACAAAGCTAATTGAATCAAATGTAAGTGAAACACATTCAAACAAATCTATTTGAATCTAATGAAAGTGAAATTCATTCTACAAAGCTAATTGAATCAAATGAAAGTCTAACACATTCAAACAAAGCTTTTTAAATCAAATAAAAGTCCAACACATTCAAACAAAGCTATTTGAATCAAATGAAAGTCAAATGTATTTACCAATGCTTATTGAATCAAATGAAAGTCAAACACTTTCAAACAAAGCTTTTTGAATCAAATGAAAGTCAAACACATTCAAACGAAGCTAAAAGTAAAATGCATTCTACAAAGCTAATTGAATCAAATGAAAGTGAAACACATTCAAACAAAGCTATTTGAATCAAATGAAAGTCAAACACATTCAAACAAAGCTTTTTGAATCAAATGAAGGTCAAATACATTCTAACGAAGCTATTAAAATCAAATGAAAGTGAAATGCATTCTACAAAGCTAATTGAATCAAATGAAAGTGAAATACATTCTACAAAGCTTTTTGAATCAAATGAAAGTCAAACACATTCAAACAAAGCAATTTAAATCAAATGAAAGTGAAATGCATTCTACAAAGCTAACTGAATCAAATCAAAGCCAAACACATTCAAACAAAGCTTTTTTAATAAAATGAAAGTCAAATACATTCTACAAAGATAATTGAATCAAATGAAAGTCAAACACATTCAAACAAAGCTTTTTGAATCAAATGAAAGTAAAACAAAACTTTTTGAATAAAATGAAAGTCAAACACATTCAAATGAATATATTTAAATCAAATGAAAGTGAAATGCATTCTAAAAAGCTAACTAAATCAAATGAAAGTCTAACACATTCAAACAAAGCTATTTGAATCAAATGAAAGTCAAATGTATTCAACAATGCTTATTGAATCAAATGAAAGTCAAACACATTCAAACAAAGCTTTTTGAATCAAATGAAAATCAAACACATTGAAACAAAGCTTTTTGAATCAAATGAAAGTGAAATGCATTCAACAAAACAAATTGAATCAAATGAAAGTCTAACACATTCAAACAAAGATATTTGAATCAAATGAAAGTGAAATACATTCTACAAAGCTAATTGACTCATATGATAGTCAAACATATTCAAACAAAGCTTTTTAAATCAAATGAACGTTTAACACATTCAAATAAAGCTATTTGAATCAAATGAAAGTCAAATGTATTCAACAATGCTTATTGAATCAATTGAAAGACAAACAAATTCAAACAAAGCTTTTTGAATCAAATGATAGTCAAACACATTAAAACAAAGCTATTTGAATAAAATGAAAGTCAAACACATTCAAACAAAGCTTTTTGAATCAAATGAAAGTCAAACAAATGTTTTTAAATAAAATAAAAGTCAAATACATTAAAACGAAGCTATTTAAATCAAATGAAAGTGAAATGCATTCTACAAAACTAATTGAATCAAATAAAGCTATTTGAATCAAATGAAAGTCAAATGTATTCAACAATGCTTATTGAATCAATTGAAAGACAAACAAATTTACTCAACAATTCTTATTGAATCAAATGAAAGTCAAACACATTCAAACAAAGCATTTTAAATCAAATGTAAGTCAAACACATACAAACAAAGCTTTTTAAATCAAATGAAAGTCAAACACATTCAAACGAAGCTATTTAAATCAAATGAAAGTGAAATACATTCTACAAAGCTAATTGAATCAAATGTAAGTCAAGCACATTCAAACAAAGCTATTTGAATCAAATGAAAGTATAATACATACTACAAAGCTAATTGAATCAAATGAAAGTCTAACACAATCAAACAAAGCTTTTTAAATCAAATGAAAGTCCAACATATTCAAACAAAGCTATTTGAATCGAATGAAAGTCAAATGTATTCACCAATGATTTTTGAATCAAATGTAAGTCAAACTCTTTCAAACAAAGCTTGTTGTATAAAATGAAAGTCAAACATATTCAAACAAAGCTATTTAAATCAAATGAAAGTGAAATACATTCTACAAAGCTAATTGAATCAAATGTAAGTGAAACACATTCAAACAAATCTATTTGAATCTAATGAAAGTGAAATTCATTCTACAAAGCTAATTGAATCAAATGAAAGTCTAACACATTCAAACAAAGCTTTTTAAATCAAATAAAAGTCCAACACATTCAAACAAAGCTATTTGAATCGAATGAAAGTCAAATGTATTCACCAATGCTTTTTGAATCAAATGTAAGTCAAACACTTTCAAACAAAGCTTGTTGTATAAAATGAAAGTCAAACACATTCAAACAAAGCTATTTAAATCAAATGAAAGTGAAATACATTCTACAAAGCTAATTGAATCAAATGTAAGTGAAACACATTCAAACAAATCTATTTGAATCTAATGAAAGTGAAATTCATTCTACAAAGCTAATTGAATCAAATGAAAGTCTAACACATTCAAACAAAGCTTTTTAAATCAAATAAAAGTCCAACACATTCAAACAAAGCTATTTGAATCAAATGAAAGTCAAATGTATTTACCAATGCTTATTGAATCAAATGAAAGTCAAACACTTTCAAACAAAGGTTTTTGAATCTAATGAAAGTCAAACACATTCAAACGAAGCTGAAAGTAAAATGCATTCTACAAAGCTAATTGAATCAAATGAAAGTGAAACACATTCAAACAAAGCTATTTGAATCAAATGAAAGTCAAACACATTCAAACAAAGCTTTTTGAATCAAATGAATGTCAAATACATTCTAACGAAGCTATTTAAATCAAATGAAAGTGAAATGCATTCTACAAAGCTAATTGAATCAAATGAGAGTGAAATACATTCTACAAAGCTTTTTGAATCAAATGAAAGTCAAACACATTCAAACAAAGCAATTTAAATCAAATGAAAGTGAAATGCATTCTACAAAGCTAACTGAATCAAATCAAAGCCAAACACATTCAAACAAAGCTTTTTTAATAAAATGAAAGTTAAATACATTCTACAAAGCTAATTGAATCAAATGAAAGTCAAACACATTCAAACAAAGCTTTTTGAATCAAATGAAAGTAAAACAAAACTTTTTGAATAAAATGAAAGTCAAACACATTCAAATAAATATATTTAAATCAAATGAAAGTGAAATGCATTCTAAAAAGCTAACTAAATCAAATGAAAGTCTAACACATTGAAACAAAGCTATTTGAATCAAATGAAAGTCAAATGTATTCAACAATGCTTATTGAATCAAATGAAAGTCAAACACATTCAAACAAAGCTTTTTGAATCAAATGAAAATCAAACACATTGAAACAAAGCTTTTTGAATCAAATGAAAGTGAAATGCATTCAACAAAATAAATTGAATCAAATGAAAGTCTAACACATTCAAACAAAGATATTTGAATCAAATGAAAGTGAAATACATTCTACAAAGCTAATTGAATCATATGATAGTCATACATATTCAAACAAAGCTTTTTAAATCAAATGAACGTTTAACACATTCAAATAAAGCTATTAGAATCAAATGAAAGTCAAATGTATTCAACAATGCTTATTGAACCAATTGAAAGACAAACAAATTCAAACAAAGCTTTTAGAATCAAATGATAGTCAAACACATTAAAACAAAGCTATTTGAATAAAATGAAAGTCAAACACATTCAAACAAAGCTTTTTGAATCACATGAAAGTCAAACAAATGTTTTTGAATAAAATGAAAGTCAAAAACATTAAAACGAAGCTATTTAAATCAAATGAAAGTGAAATGCATTCTGCAAAACTAATTGAATCAAATAAAGCTATTTGAATCAAATGAAAGTCAAATGTATTCAACAATGCTTATTGAATCAATTGAAAGACAAACAAATTCAAACAAAGCTTTTAGAATCAAATGATAGTCAAACACATTAAAACAAAGCTATTTGAATAAAATGAAAGTCAAACACATTCAAACAAAGCTTTTTGAATCACATGAAAGTCAAACAAATGTTTTTGAATAAAATGAAAGTCAAAAACATTAAAACGAAGCTATTTAAATTAAATGAAAGTGAAATGCATTCTGCAAAACTAATTGAATCAAATGAAAGTCGAACACATTCAAACAATGCTTGTTGTATAAAATTAAAGTCAAACACATTCAAACTAAACTATTTAAATCAAATGAAATTAAAATGCATTTTACATAGCTAATTGAATCAAATGAAAGTCAAACACATTCAAACAAAGCTATTTGAATCTAATGAAAGTCAAATACATTCTACATAGCTAATTGAATCAAATGAAAGTCTAACACATTCAAACAAAGCTTTTTAAATCAAATGAAAGTCTAACACATTCAAACAAAGCTATTTGAATCAGATAAAAGTCAAATTTACTCAACAATTCTTATTGAATCAAATGAAAGTCAAACACATTCAAACAAAGCATTTTGAATCAAATGTAAGTCAAACACATTCAAACAAAGCTTTTTAAATCAAATGAAAGTCAAACACATTCAAACGAAGCTATTTAAATCAAATGAAAGTGAAATGCATTCTGATTAGGGGATTTTTATCCACCAATCACCGTCTGACAAGTGGACCAACCAGGTTCTGCCACGTGTCCTTCACGAAGGCCAATAGGAGCCTGCCACATGTCAGTCCCAGATTCGTCCACTACGGACCAATTGAGACACGCCACGTGTCCACCCATGCCAAATGGGAAAACCGGCCAACAAGGCCCAATCCTGTTTAGAGGCCCAGTCAGCCCTAGGTTTACCCTAAACTTAGAGCTTGGCACGCTTCCCAAGGTTATAAATACCCCTCTTAATCCTCATTAAGAGGGGGGGGGGGAACTCGGAAAAACACGGATTATACATTAAACACTCTCACCTAGAGAGACCAAAACTCCTTAATTTCCGCATTAATTACTCCTTAAACAGTTACTAACTTGACCGTTGGAGGCGGAGCTCCTACCACAAGGAGTCTTCGTTGTTTTGCAGGTACAGGCGTCCGGTTCCAGTCTCGGTGTTGTAACTCTCCCGCAGGACATCAGAAAACCCCGAAACATTTTGGCGCCGTCTGTGGGGAGAGTACTTCTGAGATGGCATCCACATTTGTACCGACTTTTGAAGAGAGGCGTCCCCTAGACGACCCTCAAGTCCAGTCGGACCATGACACTGACAATGAACTTGAAGTTGAAGCTCACACAGCTCCAGACGGGACCCTAAGGGCCCGACGTACCCGTCAGACCGAAAGGAGGGAACGGGAACATTTTCAAACTGTAAGCGAGCCAATAGGCGCACCGTCTGTTCGGCAGCAGGCGACTGATGGGTCTGCTCCCATCACAAGGAATGAACTCATGACCTTCATGAGGGACTTCAAGGGAGAGATTCAAGAGTTGCTTAATAAGAAGCCTGTTCCGGCCAAGGAACAGTCAGCTAAGAAACCTTCCACCTCAGGCAAGAGGAAGCCGGTTCAAGGACGAGAGGGAACTCCTCATCCTAAGTCCAAGAAGTGGGAGCCGCCTGCCCTTGACCTCACAAAATACCGTTTTCCTACTCCAGGAAATAGGAAACCTGTTCCTCACATTCAGGCGGACGGGTCGAAGAAGACATACACAGACGCTCGTCTGCTGTTAGAACAGAAGAAGATTGACCGACTGTCAGAGTCGGCCTCTACTTCAAATTTTCAAGATAGTCTGCGAAATACCTCGATGAGGCATACCCAGTCGTATCATGAGAGTCAGTCAGGCGGTACCTCCCGTCAGTCAGGCTTTCATAGCGACAAGGCGGTACCAACCTTACCGTTTGTACCACAGCAACAATATTTTATGAAGCCACCTCCGTTTGGTGGACACGCAGCTAAAAATGTCCAACCTTTGGACTGGCAGCTACGGTTGCTTAGACTTGGTGAACAGCCGTCGGCCTTCTCCAAGGAAATCACTGAAGCCGCTCAGCCGGCCAAAGTGAAAAATGTGTTAGTAGGCGCCTATGATGGCACTACTAACCCAGAAGACCATCTGATGGCATTCTCCAACCTAATGTACCTTCAAGGGTTGGATGATCCCACTTGGTGCAAGTGTTTTCCAGCGACTCTCAAAGGAATTGCACAGCAATGGTTTGGCAACCTGCCGACTGGTTGTGTAAACAACTTCAGGACGCTTGCTTACTTGTTCACCTCCAACTTCGCCATGAACATTCCTGCGAAGAAGACGACCCTTGATTTGGGAACAATTCAGCAGGGTGAGAAGGAGGGGCTTCGATCCTACATCAGGCGGTTTAACCTGATGAGAATACAGATTCAAGGGTTACCGAATGAGGTAGCTTATACTGACTTTTTCAGGGGTCTCAAAGACGGGTCGACCTTCAAATTTTATCTGGTTCGAAAGAGGGTGGCGACTCTTCAGGAGGCCTTGATTGAAGCAGAAGCCTATATACAGGCGACTGATCTTTGTAGTGTTGTAAAACAGTCGGACGAGAAAAAGTTTGACAAAAAAGAAGGACGACAGGTGATTAGGGGATTTTTATCCACCAATCGCCGTCTGACAAGTAGACCAACCAGCTTCTGCCACGTGTCCTTCACGTAGGCCAATAGGAGCCTGCCACGTGTCAGTCCCAGATTCGTCCACTACGGACCAATTGAGACACGCCACGTGTCCACCCATGCCAAATGGGAAAACTGGCCAACGAGGCCCAATCCTGTTTAGAGGCCCAGTCAGCCCCAGGTTTACCCTAAACCTAGAGCTCGGCACGCTTCCCAACGTTATAAATACCCCTCTTAATCCTCATTAAGAGGGGAGAGAAACTCGGAAAAAACACGGATTATACATTAAACACTCTCACCTAGAGAGACCAAAACTCCTTAATTTCCGCATTTATTACTCCTTAAACAGTTACTAACTTGACCGTTGGAGGCGGAGCTCCTACCACAAGGAGTCTTCGTTGTTTTGCAGGTACAGGCGTCCGGTTCCAGTCTCGGTGTTGTAACTCTCCCGCAGGACATCAGAAAACCCCGAAACATTTTGGCGCCGTCTGTGGGGAGAGTACTTCTGAGATGGCATCCACGTTTGTACCGACTTTTGAATAGAGGCGTCCCCTAGACGACCCTCAAGTCCAGTCGGACCATGACACTGACAATGAACTTGAAGTTGAAGCTCACACAGCTCCAGACGGGACCCTAAGGGCCCGACGTACCCGTCAGACCGAAAGGAGGGAACGGGAACATTTTCAAACTGTAAGCGAGCCAATAGGCGCACCGTCTGTTCGGCAGCAGGCGACTGATGGGTCTGCTCCCATCACAAGGAATGAACTCATGACCTTCATGAGGGACTTCAAGGGAGAGATTCAAGAGTTGCTTAATAAGAAGCCTGTTCCGGCCAAGGAACAGTCAGCTAAGAAACCTTCCACCTCAGGCAAGAGGAAGCCGGTTCAAGGACGAGAGGGAACTCCTCATCCTAAGTCCAAGAAGTGGGAGCCGCCTGCCCTTGACCTCACAAAATACCGTTTTCCTACTCCAGGAAATAGGAAACCTGTTCGTCACATTCAGGCGGACGGGTCGAAGAAGACATACACAGACGCTCGTCTGCTGTTAGAACAGAAGAAGATTGACCGACTGTCAGAGTCGGCCTCTACTTCAAATTTTCAAGATAGTCTGCTAAATACCTCGATGAGGCATACCCAGTCGTATCATGAGAGTCAGTCAGGCGGTACCTCCCGTCAGTCAGGCTTTCATAGTGACCAAGCGGTACCAACTTTACCGTTTGTACCACAGCAACAATATTTTATGCAGCCACCTCCGTTTGGTGGACACGCAGCTAAAAATGTCCAACCTTTGGACTGGCAGCTACGGTTGCTTAGACTTGGTGAACAGCCGACGGCCTTCTCCAAGGAAATCACTGAAGCCGCTCAGCCGGCCAAAGTGAAAAATGTGTTAGTAGGCGCCTATGATGGCACCACTAACCTAGAAGACCATCTGATGGCATTCTCCAACCTAATGTACCTTCAAGGGTTGGATGATCCCACCTGGTGCAAGTGTTTTCCAGCGACTCTCAAAGGAATCGCACAGCAATGGTTCGGCAACCTGCCGACTGGTTGTGTAAACAACTTCAGAACGCTTGCTTACTTGTTCACCTCCAACTTCGCCATGAATATCCCTGCGAAGAAGACGACCCTTGATTTGGGAACAATTCAGCAGGGTGAAAAGGAGGGGCTTCGATCCTACATCAGGCGGTTTAACCTGATGAGAATACAGATTCAAGGGTTACCAGATGAGGTGGCCTATACTGACTTTTTCAGGGGTCTCAAAGACGGGTCGACCTTCAAATTCGATCTGGTTCGAAAGAGGGTGGCGACTCTTCAGGAGGCCTTGATTGAAGCAGAAGCCTACATACAGGCGACTGATCTTTGTAGTACAGCAAAACAGTCGGACGGGAAAAAGTTCGACAAAAGAGAAGGACGACAGATACAGTCGTCAAACAAAGATCTAAAGAAGAGAAAAGAGGTCTGGGCGGCTGATTCCTCTAAACAGCCGGCCCAGAAGAAGAAAAAAGAATTCAAGCCATACTCCCCAAAGTATGCGTTTAACAAGGATAGCAAAGCTATCCTGAAAGAAATCAAGGGACGGATCTCTATTGAGAAGCCGGTCCCCATGAAGGGTTCTGCAAGCAATCGGAACCAGGAAAAATTCTGTGATTATCATGAAGATGTTGGTCATCACACCAACGAATGCATCAGTCTCATGCGGTATCTGGACCGCCTGGCTGAGCAAGGTGATCTTGACTCTTTTGTCAAGAAATCCACGGGGAACACCTCCTCGAAAAAACAGTCGGCCAAAAAGAATCAACAGGCCGACATCTCTGATACAGATGATGCAGTCGTCTACACTATTGCAGGCGGCTTCGCAGGAGGAGGTCCCACTATTAGGGGCAACAAAGACAATATCAGGCGGCTGGATATAAATTCCGTTCACCCAGAACGGCCCTCCATAAATTCATTTCCTGAGATTGTCATTACTGAAGAAGATCTAGGAGGGGTCAGGGGGCCGCATGACGACCCTATCGTCATTGAATGTAAAGTGGCCAATCAAAGAGTTGGCCGAATTCTCATAGATACTGGAAGCTCCTCAGATCTTATCAGTAGCAAATGTCTCTCCAAACTGAAGTACAAGACTGATTTTATACATCCGGCCTCCCACCCTCTAGTAGGGTTTGGAGGGGGAGTCGTCCACCCTGTAGGACGAGTAGATCTACCCATCCGCCTGGGTGAAAAAGGGGAAGGACGACACATGGTAGTCCGGTTCCTGGTGGTAGAAGAACTCTCGGCCTACAACATGATTCTGGGACGACCAACCTTAAATAATTCCAAGGCTGTAATAATCCCATCTCTTATGTTGCTCAACTTTGAGAGGGATAATGGAACAGTCGGCTCCCTAAGGGGAGATCAGAGGATGGCCCGAGAGTGCTATCTCTTGGATGTCAAGCCCACTGCAATGGCCGCTGGGTCCAGTGGAGGAAAAACTGCCTTTGACAATGTCAAAGATAATGCGCTTGTTCAAGAAGCAGGCGGCAAGAAAAGAAAGGCGTCCCAGATGGGGGCCACAAGGAAAGATAAAAAATAGCAATCATTGGCAGAGGAGCGGCTGGATGAATTCCGCCCTCAGCCAGCTGGTGAGCATACGGACCTGATCTTAGATGCCTCACGTCCTGACAGAACAGTTAAAGTTGGGACGACTGCTCTAGGGGTCCTGGGTGAAGACTTTCACAATCTCTTGAAAGAATACAAGGACATCTTTGCATTCGAAGTCCATGAAATGTCAGGCATTAGTTCTGAGCTGGCGGTACATAAACTGGCTGTGGATCCAAAAAAGAAGCCGGTAAGGCAGAAGAAGCGGAGCCATGGCCAGGAAAGAAGTCAGGCGGCAGCCGCCGAAGTTAAAAAATTACTTGATGCAGGATTCATTCGGCAATGTTACTTCCCAGACTGGGTTGCAAATGTTGTGCTTGTTAAAAAGCCGAATGGTACCTGGCGAATGTGTGTAGACTACACAGACTTGAATAAGGCGTGCCCAAAAGACAGTTACCCTCTGCCTAAAATTGACATTCTGGTCGACTCAACAGCCGGCCATGCTTTGATGAGTTTTATGGACGCCTACTCTGGTTTCCATCAAATACCTTTATTGAAGAAGGATCAGGAGAAGACGGCCTTCGTCACTGATCAAGGGTTATACTGTTACACGGTCATGCCGTTTGGTCTTAAGAATGCCCCGGCCACCTTCCAACGAATGATAAACACTGTGTTCTTTGATCAGATTGGGAGAAATGTCGAGGCATATATTGATGATATGATTGTCAAGTCTAAACTTCAGAAAGATCATCTGTCGGACCTCCGAGAAACTTTCGCCACACTCAGGCGGCACCATGTCATGCTTAATCCCAAGAAATGTGTCTTTGGAGTTGAGTCTGGGAAATTTCTCGGATTTCTCATTAATCAGAGAGGAATAGAGGCGAACCCTGAGAAGGTGCAGGCGGTCATCGACATGCAGTCGCCCCGCACCGTCCGAGAGGTTCAGAAGTTAACAGGTTGTCTGGCGGCCTTGGGTAGATTCCTAAGTCGATCAGGCGACAAATGCCTATACTTTTTCCAGGCAATTAAGAAAAAGGCAAGGTTTGAATGGGGGCCGGATGCTGAGGCGGCCTTCCAAAAATTGAAAGTTCACTTGCATTCCTTGCCAAGGCTAGTCAGCCCTTTGCCCAAAGAAGTACTCTACATGTACCTGGCCTTCTCTGATCATGCGTTAAGCGCTGTTCTTCTTGCTGAAAGAGACGACTGTCAGCTCTCGGTCTACTTTGTCAGCCATGTGCTGAAAAATGCCGAGTTAAGGTATCCCTTAGTGGAGAAGTTTGGTCTTGCACTCTTCATGGCTGTTAAAAAATTAAAGCCCTACTTTTTGGCACATGCAGTCGTCGTGTATACAGATCAACCGATCAAGCGGCCACTGACCACCATGGAGTCGTCAGGCCGAATGATCAAATGGGCCTTAGAAATACAGAGCCTCGAAGTTACCTTCGAGCCTAGAAAAGCAGTGAAGGGGCAAGCCTTTGCTGACTTTATTGTCGAAATGACTCGTCCCCCTGACTCTCAAGTTCCAGACCAAGTCTGGAAGGTATATGTGGATGGAAGCTCCACTTCAACTGGTTGTGGAGCAGGCGTCATATGTCAGTCGCTAGAGGGCGACAGGTACGAGTATGCTTTACGTTTCAGTTTTCAAGCTTCAAATAATGAGGCAGAATATGAAGCTTTAATAGCCGGAATCCGCATGTGCAATGCGGCAGGGGCAAGAAAAATAGACGCCTGTTCTGATTCACAATTGATAGTGAGTCAGTACTATGGAGAATACGAAGCGACCCATCCGGCCATGATCAAGTATTTACAGGCGGTCCGTCAAGCAGTCGGCTCCCTTGAGGATTTCCATCTGGTCCAAGTACCGAGATCAGAAAATAACCAAGCGGATGCGCTTTCAAAATTAGCATCATCCGCCTCCTGTGATACTCCTCGAACCGTTTTTTGGGAAGTAGTGGAGAAGAGAAGCATTGAGGGAGACCCTATTGGAATCCTAGACAGAAGCTCAACCTGGATGGATCCAATCAGGGCATATCTGACAAACGGTACCCTGCCGGATGATCATCAACAGGCGGCAGTGCTGAAAAGACGAGCCACCAATTTTGAAATGATAAAGGGAGAACTTCACAAAAGGGGGTACCTTCAACCCTTCTTAAAGTGTGTTACTCCAGAAAAAGGGCGAGAGATACTAGATGACCTTCACTCTGGTTTCTGTGCTTCACATATAGGCGGAAGGACGCTTGCTCAACGGGCAAGGCGCCAGGGCTACTTCTGGCCTACCATAGAAGCTAATGCTATGGAGATGGTGAAAAAGTGTGACAAGTGTCAAAGGTTTGGCAAACTAATTCACCGTCCGGCTACTGACCTCACCACCATTCATAGCCCCCTACCGTTTGCTAAGTGGGGCATGGATATTCTGGGTCCATACACGCCTGCTACAGGCGGAAGAAGGTACATACTTGTTGCTGTCGACTACTTCACTAAATGGGTAGAGGCGGAGGCTGTTAAGGGAATCAAGACGAAGGATGTAATTTCATTCATTTGGAGGAATGTTATCACTCGGTTCGGGGTTCCCATGTCTATGGTTTTTGATAACGGTCCCCAATTTGAGACGCCTGTTCTCAAAAGCTGGTTGGGTGACCAAGGAATTGCACACTGCTTTGCATCTGTCGGCCGTCCACAAGCAAACGGCCAGGTAGAAGCCTTTAATAAAATTATCTCAGACGGTCTGAAGAAAAAGATTGAACGAGCAGGCGGCCTATGGGCGGATGAACTACCACATGTTCTCTGGGCCATTAGGACGACTGAAAAAGGGGCGACTGGAGAAACTCCATTCCTCCTAACTTATGGTGCGGAGGCTGTTCTCCCAATAGAGCCTTACGAGCCGACTCTTCGAGTCATGCTATATGACGAAGAGGCAAACTGGGAAGCCATGCGCCTGGCATTAGACTCACTCCCTGAAAAGAGGGGCAATGCTGTCTTACGCCATGAGATTTACCGCCTGAGAATGACTCGATCATACAACAAAAAAGTGCACAGGCGTCCACTCAAAGTGGGGGACTTTGTACTTAGAAAAATGGAAGCTGTTGGTAGGGCTAACGAGTCTGGCAAGCTAACTCCCAACTGGGAAGGCCCCTATCGAATATATGAAGAGGTTAGAGATGGTACCTACCGTCTGGAAACACCAGACGGCCAGCCGTTACCTCGAACCTGGAACATAGATAACCTTAAGAAATATTTCTTTTGAAAAATGTAAAGTCAAGGATTACTTGAATAAAGCTTGCATCTTTACTATTCAATTCTGTATTAAGAGGGGCATGCCAACTGACCAACAGTCGGCTACTCTCCATGTTTATATTTATTTTTATTTAAGAGGGGCATGCCAACTGACAAACAGTCGGCCACTCTCTATGTTTAATTTAAGAGGGGCACGCCGCTTGTTTCACTCAACCGGCTACCCCCACATAATCCAGTTCACCAAGAACTATCAAAAAAACATGATCAGACCAGGCGTCAAGCCAACTGATCAAAACATAAAAATTCAATTCGACCTGTCCCAGCATTATAGCAGGCGTCCGACGGCATCCATCCGGATGAAATTCGTCGCAGAGAGCAGCTCCCTTTTGGGTGGAACATTGTTCTATAAACTAATCACACGGCACCTATACGACTGTCCCCAAGGGCAACCACGTAGCCGTTTTGAGACAAGGATAACGTCTATCACTAACCAAACTAGTGGTAACAGTTGACATCTAAGTCGGATTACCACCTGTATTACATGGGATAAATGCAGGGGGTACCTTTTGAGTTAATAGCCAACAAACATTGGCGAATCAAGGGGTCCAGCCGGCCTCCGCCGCCTGGCACCTCTACTACTCAATCTAGAATGAGGACGACTGAGTAACACCAACTTAACTCATAGTCACTCTCCCAAAACTTGGCATGGAACCTAAAAAGTTTGAATAGGCCACCTGTTTTTTGGCAAACAAGGGCATTCAAACTACTATTCCTACTAGTTTTACCTTCGAGTTAATAGCCAACAAACATTGGCAAATAAAGGGGAACAACCGGTACCCACCGCTTGATACCCCTACTACTCAATCAATCGGCGATTAGGTAACAGTCATAGTTACTTGGTCATCCCTTCAAAATTTTAAGTATTTATGATAGGAAACAGTCGTCCTAGACTGCCTTTAGCTTAAAAAACACAAGTAAGAATTCCCTTTCTTACTTAGTAAATTTTACAAATGACAGGACCGCCTGCCTAAAGGTAATCCAGTAATAGACTGCCTAAAGTCTAGCCTACAAAATACAAGTAAGAAAACTCTTTTTTACTTAGTTAATTTTACAAATAAAGGACCGCCTGCCTAAAGGTTATCTAGTCTTGTAAACGGGACCAATACCAATTGAATAAATGGCCGACTGATCGCCCAGCTTGGAAATAGACAACCAGTCGTCCAGGGGCATAAGCGGACCATCCGTACCTGTCTACAATCGGCCATGCAAAACAGTCGATATAGTGTACAATTCAATATCAAATATTCAACACTTAGACAAATTTCAAGAAAAATAAAATTTCATTAAGGAGAGTAAAATATTCAGAACCCCGGCCCCCTGGCCGGGTAAATACAATCAAACGGCACGCAGGCCGTGAAAGAAGACAAAAGCTTATGAAGGGGGAAAATCCTCAACATTAGCAGCGTCCGCCTGGTCAGCATTCTTCTTGCTAGACTCGGCCTCCGCTGCATTCTTCTTTGATGCCTTGCCCCCAAGTGGCACAAGCGCCACTACCGGCTGCTCCTCCACCTCCAAGCCCTCCTCGAACGCCTCGTCTTCAGCAGCCGCCATGATCTCTTGATTATATGTTTCAGAACACTGGCGGTACGTTTTTTCCCACGAGGCAAAGTCGGCACTGGGGAAGAGGCGGCTCCAGGTCATACGCTGGATCTAGGAAGAGTCTTCCATCATCTCTCGGACGAGCTCTCTCTTCTTTTGCTCAGCCTTCTCCGAGAGCTCTTTAGTGAGACTCTTCTCCTGAGTCACCAGTTGTTCCTTTACGCTAGCCAAGGATTTCTCCATGACTTCGTATGAGAGCATTTTTTGGCGGAGGGGTTTAAGCTCGGCCTTGAGATTGGAGACGGTCGCCTCCAGCTCGCTGTTCCTCTTCTGGGCCGCCTCTAACTGGGCCCGGATAGCGGCGGCAGCCTGCGCCTGATAATAAAGAATATCAATGGTCAGAACTTCATTTTGGGCAATTTGAAACATTGCCTTATCACAGTTAGAGGCGGCCATAGCTTTTGCAGCCTTTACCTCTTTATTCTTCCGATCAAGCGGCTTGCGAAGGCCGTTCACTCGGAGCAGGGCCTAAGTAAAGAGAAAACATGGGTCAGTTTCCAAGCAAAAAGGTAACAGGCGTCCTGGAATAAAAATACTCAAAAAATGCTAAGTATACCTCCGCAAGGACCCCTGCAATCCCATCAAGGTCAAGGGTGCCGACACCCCTGACCGCCTCCCTTTCAGACGGAGGCACTGCTTTTATCATGGACTTGGCTACCTCTACCAAGTCAGGCTCCTGAGGGCCGGCTGCATCAAGCGTAAAAAAGCAAGTTAGACCTAGTCAAGAAGGAAGCAAGTGTAAAAGTTTTTACAAGTAATTGTCCATACTTCTAGGCGGCCCCGCCGGAGTTTTAGAAGAAGTGGCCGGCTGCTTCTCAGCCGCCACCGTTTTCCTGGAAGACTCAGGAGAGCTTGCAACAGTCGTCCTCCGGGCCTTGGGGTCCGGCTGTTGCGAGGAAGAAGCTCTTGGAGTGCCCGACTGAAAAAAAAAAAAAAAAAAAAAAAAAAAAAAAAAAAAAGGAGTTAGTATATGCATAATACAACTACTCCAAATAGAGGAAGAGATTCGAAGCTCACCAAGGGTGCCCCCTTGTTGGGGGAGTCGGTACAAGACTGTTGCATGAGAGAGGCCCGCAACATGGCCGCCGCAGTCTTGGATGCTGTTATTTTACTCATGGCGTCAGCTGCAAAAGAACAAACAGTAAAGTCAGCAAAAATCCCAAGTAAACAAGGCGTGAAAAAAAAATATATTTGTCAGGCCGGCTACCTCTAGAGCACCGATTGCCGAGGCCACAGGCGGCCAAAAAGTACTCGTCATAGAGCCACTTGAAGCTCGGGACGCAGTTTAGGGGTACTTGCTCTCGTACCCCTGAAGTAGAGTTCACCCTAGTCTCTACTTTGAAGAGTCCTTTGTCCAGGATCTCTTTTTTAGCCTTTGGGGGAACAGGCGGCATGCTGCGGCCGCCTGCCAGGAGAGGCGGATTCCTATTCCACTTGTTAAAGCGTTTGTTCAGCTCCGTGTCTGAACCCTCGATGATAAGGAAGGTGTTCCGCCAATCCTTCCATTTGTTCGCCTTACCTCTGGTCATGAGGTAGCCCCTATGGCTTGTTAATTGATACCAGCCGGTACCGCCCGACTTAGGGGTCCGGCTGAGATAGTTCATGTAGGCGAAAGCCTCAAAGCTTGGCTCCACCCCGTACATCTCGCACCCGGCCACATAGCCGAGTACGTTTACCCAAGAGTTGGGGGCTAGCTGCCATAACCCCAAATCATACCCATCCAAAATCCGCTGAACAGCCGGATGTAATGGGAAGCGCAGTCCAGCTTTGATGGCCGCCACATAGCAGCCAAAGCAGCCGTCATCATGGCTGGTACCAGCCGGCCAGACGACTGTGTCTTCTAGATCCGGCACGAACAGTAAAAATCCAGGGCCCATTCTGTGGTTAGCTATAAAGCTCTCCACCTTGTCTTGCATGGCTGCGATTCGGCCCCGGGGTACCGTGCAGTAATAGGGGGTGTTTTCCTCTCGGTAAGAGGCGGACGGCTCCGCCTAATTATCCCCCTTCTCAACTGCATGAGAACTCCTCGCCTCTTGTAGGCGGCTGTTTCTTTCTTCTGAGCCTGGAGAAGAGTGGCCAGAAGAGCTGGACTCAGACTCGTCCTCTGACGAGTCAGAAGAAGACGACTCCTCCCCTCTCCTAGAGGGGCCCGCCTCCTCTCCCTTAGAAGGAGAAAAGTTTGACATATCAACTGTGAAATGGGAAGGGACCACCTTGACCCCTCCCTCAGAACTGTCGGCTTGGCAGCCGCTTTGCTTTACTTCTACATCTGGCGTCTGGTCAGATGTTTCACTAATTGGCACCCTTTGGGAGGAGCCGTCTGAGTTTGAGATCCTAGCAGTCTTTTTTGTTCTGGCCATCACGTTCTGCATAGACACAGATACAGTCGGACTTGGTATAAAGGGCAAAGATGGGTCCAGAAAAGGGCAGGCGACACTCCTAGTTCTAGATTCAGCCGTCCCCGGTGACCGGCTGATCACTAACTTAGGCCGTGTCGTGTGCTTCCATGGGGCCATTTCAAAAGAAATAATAATAAAGAAAAAGTTAAAGAGTAAAAGAACCAATGGTTACCTGAACGAGTGACGGTTGATGAAAGTCTGAAGTCCTTTGAAAACGGTTTGTCAGAGCAGGCGGTAGGCAACAAAGTCCAAAGTGTCAGAGCAAGTTCAGGGGTCCGAATGTTCTCTCGTAAAAGTTCTCAAATGTGAAAATGACCGAAGTCAGCACTTCCTTATATAGGCAAAGTGAGAAGGCGAAGGGTCACTTCCAAATTCAAAATTTGGGCGGGAAAAATCTCTCGGCCAATTGCAGGGGGACACCTGTCGCAGGCCGTCGCCTGTCACCATGCGACACCTGTCACAGGTGACACGTGACCAGTCACGTGCCACCTGTGAGGGGCAAATGATTAGGGGATTTTTATCCACCAATCACCGTCTGACAAGTGGACCAACCAGGTTCTGCCACGTGTCCTTCACGAAGGCCAATAGGAGCCTGCCACGTGTCAGTCCCAGATTCGTCCACTACGGACCAATTGAGACACGCCACGTGTCCACCCATGCCAAATGGGAAAACCGGCCAACAAGGCCCAATCCTGTTTAGAGGCCCAGTCAGCCCTAGGTTTACCCTAAACTTAGAGCTTGGCACGCTTCCCAAGGTTATAAATACCCCTCTTAATCCTCATTAAGAGGGGGGGAACTCGGAAAAACACGGATTATACATTAAACACTCTCACCTAGAGAGACCAAAACTCCTTAATTTCCGCATTAATTACTCCTTAAATAGTTACTAACTTGACCGTTGGAGGCGGAGCTCCTACCACAAGGAGTCTTCGTTGTTTTGCAGGTACAGGCGTCCGGTTCCAGTCTCGGTGTTGTAACTCTCCCACAGGACATCAGAAAACCCCGAAACACATTCTACAAAGCTAATTGAATCAAATGTAAGTCAAGCACATTCAAACAAAGCTATTTGAATCAAATAAGTGTATAATACATTCTACAAAGCTATTTGAATAAAATGAAAGTCTAACACAATCAAACAAATCTTTTTAAATCAAATGAAAGTCTAACACATTCAAACAAAGCTAATTGAATCGAATGAAAGTCAAATGTATTCACCAATGATTTTTGAATCAAATGTAAGTCAAACACTTTCAAACAAAGCTTGTTGTATAAAATGAAAGTCAAACACATTCAAACAAAGCTATTTAAATCAAATGAAAGTGAAATACATTCTACAAAGCTAATTGAATCAAATGTAAGTGAAACACATTCAAACAAATCTATTTGAATCTAATGAAAGAGAAATTCATTCTACAAAGCTAATTGAATCAAATGAAAGTCTAACACATTCAAACAAAGCTTTTTAAATCAAATGAAAGTCCAACACATTCAAACAAAGCTATTTGAATCGAATGAAAGTCAAATGTATTCACCAATGCTTTTTGAATCAAATGTAAGTCAAACACTTTCAAACAAAGCTTGTTGTATAAAATGAAAGTCAAACACATTCAAACAAAGCTATTTAAATCAAATGAAAGTGAAATACATTCTACAAAGCTAATTGAATCAAATGTAAGTGAAACACATTCAAACAAATCTATTTGAATCTAATGAAAGTGAAATTCATTCTACAAAGCTAATTGAATCAAATGAAAGTCTAACACATTCAAACAAAGCTTTTTAAATCAAATAAAAGTCCAACACATTCAAACAAAGCTATTTGAATCAAATGAAAGTCAAATGTATTTACCAATGCTTATTGAATCAAATGAAAGTCAAACACTTTCAAACAAAGCTTTTTTATTCAAATGAAAGTCAAACACATTCAAACGAAGCTGAAAGTAAAATGCATTCTACAAAGCTAATTGAATCAAATGAAAGTGAAACACATTCAAACAACGCTATTTGAATTAAATGAAAGTCAAACACATTCAAACAAAGCTTTTTGAATCAAATGAATGTCAAATACATTCTAACGAAGATATTTAAATCAAATGAAAGTGAAATGCATTCTACAAAGCTAATTGAATCAAATGAAAGTGAAATACATTCTACAAAGCTTTTTGAATCAAATGAAAGTCAAACACATTCAAACAAAGCAATTTAAATCAAATGAAAGTGAAATGCATTCTACAAAGCTAACTGAATCAAATCAAAGCCAAACACATTCAAACAAAGCTTTTTTAATAAAATGAAAGTCAAATACATTCTACAAAGCTAATTGAATCAAATGAAAGTCAAACATATTCAAACAAAGCTTTTTGAATCAAATGAAAGTAAAACAAAACTTTTTGAATAAAATGAAAGTCAAACACATTCAAATGAATATATTTAAATCAAATGAAAGTGAAATGCATTCTAAAAAGCTAACTAAATCAAATGAAAGTCTAACACATTCAAACAAAGCTATTTGAATCAAATGAAAGTCAAATGTATTCAACAATGCTTATTGAATCAAATGAAAGTCAAACACATTCAAACAAAGCTTTTTGAATCAAATGAAAATCAAACACATTGAAACAAAGCTTTTTGAATCAAATGAAAGTGAAATGCATTCAACAAAACAAATTGAATCAAATGAAAGTCTAACACATTTAAACAAAGATATTTGAATCAAATGAAAGTGAAATACATTCTACAAAGCTAATTGAATCATATGATAGTCAAACATATTCAAACAAAGCTTTTTAAATTAAATGAACGTTTAACACATTCAAATAAAGCTATTTGAATCAAATGAAAGTCAAATGTATTCAACAATGCTTATTGAATCAATTGAAAGACAAACAAATTCAAACAAAGCTTTTTGAATCAAATGATAGTCAAACACATTAAAACAAAGCTATTTGAATAAAATGAAAGTCAAACACATTCAAACAAAGCTTTTTGAATCAAATGAAAGTCAAACAAATGTTTTTGAATAAAATGAAAGTCAAATACATTAAAACGAAGCTATTTAAATCAAATGAAAGTGAAATGCATTCTGCAAAACTAATTGAATCAAATGAAAGTCGAACACATTCAAACAAAGCTTGTTGTATAAAATTAAATTCAAACACAATCAAACTAAACTATTTAAATCAAATGAAATTAAAATGCATTTTACATAGCTAATTGAATCAAATGAAAGTCAAACACATTCAAACAAAGCTATTTGAATCTAATGAAAGTCAAATACATTCTACATAGCTAATTGAATCAAATGAAAGTCTAACACATTCAAACAAAGCTTTTTAAATCAAATGAAAGTCTAACACATTCAAACAAAGCTATTTGAATCAGATAAAAGTCAAATTTTCTCAACAATTCTTATTGAATCAAATGAAAGTCAAACACATTCAAACAAAGCATTTTGAATAAAATGTAAGTCAAACAAGTTTAGGGTGAAAATACCCTAAGACACGTGGCCCAATTAAGGCGTGACACGTGTCTATCTTTCAACGGTCAGCAAAGGCCCAATCCCTTTGCGACACGTGTCCCTTGTACCCTAATTGAGGTATAGTTCTACCTTACTATTTATAGTAAGGGTAGACCTCATTTATGGGGATCACACATTAATTCCAACCACGCAAAAAACAAACAAAACCAGAACCTATTGAAAACGCTCTCGAACCGAGAAGCTTTTATTGTTCTTATTTCACTTCGAAAGGATACTAACTTAATCTTCGGAGGCGGAACTCCCACCCCCATCCGGAGTCTCCGTTACTTGTGCAGGTACAGGCGTAAGAAGGAAGTCTGCTAGGAAATCGTAACTCTCCCGAAGGACATAAAAAACCCCCAAACATCTGGCGCCGTCTGTGGGGAGAGTACTTTCTAGATGACATCTGAGCCTATAATACCTGGTAAAGGCAATCTGCCTACTGGGAGGTTGAGGTCCATTCGGACCAAGATACAGCCGATAACTATGAGTTGGAAGCCTACACTGCTGCGGATGGCTCTTTAAGGACCAAGAACACCCGTTCCAAAGATAAGAGAGAACGGGAAGGGAACCAGGCGGCTCCTAGCAAGCCAACTAGGGGGCCGCTTGGGTTAACCTCTACCGCTAGAGACTCCTCAGTCTCCAGAGATGAGCTCATGAATATGATGATGAGCTTCAAAGGAGAGATCAAAGGCCTTCTGGACTATACAGCCGGCCCCCGTAAGGGTCAGGCGGAAGAAAGGCGTCTCGGTAAAAAGACAGCCAAAATAGTAAAGGGTAGAGCATCTACCCCGCATCCGAAGTCAAATATGTCGGCTAGGCTCTTTGATTTCTCAAAGATGCACTCTCCTATAGATGGAGTCAGAAAGCCCGTCCGGCACATTCAGCCAGAAGGAACAAAGAAAGTTTATTCTGACGCCCGGACGCTCACCCAGGATAAAAAGACTCAGCGATCCGAGTCGGCATCATTATCGACCTTTCGAGACAGCTTCAATGCCACCTCAGGAAGACACTCGAGAACAAACAATGACATCCGAACGAGCGAGGTTTCCGCTCGATCCGTCCCTCATTTGATCCAACCGGCATTGCATGGAACACCGTATACGCCCTTTGGATCCCCCTATGCACAGGCGGGTATTTTCGGGGGGCAGCATCAGCCGCCCGTCCAGCCTATGGACTGGCAGCTCCGGCTGCTCAACCTTGGGGAACAGCCAACGGCGTTCTCCAGAGAAATCACCGAGATGACCCAGCCGGCTAAAATCAAAAACGTGTTGGTAGGCGCCTACGACGGTACCACCAACCCGGAAGATCACCTCATGGCATACACCAACCTGATGTATTTGCAGGGTTTGGATGACGCCTCATGGTGCGGGTGCTTCCCGGCTATGTTGAAAGGGATTGCTCAACGTTGGTTTGGTAACCTCCCAGCCGGATGCATCAATAATTTCAGGACCTTGGCCTACTGGTTTACGTCCAACTTTTCTATGAACATCCCTGCCAAGAAAACAAGCCTTGATCTAGGGGCAATACAACAGGGAGACAAAGAGGGGCTCCGGTCATATGTCAGGCGGTTTAACCTGATGAGGATCCAAATCCATGGATTGTCTGATGACGTTGCCTATACTGATTTCTTCAAAGGCTTAAAAGATGGATCAACTTTTAAGTTTGACTTGGTTAGGAAGAGGGTCTCCACTCTTCACGAGGCGCTCATGAAGGCGGAGGCCTACATTCAGGCAGTGGAATTGTGTGCTGTTAAACTTCCAACGGATTACAAAAGATCCGATAAAAAAGAGAATCGGCCTACCCAGTCGGCTAAAAAGGAAGACAAGAGAAAGGGGGTATGGGCGGCAGACTCATCCGGACAACCTTTCCAGAAAAGGAAGAGGTCGGATCCGTATGTGCCAAAGTACGAGTTCAACAAAGACTGTGCCTCCATTCTCAACGAAGTAAAGGACCGATTGATTCTTAAAAACCGCCTCCTATGAAGAGTCCTCTAAGCGCCCGGGATAAGAGCAAATATTGTCTTTTTCATGAGGAAATCGGCCACGACACTGAGGGTTGCTTCATGCGTTCCTCACAGTCGGAGGTTGAAATAGTCAAAGTCAGAGTCCGGATGGATGAGGCCCCAAGCCAGCTTCATGCGTTCCTCGCAGTCGGCTTCATTCTCTAAAATCAGGCGGCCGAGTTCCTCGTTCAGCTCCTTTTTGTGGGCCGCCTGAATATTAGCAAGTTGGACAGTCAGCTCGCTGTTCTTCTGGCGGAGGTCGGCATTTTCCCTGTCAGCTCCTTCCAGAGCTCTAAGATCAGCCTGGAGGTTCTGGACCTTAAGCTCAAGATCTTCAACTTTCTTCTTAGCCTCATCCCCAGCCAGTACAGCCTTCTTCAGCAATTCCTCCTGTTCCAACTCCCTCTCTTTAGTTGCCGAATCATAGTTAATAGTATGAAATTGACTAGCGTCAATTAGGTCAAGGGCACGCTTCTGAGCGTCTCTTACCTCCTCTTGCTTTTTACGCAAGGGGACTCGGAGCCCGTCCACTCTCAGCATCACCTATGGTACCAGCCGGAAAAGGTGTTAGAACTAATGATGATAATTACTACTCATCCGGCAAAAGCAGAGTTTGAGACAAGCATAGGTCATTCGGGTTATTTACCTCAGTAAGAAGAGAGTTGATGCGATCCAGGTTAACCTGGTGTACAGCCGGCACCGCCTCCTTTTCAGAACGGGTCAGAGTCTTGACCATTCTCTTGGCGTATTGGTTGTAGTCGGGCCGGCTGGTAGACTCATCTGCAAAGGAAGGGTTATTTGTCAGATACTGGGCATATGCGCCGCCTATATTCATGCGGCTGCCAGAGGAGCTCCCAGACTGGCTTGCATGAGTTTTGACTCTCATATACCCAAGCGGCCAGGGGGGGGGGTCAAAGACAGAGGTTTTACCTTGTCCAGGCTGTGGGGTGCCATCCCCCCCAGCCGCATCTGAGCCAGATCCCATCCGGGTATGGCCTGCGAAGCACTCGGCGTTAGCTGCAGGCTCTTCCCTGCGGTGGTTGGCCTGGCAGGGGCAGGCGTCCTCTTTGCAGGACTAGCTGCCAAAGGTGGACCCGGCAGCCTTGGAGCTTTGGAAGCCGGCTGAGGTATGTCACCGGCCGGTCTTTTGTGCATGCTTGACAGTGATTTTGGCATGCCTTGGGTTCCACCCTGAAAATAGTCAAAACAAAGCAATCAGTTAGAAACAAAGGTAGCTCCTCATATGTCATCCGGTAAGAAATAGAAGAGGTTTTACCCCAGCATTCTTGGCGGCCAGTGCCGCCTTCTTCCCTTCGATTTGCTTTTTTCTCAGCTCAATGGCTGAGAAGGCAGGTGTCTTTTCAGGAGGCACCATTCTTTTAGCTTTACCTGCAAAAAGGGAAATTCGAGTTAGAACAAGTGTACGCATAAGCAGGCGTCAGAATACCGGATGGGTTAATGAACCTACTCTTTTTAAACATTGAACTTAGATTGCAAAGGGACAAGAAGGCCTCATCCCTGAACCATTCCGGGAGGGGTACCCAGAACTTTGGGACGAAGATTTCACTACCGTCCTCCATCAGATGGGTCGTTTTGAGGAAGAGACCCGTCTCCATTATTTGGTCCCAGGCCTCAGACGGCACTTTCGGGAGCGTGCATTTTTTGCCCAGCAATGCCGGGTGCTTATTGTACCGCCGCAGCCGGCGATTTAGGGAAGTGGAAGGGGAAGAGACGACATAAAATTTGCTCTTCCAGTTGGTCCACTTTGATGGCTTCTCCAAAGTCATCATATATTCCTTGTTGGTGGTAAGGGTGTACCAGGCATTCCACCCACCCGGAGCCCGGCTGAGGTAATGCATGTGTGCAAAGGCCTCCCAACTGGGGTTTACCTCCTGCAGCTCACATGCGGCAATGTACCCCAAAATATTGACCCAAGAGTTAGGAGTCAATTGCCATACGCCCAAGTCATACCCCATTAATATGTCCTTGATACAGGGGTGAAGGGAGAACCGGAGGCTTGCTTTGAATGCCGCCTCATAACAGCCGAAAAAATCATCGGCATGGTCTAAGTCGTCCGTCCAAACGACGGCTGCATCAACAGGCGGGACTCTTATTTCCCAGTCCTTCCCAACTGGTTTCCTTTTAAAAGAAAGGCAGGAAGGGTTGCAGTTAGGGTGACCACGTCTCTCGCAGACATGGTCATGTCAGTCGGATCCCCCTTAGCCGGCCATTTGTAGGCCTCCTCATCAATAGGCTCAGCCTCCTGTGCAGGGGCTTCAGATTCGGACCCAGATTCTTCTCCAGCAGATTCATCGCCGGATCCTTCGGCATTAGAATCAGAGTCTTCCAATATGCTGTCACCCGGTGTGCTCGAACCACTCGGGGAATCTTGACGAGTCCCCAGGGTTTCTTCCAAAGGAATTTCACCAGACGGTCCTGCCGTCTGGTCCTCGTTTCGGGGGTCAGCCGGATCTTAGGCTGCGTCGTCGGACTTGTAATCCGGGTCAACTGCCGTCCATCTTATCCGAGCCATTCTGTCCTGCACATGAACAGAGACGGTCGGATTCGAGGTAGGTGAAGGTTCGCCCAAATACCCCCAGACGGCAGTCCCAGTCCTAGACTCAGCCGTCCCTGGTGACCGGCTGACCGCAGTCGTAGGCTGTGCCGAGTGTATAATTGAAGGGTCCATATCCTATCTATGCAACCGAAATATTAACTAAAAGAATTGAAACAGGGAGCAGACGGTACCTTTGAAGGTTGAAATTTGCTGAGTTGCTGGCTTGAAACCTTCACAGGCGGAAGTCTCCGAATGTGTTTAAAGCTGAAATAAAGAAAAATAGATCAGACGTATTTGATGGAAACTCATTCAAAAGCTCCCCAAGCGGTGGAGTCCCGGATGAGGGTTAGCAGAGATGGAGGTGAAATTGCTCAAACTACCCCCATACGGTTAGACGCCGGATGGGGGCAATTTGAATGATGTTTGAGAAAAAGCCAAGGCTGCTCAAACGACCCCCATACGGTTAAAAACCGGATGGGGGCAATTTCAAACAAAGTTTGGGTAAGCCAAGGCTGCTCAAACAACCCCCATACGGTTAGACGCCGGATGGAGGCAATTCAACGTTTGAGAAAAAAGCCAAGGCTGCTCAAACGACCCCCATACGGTTAGACGCCGGATGGGGGCAATTTGAATAACGTTTGAGAAAAAGCCAAGGCTGCTCAAACTACCCCCATACGGTTAGACGCCGGATGGGGGCAATTTGAATGATGTTTGAGAAAAAGCCAAGGCTGCTCAAACGACCCCCATACGGTTAGACGCCGGATGGGGGCAATTTGAATAACGTTTGAGAAAAAAGCCAAGGCTGCTCAAACGACACCCATACGGTTAGACGTCGGATGGGGGCAATTTGAATAACGTTTGAGAAAAAGCCAAGGCTGCTCAAACTACCCCCATACGGTTAGACGCCGGATGGGGGCAATTTGAATGATGTTTGAGAAAAAGCCAAGGCTGCTCAAACGACCCCCATAGGATTAAAAGCCGGATGGGAGCAATTTGAAACAAAGTTTGGGTAAGCTAAGGCTGCTCAAACGACCCCCATATGGTTAAATGCCGGATGGGGGCAATTTGAATATTGTTTGAGCAAAGGCTGATCAAACCACCCCCATACGGCTAAAGGCCGGATGGGGTTACTTGTAACTAGTTCGAGTAAAAGCAAAGTTGGCTCAAAGGGGTCCCATGCGGCACAATGCCGGATGGGAGTATATTGAACCCAAATGAATAAATTCAAATCTGTTCTCAAACAGACCCAAGACGGCAAAACGCCGGATGGGGGGGATTTTTGGACTTGTGCCTAGACAGCAAGGACTACTCGAGCCAGCCCTATGCGGAAAAATGCCGGATGAGGGTATTTTAAAACTAGGGAAATGTTTCAGATACCTCAGACGGGAAATCCCGAATGAGGTAGGGGTAATTCAAAAAAAAAATTTAAAAAAAAAAAAATATATATATACCCAGGCGGCAAAATGCCGAGTGAGGTCCTTAATCTAGGGGCAAAAAGAGAAAGGAAGCAGACGGTACCTTACTAAATCCGCACTCAGCCGGAAGGCAGATGTAAAGTTCTTGCGAAAACCGGATGCTCGAAAGTCTTAAAAGTAGCAGCCGGTATCAGAGCTTTTTCTCAGGAAATTTTTTGAAAAATTTGAAGAAAATGAAAAGTGTGGAGGAAAGAGGTAGCTACCCTACTTATAGAAAGAGGCAGAAGGCGAACAGTCACCTTCTGCGCGAAAATTTGAAATTCAAAAAAAAGGGGGAAGCAGACGAACCGTCACTTACCCCATGCGCCCTACGTCTGTCACAGGTGACACGTGGGTTTGCCACATCTCACCTGTGAGGGGCAGATGTTTAGGGTTAAAATACCCTAAGACACGTGGCCCAATAAAGGCGCGACACGTGTCTATCTTTCAACGGTCAGCAAAGGCCCAATCCCTATGCGACACGTGTCCCTTGTACCCTAATTGAGGTACAGTTCTCCCTTACTATAAATAGTAAGGGTAGACCTCATTTATGGGGATCACACATTAATTCCAACCACGCAAAAAACAAACAAAACCAGAACCTATTGAAAACGCTCTCGAACCGAGAAGCTTTTATTGTTCTTATTCCACTTCGAAAGGATACTAACTTAATCTTCGGAGGCGGAACTCCCACCCCCATCCGGAGTCTCCGTTACTTGTGCAGGTACAGGCGTAAGAAGGAAGTTTGCTAGGAAATCGTAACTCTCCCGAAGGACATAAAAAACCCCCAAACAAAACACATTCAAACAAAGCTTTTTAAATCAAATGAAAGTCAAACACATTCAAACGAAGCTATTTAAATCAAATGAAAGTGAAATGCATTCTACAAAGCTAATTGAATCAAATGTAAGTCAAGCACATTCAAACAAAGCTATTTGAATCAAATGAAAGTATAATACATTCTACAAAGCTAATTGAATCAAATGAAAGTCTAACACAATCAAACAAAGCTTTTTAAATCAAATGAAAGTCTAACACATTCAAACAAAGCTATTTGAATCGAATGAAAGTCAAATGTATTCACCAATGATTTTTGAATCAAATGTAAGTCAAACACTTTCAAACAAAGATTGTTGAATAAAATGAAAGTCAAACACATTCAAACAAAGCTATTTAAATCAAATGAAAGTGAAATACATTCTACAAAGCCAATTTAATCAAATGTAAGTGAAACACATTCAAACAAATCTATTTGAATCTAATGAAAGTGAAATTCATTCTACAAAGCTAATTGAATCAAATGAAAGTCTAACACATTCAAACAAAGCTTTTTAAATCAAATAAAAGTCCAACACATTCAAACAAAGCTATTTGAATCGAATGAAAGTCAAATGTATTCACCAATGCTTTTTGAATCAAATGTAAGTCAAACATTTTCAAACAAAGCTTGTTGTATAAAATGAAAGTCAAACACATTCAAACAAAGCTATTTAAATCAAATGAAAGTGAAATACATTCTACAAAGACAAAAGAATCAAATGTAAGTGAAAAACATTCAAACAAATCTATTTAAATCTAATGAAAGTGAAATTCATTCTACAAAGCTAATTGAATCAAATGAAAGTCTAACACATTCAAACAAAGCTTTTTAAATCAAATAAAAGTCAAACACATTCAAATAAAGCTATTTGAATCAAATGAAAGTCAAATGTATTTACCAATGCTTATTGAATCAAATGAAAGTCAAACACTTTCAAACAAAGCTTTTTGAATCAAATGAAAGTCAAACACATTCAAACGAAGCTGAAAGTAAAATGCATTCTACAAAGCTAATTGAATCAAATGAAAGTGAAACACATTCAAACAACGCTATTTGAATCAAATGAAAGTCAAACACATTCAAACAAAGCTTTTTGAATCAAATGAATGTCAAATACATTCTAACGAAGATATTTAAATCAAATGAAAGTGAAATGCATTCTACAAAGCTAATTGAATCAAATGAAAGTGAAATACATTCTACAAAGCTTTTTGAATCAAATGAAAGTCAAACACATTCAAACAAAGCAATTTAAATCAAATGAAAGTGAAATGCATTCTACAAAGCTAACTGAATCAAATCAAAGCCAAACACATTCAAACAAAGCTTTTTTAATAAAATGAAAGTCAAATACATTCTACAAAGCTAATTGAATCAAATGAAAGTCAAACACATTCAAACAAAGCTTTTTGAATCAAATGAAAGTAAAACAAAACTTTTTGAATAAAATGAAAGTCAAACACATTCAAATGAATATATTTATATCAAATGAAAGTGAAATGCATTCTAAAAAGCTAACTAAATCAAATGAAAGTCTAACACATTCAAACAAAGCTATTTGAATCAAATGAAAGTCAAATGTATTCAACAATGCTTATTGAATCAAATGAAAGTCAAACACATTCAAACAAAGCTTTTTGAATCAAATGAAAATCAAACACATTGAAACAAAGCTTTTTGAATCAAATGAAAGTGAAATGCATTCTACAAAGCTAATTGAATCAAATGTAAGTCAAGCACATTCAAACAAAGCTATTTGAATCAAATGAAAGTATAATACATTCTACAAAGCTGATTGAATAAAATGAAAGTCTAACACAATCAAACAAAGCTTTTTAAATCAAATGAAAGTCTAACACATTCAAACAAAGCTATTTGAATCGAATGAAAGTCAAATGTATTCCCCAATGCTTTTTGAATCAAATGTAAGTCAAACACTTTCAAACAAAGCTTGTTGTATAAAATGAAAGTCAAACACATTCAAACAAAGCTATTTAAATCAAATGAAAGTGAAATACATTCTACAAAGCTAATTGAGTCAAATGTAAGTGAAACACATTCAAACAAATCTATTTGAATCTAATGAAAGTGAAATTCATTCTACAAAGCTAATTGAATCAAATGAAAGTCTAACACATTCAAACAAAGCTTTTTAAATCAAATAAAAGTCCAACACATTCAAACAAAGCTATTTGAATCAAATGAAAGTCAAATGTATTTACCAATGCTTATTGAATCAAATGAAAGTCAAACACTTTCAAACAAAGCTTTTTGAATAAAATGAAAGTCAAACACATTCAAACGAAGCTGAAAGTAAAATGCATTCTACAAAGCTAATTGAATCAAATGAAAGTGAAACACATTCAAACAAAGCTATTTGAATGAAATGAAAGTCAAACACATTCAAACAAAGCTTTTTGAATCAAATGAATGTCAAATACATTCTAACGAAGCTATTTAAATCAAATCAAAGTGAAATGCATTCTACAAAGCTAATTGAATCAAATGAAAGTGAAATACATTCTACAAAGCTTTTTGAATCAAATGAAAGTCAAACACATTCAAACAAAGCAATTTAAATCAAATGAAAGTTAAATGCATTCTACAAAGCTAACTGAATCAAATCAAAGCCAAACACATTCAAACAAAGCTTTTTTAATAAAATGAAAGTCAAATACATTCTACGAAGCTAATTGAATCAAATGAAAGTCAAACACATTCAAACAAAGCTTTTTGAATCAAATGAAAATAAAACAAAACTTTTTGAGTAAAATGAAAGTCAAACACATTCAAATGAATATATTTAAATCAAATGAAAGTGAAATGCATTCTAAAAAGCTAACTAAATCAAATGAAAGTCTAACACATTCAAACAAAGCTATTTGAATCAAATGAAAGTCAAATGTATTCAACAATGCTTATTGAATCAAATGAAAGTCAAACACATTCAAACAAAGCTTTTTGAATCAAATGAAAATCAAACACATTGAAACAAAGCTTTTTGAATCAAATAAAAGTGAAATGCATTCAACAAAACTAATTGAATCAAATTAAAGTCTAACACATTCAAACAAAGATATTTGAATCAAATGAAAGTGAAATTCATTCTACAAAGGTAATTGAATCGTATGATAGTCAAACATATTCAAACAAAGCTTTTTAAATCAAATGAACGTTTAACACATTCAAATAAAGCTATTTAAATCAAATGAAAGTCAAATGTATTCAACAATGCTTATTGAATCAATTGAAAGACAAACAAATTCAAACAAAACTTTTTGAATCAAATGATAGTCAAACACATTGAAACAAAGCTATTTGAATAAAATGAAAGTCAAACACATTCAAACAAAGCTTTTTGAATCAAATGAAAGTCAAACAAATGTTTTTGAATAAAATGAAAGTCAAATACAATAAAACGAAGCTATTTAAATCAAATGAATGTGAAATGCATTCTACTAAAACTAATTGAATCAAATGAAAGTTGAACACATTCAAACAAAGCTTGTTGTATAAAATTAAAGTCAAACACATTCAAACTAAACTATTTAAATCAAACGAAATTAAAATGCATTTTACATAGCTAATTGAATCAAATGAAAGTCAAACACATTCAAACAAAGCTATTTGAATCTAATGAAAGTCAAATACATCTACATAGCTAATTGAATCAAATGAAAGTCTAACACATTCAAACAAATCTTTTTAAATCAAATGAAAGTCTAACACTTTCAAACAAAGCTATTTGAATCAGATAAAAGTCAAATTTACTCAACAATTCTTATTGAATCAAATGAAAGTCAAACACATTCAAACAAAGTATTTTGAATCAAATATAAGTCAAACACAATCAAACAAAGCTTTTTAAATCAAATGAAAGTCAAACACATTCTAACGAAGCTATTTGAATCAAACGAAAGTGAAATGCATTCTACAAAGCTAATTGAATCAAATGTAAGTCAAGCACATTCAAACAAAGCTATTTGATTCAAATGAAAGTATAATACATTCTACAAAGCTAATTGAATCAAATGAAAGTCTAACACAATCAAACAAAGCTTTTTAAATCAAATGAAATTCAACAAATTCAAACAAAGCTATTTGAATCGAATGAAAGTCAAATGTATTCACCAATGCTTTTTGAATCAAATGTAAGTTAATCACTTTCAAACAAAGCTTGTTGTATAAAATGAAAGTCAAACACATTCAAACAAAGCTATTTAAATCTAATGAAAGTGAAATACATTCTACAAAGCTAATTGAATCAAATGTAAGTGAAACACATTCATACAAATCTATTTGAATCTAATGAAAGTGAAATTCATTCTACAAAGCTTATTGAATCAAATGAAAGTCTAACACATTCAAACAAAGCTTTTTAAATCAAATAAAATTCCAACACATTCAAAAAAAGCTATTTGAATCGAATGAAAGTCAAATGTATTCACAAATGCTTTTTGAATCAAATGTAAGTCAAACACTTTCAAACAAAGCTTGTTGTATAAAATGAAAGTTAAACACATTCAAACAAAGCTATTTAAATCAAATGAAAGTGAAATACATTCTACAAAGTTAATTGAATCAAATGTAAGTGAAACACATTCAAAAAAATCTATTTGAATCTAATGAATGTGAAATTCATTCTACAAAGCTAATTGAATCAAATGAAAGTCTAACACATTCAAACAAAGCTTTTTAAATCAAATAAAAGTCCAACACATTCAAACAAAGCTATTTGAATCAAATGAAAGTCAAATGTATTTACCAATGCTTATTGAATCAAATGAAAGTCAAACACTTTCAAACGAAGCTTTTTGAATCAAATGAAAGTCAAACACATTCAAACGAAGCTGAAAGTAAAATGCATTCTACAAAGCTAATTGAATCAAATGAAAGTGAAACACATTCAAACAAAGCTATTTGAATCAAATGAAAGTCAAACACATTCAAACAAAGCTTTTTGAATCAAATGAATGTCAAACACATTCTAACGAAGCTATTTAAATCAAATGAAATTGAAATGCATTCTACAAAGCTAATTGAATCAAATGAAAGTGAAATACATTCTACAAAGCTTTTTGAATCAAATGAAAGTCAAACACATTCAAACAAAGCAATTTAAATCAAATGAAAGTGAAATGCATTCTACAAAGCTAACTGAATCAAATCAAAGCCAAACACATTCAAACAAAGCTTTTTTAATAAAATGAAAGTCAAATACATTCTACAAAGCTAATTGAATCAAATGAAAGTCAAACACATTCAAACAAAGCTTTTTGAATCAAATGAAAGTAAAACAAAACTTTTTGAATAAAATGAAAGTCAAACACATTCAAATGAATATATTTAAATCAAATGAAAGTGAAATGCATTCTAAAAAGCTAACTAAATCAAATGAAAGTCTAACACATTCAAACAACGCTATTTGAATCAAATGAAAGTCAAATGTATTCAACAATGCTTATTGAATCAAATGAAAGTCAAACACATTCAAACAAAGCTTTTTGAATCAAATGAAAATCAAACACATTGAAACAAAGCTTTTTGAATCAAATGAAAGTGAAATGCATTCAACAAAACAAATTGAATCAAATGAAAGTCTAACACATTCAAACAAAGATATTTGAATCTAATGGAAGTGAAATACATTCTACAAAGCTAATTGAATCATATGATAGTCAAACATATTCAAACAAAGCTTTTTAAATCAAATGAACGTTTAACACATTCAAATAAAGCTATTTGAATCAAATGAAAGTCAAATGTATTCAACAATGCTTATTGAATCAATTGAAAGACAAACAAATTCAAACAAAGCTTTTTGAATCAAATGATAGTCAAACACATTAAAACAAAGCTATTTGAATAAAATGAAAGTCAAACACATTCAAACAAAGCTTTTTGAATCAAATGAAAGTCAAACAAATGTTTTTGAATAAAATGAAAGTCAAATACATTAAAACGAATCTATTTAAATCAAATGAAAGTGAAATGCATTCTACAAAACTAATTGAATCAATGAAAGTCGAACACATTCAAACAAAGCTTGTTGTATAAAAATAAAGTCAAACACATTCAAACTAAACTATTTAAATCAAATGAAATTAAAATGCATTTTACATAGCTAATTGAATCAAATGAAAGTCAAACACATTCAAACAAAGCTATTTGAATCTAATGAAAGTCAAATACATTCTACATAGCTAATTTAATCAAATGAAAGTCTAATACATTCAAACAAAGCTTTTTAAATAAAATGAATGTCTAACACATTCAAACAAAGCTATTTGAATCAGATAAAAGTCAAATTTACTCAACAATTCTTATTGAATCAAATAAAAGTCAAACACATTCAAACAAAGCATTTTGAATCAAATGTAAGTCAAACACATTCAAACAAAGCTTTTTAAATCAAATGAAAGTCAAACACATTCAAACGAAGCTATTTAAATCAAATGAAAGTGAAATGCATTCTACAAAGCTAATTGAATCAAATGTAAGTCAAGCACATTAAAACAAAGCTATTTGAATCAAATGAAAGTATAATACATTCTACAAAGCTAATTGAATCAAATGAAAGTCTAACACAATCAAACAAAGCTTTTTAAATCAAACAAAATTCCAACACATTCAAACAAAGCTATTTGAATCGAATGAAAGTCAAATGTATTCACCAATGGTTTTTGAATCAAATGTAAGTCAAACACTTTCAAACAAAGCTTGTTGTATAAAATGAAAGTCAAACACATTCAAACAAAGCTATTTAAATCAAATGAAAGTGAAATACATTCTACAAAGCTAATTGAATCAAATGTAAGTGAAACACATTCAAACAAATCTATTTGAATCTAATGAAAGTGAAATTCATTCTACAAAGCTAATTGAATCAAATGAAAGTCTAACACATTCAAACAAAGCTTTTTAAATCAAATAAAAGTCCAACACATTCAAACAAAGCTATTTGAATCAAATGAAAGTCAAATGTATTTACCAATGCTTATTGAATCAAATGAAAGTCAAACACTTTCAAACAAAGCTTTTTGAATCAAATGAAAGTCAAACACATTCAAACGAAGCTGAAAGTAAAATGCATTCTACAAAGCTAATTGAATCAAATGAAAGTGAAACACATTCAAACAAAGCTATTTGAATCAAATGAAAGTCAAACACATTCAAACAAAGCTTTTTGAATCAAATGAATGTCAAATACATTCTGACGAAGCTATTAAAATCAAATGAAAGTGAAATGCATTCTACAAAGCTAATTGAATCAAATGAAAGTGAAATACATTCTACAAAGCTTTTTGAATCAAATGAAAGTCAAATACATTCTGACGAAGCTATTAAAATCAAATGAAAGTGAAATGCATTCTACAAAGCTAATTGAATCAAATGAAAGTGAAATACATTCTACAAAGCTTTTTGAATCAAATGAAAGTCAAACACATTCAAACAAAGCAATTTAAATCAAATGAAAGTGAAATGAATTCTACAAAGCTAACTGAATCAAATCAAAGCCAAACACATTCAAACAAAGCTTTTTTAATAAAATGAAAGTCAAATACATTCTACAAAGCTAATTGAATCAAATGAAAGTAAAACACATTCAAACAAAGCTTTTTGAATCAAATGAAAATAAAACAAAACTTTTTGAATAAAATGAAAGTCGAACACATTCAAATGAATATATTTAAATCAAATGAAAGTGAAATGCATTCTAAAAAGCTAACTAAATCAAATGAAAGTCTAACACATTCAAACAAAGCTATTTGAATCAGATAAAAGTCAAATTTACTCAACAATTCTGATTGAATCAAATGAAAGTCAAACACATTCAAACAAAGCATTTTGAATCAAATGTAAGTCAAACACATTCAAACAAAGCTTTTTGAATCAAATGAAAGTCAAACAAATGTTTTTGAATAAAATGAAAGTCAAATACATTAAAACGAAGCTATTTAAATCAAATGAAATTGAAATGCATTCTACTAAAACTAATTGAATCAAATGAAAGTCGAACACATTCAAACAAAGCTTGTTGTATAAAATTAAAGTCAAACACATTCAAACTAAACTATTTAAATCAAATGAAATTAAAATGCATTTTACATAGCTAATTGAATCAAATGAAATTCAAACACATTCAAACAAAGCTATTTGAATCTAATGAAAGTCAAATACATTCTACATAGCTAATTGAATCAAATGAAAGTCTAACGCATTCAAACAAAGCTTTTTAAATCAAATGAAAGTCTAACACATTCAAACAAAGCTATTTGAATCAGATAAAAGTCAAATTTACTCAACAATTCTTATTGAATCCAATGAAAGTCAAACACATTCAAACAAAGCATTTTGAATCAAATGTAAGTCAAACACATTCAAACAAAGCTTTTTAAATCAAATGAAAGTCAAACACATTCAAACGAAGCTATTTAAATCAAATGAAAGTGAAATGCATTCTACAAAGCTAATTGAATCAAATGTAAGTGAAGCACATTCAAATAAAGCTATTTGAATCAAATGAAAGTATAACACATTCTACAAAGCTAATTGAAACAAATGAAAGTCTAACACAATCAAACAAAGTTTTTTAAATCAAATGAAAGTCTAACACATTCAAACAAAGCTATTTGAATCGAATGAAAGTCAAATGTATTCAGCAATGATTTTTGAATCAAATGTAAGTCAAACACTTTCAAACAAAGCTTATTGTATAAAATGAAAGTCAAACACATTCAAACAAAGCCATTTAAATCAAATGAAAGTGAAATACATTCTACAAAGCTAATTGAATCAAATGTAAGTGAAACACATTCAAACAAATCCATTTGAATCTAATGAAAGTGAAATTCATTCTACAAAGCTAATTGAATCAAATGAAAGTCTAACACATTCAAACAAAGCTTTTTAAATCAAATAAAAGTCCAACACATTCAAACAAAGCTATTTGAATCAAATGAAAGTCAAATGTATTTACCAATGCTTATTGAATCAAATGAAAGTCAAACACTTTCAAACAAAGCTTTTTGAATCAAATGAAAGTCAAACACATTCAAACAAAGCTATTTAAATCAAATGAAAGTGAAATACATTCGACAAAGCTAATTGAATCAAATGTAAGTGAAACACATTCAAACAAATCTATTTGAATCTAATGAAAGTGAAATTCGTTCTACAATGCTAATGGAATCAAATGAAAGTCTAACACATTCAAACAAAGCTTTTTAAATCAAATAAAAGTCCAACACATTCAAACAAAGCTATTTGAATCGAATGAAAGTCAAATGTATTCACCAATGCTTTTTGAATCAAATGTAAGTCAAACACTTTCAAACAAAGTTGTTGTATAAAATGAAAGTCAAACACATTCAAACAAAGCTATTTAAATCAAATGAAAGTGAAATACATTCGACAAAGCTAATTGAATCAAATGTAAGTGAAACACATTCAAACAAATCTATTTGAATCTAATGAAAGTGAAATTCGTTCTACAAAGCTAATGGAATCAAATGAAAGTCTAACACATTCAAACAAAGCTTTTTAAATCAAATAAAAGTCCAACACATTCAAACAAAGCTATTTGAATCGAATGAAAGTCAAATGTATTCACCAATGCTTTTTGAATCAAATGTAAGTCAAACACTTTCAAACAAAGCTTGTTGTATAAAATGAAAGTCAAACACATTCAAACAAAGCTATTTAAATCAAATGTAAGTGAAACACATTCAAACAAATCTATTTGAATCTAATGAAAGTGAAATTCATTCTACAAAGCTAATTGAATCAAATGAAAGTCAAACACATTCAAACGAAGCTGAAAGTAAAATGCATTCTACAAAGCTAATTGAATCAAATGAAAGTGAAACACATTCAAAAAAAGCTATTTGAATCAAATGAAAGTCAAACACATTCAAACAAAGCTATTTGAATCAAATGAATGTCAAATACATTCTAACGAAGCTATTTAAATCAAATGAAAGTGAAATGCATTCTACAAAGCTAATTGAATCAAATGAAAGTGAAATACATTCTACAAAGCTTTTTGAATCAAATGAAAGTCAAACACATTCAAACAAAGCAATTTAAATCAAATGAAAGTGAAATGCATTCTACAAAGCTAACTGATTCAAATCAAAGCCAAACACATTCAAACAAAGCTTTTTTAATAAAATGAAAGTCAAATACATTCTACAAAGCTAATTGAATCAAATGAAAGTCAAACACATTCAAACAAAGCTTTTTGAATCAAATGAAAGTAAAACAAAACTTTTTTAATAAAATGAAAGTCAAACACATTCAAATGAATATATTTAAATCAAATGAAAGTGAAATGCATTCTAAAAAGCTAACTAAATCAAATGAAAGTCTAACACATTCAAACAAAGCTATTTGAATCAAATGAAAGTCAATTGTATTCAACAATGCTTGTTGAATCAAATGAAAGTCAAACACATTCAAACAAAGCTTTTTGAATCAAATGAAAATCAAACACATTGAAACAAAGCTTTTTGAATCAAATGAAAGTGAAATGCATTCAACAAAACAAATTGAATCAAATGAAAGTCTAACACATTCAAACAAAGATATTTGAATCAAATGAAAGTGAAATACATTCTACAAAGCTAATTGAATCATATGATAGTCAAACATATTCAAACAAAGCTTTTTCAATCAAATGAACGTTTAACACATTCAAATAAAGCTATTTGAATAAAATGAAAGTCAAATGTATTCAACAATGCTTATTGAGTCAATTGAAAGACAAACAAATTCAAACAAAGCTTTTTGAATCAAATGATAGTCAAACACATTAAAACAAAGCTATTTGAATAAAATGAAAGTCAAACACATTCGAACACAGCTTTTTGAATCAAATGAAAGTCAAACAAATGTTCTTGAATAAAATGAAAGTCAAATACATTAAAACGAAGCTATTTAAATCAAATGAAAGTGAAATGCATTCTACAAAACTAATTGAATCAAATGAAAGTTGAACACATTTAAACAAAGCTTGTTGTATAAAATTAAAGTCAAACACATTCAAACTAAACTATTTAAATCAAATGAAATTAAAATGCATTTTACATAGCTAATTGAATCAAATGAAAGTCAAACACATTCAAACAAAGCTATTTGAATCTAATGAAAGTCAAATACATTCTACATAGCTAATTGAATCAAATGAAAGTCTAACACATTCAAACAAAGCTTTTTAAATCAAATGAAAGTCTAACACATTCAAACAAAGCTATTTGAATCAGATAAAAGTCAAATTTACTCAACAATTCTTATTGAATCAAATGAAAGTCAAACACATTCAAACAAAGCATTTTGAATCAAATGTAAGTTAAACACATTCAAACAAAGCTTTTTAAATCAAATGAAAGTCAAACACATTCAAACGAAGCTATTTAAATCAAATGAAAGTGAAATGCATTCTACAAAGCTAATTGAATCAAATGTAAGTCAAGCACATTCAAACAAAGCTATTTGAATCAAATGAAAGTATAATACATTCTACAAAGCTAATTGAATCAAATGAAAGTCTAACACAATCAAACAAAGCTTTTTAAATCAAATGAAAGTCTAACACATTAAAAAAAAGCTATTTGAATCGAATGAAAGTCAAATGTATTCACCAATGATTTTTGAATCAAATGTAAGTTTAACACTTTCAAACAAAGCTTGTTGTATAAAATGAAAGTCAAACACATTCAAACAAAGCTATTTAAATAAATTGAAAGTGAAATACATTCTACAAAGCTAATTGAATCAAATGTAAGTGAAACACATTCAAACAAATCTATTTGAATCTAATGAAAGTGAAATTCATTCTACAAAGCTAATTGAATCAAATGAAAGTCTAACACATTCAAACAAAGCTTTTTAAATCAAATAAAAGTCTAACACATTCAAACAAAGCTATTTGAATCAAATGAAAGTCAAATGTATTTACCAATGCTTATTGAATCAAATGAAAGTCAAACACTTTCAAACAAAGCTTTTTGAATCAAATGAAAGCCAAACACATTCAAACGAAGCTGAAAGTAAATGCATTCTACAAAGCTAATTGAATCAAATGAAAGTGAAACACATTCAAACAAAGCTATTTGAATCAAATGAAAGTCAAACACATTCAAACAAAGCTTTTTGAATCAAATGAAAATCAAACACATTGAAACAAAGCTTTTTGAATCAAATGAAAGTGAAATGCATTCAACAAAACTAATTGAATCAAATGAAAGTCTAACACATTCAAACAAAGATATTTGAATCAAATGAAAGTGAAATACATTCTACAAAGGTAATTGAATCATATGATAGTCAAACATATTCAAACAAAGCTTTTTAAATCAAATGAACGTTTAACACATTCAAATAAAGCTATTTGAATAAAATGAAAGTCAAATGTATTCAACAATGCTTATTGAATCAATTGAAAGACAAACAAATTCAAACAAAGCTTTTTGAATCAAATGATAGTCAAACACATTAAAACAAAGCTATTTGAATAAAATGAAAGTCAAACACATTCAAACAAAGCTTTTTAAATCAAATGAAAGTCAAACAAATGTTTTTGAATAAAATGAAAGTCAAATACATTAAAACGAAGCTATTTAAATCAAATGAAATTGAAATGCATTCTACTAAAACTAATTGAATCAAATGAAAGTCAAACACATTCAAACAAAGCTATTTGAATCTAATGAAAGTCAAATACATTCTACATAGCTAATTGAATCAAATGAAAGTCTAACACATTCAAACAAAGCTTTTTAAATCAAATGAAAGTCTAACACATTCAAACAAAGCTATTTGAATCAGATAAAAGTCAAATTTACTCAACAATTCTTATTGAATCAAATGAAAGTCAAACACATTCAAACAAAGCTTTTTAAATCAAATGAAAGTCAAACACATTCAAACGAAGCTATTTAAATCAAATGAAAGTGAAATGCATTCTACAAAGCTAATTGAATCAAATGTAAGTCAAGCACATTCAAACAAAGCTATTTGAATCAAATGAAAGTATAATACATTCTACAAAGCTAATTGAATCAAATGAAAGTCTAACACAATCAAACAAAGCTTTTTAAATCAAATGAAAGTCTAACACATTCAAACAAAGCTATTTGAATCGAATGAAAGTCAAATGTATTCACCAATGATTTTTGAATCAAATGTAAGTCAAACACTTTCAAACAAAGCTTGTTGTATAAAATGAAAGTCAAACACATTCAAACAAAGCTATTTAAATCAAATGAAAGTGAAATACATTCTACAAAGCTAATTGAATCAAATGTAAGTGAAACACATTCAAACAAATCTATTTGAATCTAATGAAAGTGAAATTCATTCTACAAAGCTAATTGAATCAAATGAAAGTCTAACACATTCAAACAAAGATTTTTAAATCAAATAAAAGTCCAACACATTCAAACAAAGCTATTTGAATCAAATGAAAGTCAAATGTATTTAACAATGCTTATTGAATCAAATGAAAGTCAAACACTTTCAAACAAAGCTTTTTGTATCAAATGAAAGTCAAACACATTCAAACAAATCTATTTGAATCTAATGAAAGTGAAATTCATTCTACAAAGCTAATTGAATCAAATGAAAGTCTAACACATTCAAACAAAGCTTTTTAAATCAAATAAAAGTCCAACACATTCAAACAAAGCTATTTGAATCGAATGAAAGTCAAATGTATTCACCAATGCTTTTTGAATCAAATGTAAGTCAAACACTTTCAAACAAAGCTTGTTGTATAAAATGGAAGTCAAACACATTCAAACAATAGCTATTTAAATCAAATGAAAGTGAAATACATTCTACAAAGTTAATTGAATCAAATGTAAGTGAAACACATTCAAACAAATCTATTTGAATCTAATGAAAGTGAAATTCATTCTACAAAGCTAATTGAATCAAATGAAAGTCAAACACATTCAAACAAAGCTATTTGAATCTAATGAAAGTCAAATACATTCTACATAGCTAATTGAATCAAATGAAAGTCTAACACATTCAAACAAAGCTTTTTAAATCAAATGAAAGTCTAACACATTCAAACAAAGCTATTTGAATCAGATAAAAGTCAAATTTACTCAACAATTCTTATTGAATCAAATGAAAGTCAAACACATTCAAACAAAGCTTTTTAAATCAAATGAAAGTCAAACACATTCAAACGAAGCTATTTAAATCAAATGAAAGTGAAATGCATTCTACAAAGCTAATTGAATCAAATGTAAGTCAAGCACATTCTACAAAGCTAATTGAATCAAATGAAAGTCTAACACAATCAAACAAAGCTTTTTAAATCAAATGAAAGTCTAACACATTCAAACAAAGCTATTTGAATCGAATGAAAGTCAAATGTATTCACCAATGATTTTTGAATCAAATGTAAGTCAAACACTTTCAAACAAAGCTTGTTGTATAAAATGAAAGTCAAACACATTCAAACAAAGCTATTTAAATCAAATGAAAGTGAAATACATTCTACAAAGCTAATTGAATCAAATGTAAGTGAAACACATTCAAACAAATCTATTTGAATCTAATGAAAGTGAAATTCATTCTACAAAGCTAATTGAATCAAATGAAAGTCTAACACATTCAAACAAAGCTTTTTAAATCAAATAAAAGTCCAACACATTCAAACAAAGCTATTTGAATCAAATGAAAGTCAAATGTATTTAACAATGCTTATTGAATCAAATGAAAGTCAAACACTTTCAAACAAAGCTTTTTGTATCAAATGAAAGTCAAACACATTCAAACAAATCTATTTGAATCTAATGAAAGTGAAATTCATTCTACAAAGCTAATTGAATCAAATGAAAGTCTAACACATTCAAACAAAGCTTTTTAAATCAAATAAAAGTCCAACACATTCAAACAAAGCTATTTGAATCGAATGAAAGTCAAATGTATTCACCAATGCTTTTTGAATCAAATGTAAGTCAAACACTTTCAAACAAAGCTTGTTGTATAAAATGGAAGTCAAACACATTCAAACAATAGCTATTTAAATCAAATGAAAGTGAAATACATTCTACAAAGTTAATTGAATCAAATGTAAGTGAAACACATTCAAACAAATCTATTTGAATCTAATGAAAGTGAAATTCATTCTACAAAGCTAATTGAATCAAATGAAAGTCAAACACATTCAAACAAAGCTATTTGAATCTAATGAAAGTCAAATACATTCTACATAGCTAATTGAATCAAATGAAAGTCTAACACATTCAAACAAAGCTTTTTAAATCAAATGAAAGTCTAACACATTCAAACAAAGCTATTTGAATCAGATAAAAGTCAAATTTACTCAACAATTCTTATTGAATCAAATGAAAGTCAAACACATTCAAACAAAGCTTTTTAAATCAAATGAAAGTCAAACACATTCAAACGAAGCTATTTAAATCAAATGAAAGTGAAATGCATTCTACAAAGCTAATTGAATCAAATGTAAGTCAAGCACATTCTACAAAGCTAATTGAATCAAATGAAAGTCTAACACAATCAAACAAAGCTTTTTAAATCAAATGAAAGTCTAACACATTCAAACAAAGCTATTTGAATCGAATGAAAGTCAAATGTATTCACCAATAATTTTTGAATCAAATGTAAGTCAAACACTTTCAAACAAAGCTTGTTGTATAAAATGAAAAGTCAAACACATTCAAACAAAGCTATTTAAATCAAATGAAAGTGAAATACATTCTACAAAGCTAATTGAATCAAATGTAAGTGAAACACATTCAAACAAATCTATTTGAATCTAATGAAAGTGAAATTCATTCTACAAAGCTAATTGAATCAAATGAAAGTCTAACACATTCAAACAAAGCTTTTTAAATCAAATAAAATTCCAACACATTCAAACAAAGCTATTTGAATCAAATGAAAGTCAAATGTATTTAACAATGCTTATTGAATCAAATGAAAGTCAAACACTTTCAAACAAAGCTTTTTGTATCAAATGAAAGTCAAACACATTCAAACAAATCTATTTGAATCTAATGAAAGTGAAATTCATTCTACAAAGCTAATTGAATCAAATGAAAGTCTAACACATTCAAACAAAGCTTTTAAAATCAAATAAAAGTCCAACACATTCAAACAAAGCTATTTGAATCAAATGAAAGTCAAATGTATTTACCAATGCTTATTGAATAAAATGAAAGTCAAACACTTTTAAACAAAGCTTATTGAATCAAATGAAAGTCAAACACATTCAAACAAAGCTGAAAGTAAAATGCATTCTACAAAGCTAATTGAATCAAATGAAAGTGAAACACATTCAAAAAAAGCTATTTGAATCAAATGAAAGTCAAACACATTCAAACAAAGCTTTTTGAATCAAATGAATGTCGAATACATTCTAACGAAGCTATTTAAATCAAATGAAAGTGAAATGCATTCTACAAAGCTAATTGAATCAAATGAAAGTGAAATACATTCTACAAAGCTTTTTGAATCAAATGAAAGTCAAACACGTTCAAACAAAGCAATTTAAGTCAAATGAAAGTGAAATGCATTCTACAAAGCTAACTGATTCAAATCAAAGCCAAACACATTCAAACAAAGCTTTTTTAATGAAATGAAAGTCAAATACATTCTACCAAGCTAATTGAATCAAATGAAAGTCAAACACATTCAAACAAAGCTTTTTGAATCAAATGAAAGTCAATTGTATTCAACAAATCTTTTTGAATCAAATGAATATCAAACACATTGAAACAAAGCTTTTTGAATCAAATGAAAGTGAAATGCATTCAACAAAACAAATTGAATCAAATGAAAGTCTAACACATTCAAACAAAGATATTTGAATCAAATGAAAGTGAAATACATTCTACAAAGCTAATTGAATCATATGATAGTCAAACATATTCAAACAAAGCTTTTTAAATCAAATGAACGTTTAACACATTCAAATAAAGCTATTTGAATCAAATGAAAGTCAAATGTATTCAACAATGCTTATTGAATCAATTGAAAGACAAACAAATTCAAACAAAGCTTTTTGAATCAAATGATAGTCAAACACATTAAAACAAAGCTATTTGAATAAAATGAAAGTCAAACATATTTGAACAAAGCTTTTTGAATCAAATGAAAGTCAAACAAATGTTCTTGAATAAAATGAAAGTCAAATACATTAAAACGAAGCTATTTAAATCAAACGAAAGTGAAATGCATTCTACAAAACTAATTGAATCAAATGAAAGTTGAACACATTCAAACAAAGCTTGTTGTATAAAATTAAAGTCAAACACATTCAAACTAAACTATTTAAATCAAATGAAATTAAAATGCATTTTACATAGCTAATTGAATCAAATGAAAGTCAAACACATTCAAACAAAGCTATTTGAATCTAATAAAAGTCAAATACATTCTACATAGCTAATTCAATCAAATGAAAGTCTAACACATTCAAACAAATCTTTTTAAATCAAATGAAAGTCTAACACATTCAAACAAAGCTATTTGAATCAGATAAAAGTCAAATTTACTCAACAATTCTTATTGAATCAAATGAAAGTCAAACACATTCAAACAAAGTATTTTGAATCAAATATAAGTCAAACACAATCAAACAAAGCTTTTTAAATCAAATGAAAGTCAAACAAATTCAAACGAAGCTATTTAAATCAAACGAAAGTGAAATGCATTCTACAAAGTTAATTGAATCAAATGTAAGTCAAGCACATTCAAACAAAGCTATTTGAATCAAATGAAAGTATAATACATTCTACAAAGCTAATTGAATGAAATGAAAGTCTAACACAATCAAACTAAGCTTTTTAAATCAAATGAAATTCAACACATTCAAACAAAGCTATTTAAATCGAATGAAAGTCAAATGTATTCACCAATGCTTTTTGAATCAAATGCAAGTCAAACACTTTCAAACAAAGCTTGTTGTATAAAATGGAAGTCAAACACATTCAAACAAAGCTATTTAAATCAAATGAAAGTGAAATACATTCTACAAAGCTAATTGAATCAAATGTAAGTGAAACACATTCATACAAATCTATTTGAATCTAATGAAAGTGAAATTCATTCTACTAAGCTAATTGAATCAAATGAAAGTCTAACACATTCAAACAAAGCTTTTTAAATCAAATAAAATTCCAACACATTCAAACAAAGCTATTTGAATCGAATGAAAGTCAAATGTATTCACCAATGGTTTTTGAATCAAATGTAAGTCAAACACTTTCAAACAAAGCTTTTTGAATCAAATGAAAGTCAAACACTTTCAAACAAAGCTTTTTGAATCAAATGAAAGTCAAACACATTCAAACGAAGCTGAAAGAAAAATGCATTCTACAAAGCTAATTGAATCAAATGAAAGTGAAACACATTCAAACAAAGCTATTTGAATCAAATGAAAGTCAAACACATTCAAACAAAGCTTTTTGAATCAAATGAATGTCAAACACATTCTAACGAAGCTATTTAAATCAAATGAAATTGAAATGCACTCTACAAAGCTCATTGAATCAAATGAAAGTGAAATACATTCTACAAATCTTTTTGAATCAAATGAAAGTCAAACACATTCAAACAAAGCAATTTAAATCAAATGAAAGTGAAATGCATTCTACAAAGCTAACTTAATCAAATCCAAGCCAAACGCATTCAAACAAAGCTTTTTTAATAAAATGAAAGTCAAAAACATTCTACAAAGCTAATTGAATCAAATGAAAGTCAAACACATTCAAACAAAGCTTTTTGAATCAAATGAAAGTAAAACAAACTTATTGAATAAAATGAAAGTCAAACACATTCAAATGAATATATTTAAATCAAATGAAAGTGAAATGCATTCTAAAAAGCTAACTAAATCAAATGAAAGTCTAACACATTCAAACAACGCTATTTGAATCAAATGAAAGTCAAATGTATTCAACAATGCTTATTGAATCAAATGAAAGTCAAACACATTCAAACAAAGCTTTTTGAATCAAATGAAAATCAAAAACATTGAAACAAAGCTTTTTGAATCAAATGAAAGTGAAATGCATTCAACAAAACAAATTGAATCAAATGAAAGTCTAACACATTCAAACAAAGATATTTGAATCAAATGGAAGTGAAATACATTCTACAAAGCTAATTGAATCATATGATAGTCAAACATATTCAAACAAAGCTTTTTAAATCAAATGAACGTTTAACACATTCAAATAAAGCTATTTGAATCAAATGAAAGTCAAATGTATTCAACAATGCTTATTGAATCAATTGAAAGACAAACAAATTCAAACAAAGCTTTTTGAATCAAATGATAGTCAAACACATTAAAACAAAGCTATTTGAATAAAATGAAAGTCAAACTCATTCAAACAAAGCTTTTTGAATCAAATGAAAGTCAAACAAATGTTTTTGAATAAAATGAAAGTCAAATACATTAAAACGAAGCTATTTAAATCAAATGAAAGTGAAATGCATTCTACAAAACTAATTGAATCAATGAAAGTCGAACACATTCAAACAAAGCTTGTTGTATAAAATTAAAGTCAAACACATTCAAACTAAACTATTTAAATCAAATGAAATTAAAATGCATTTTACATATCTAATTAAATCAAATGAAAGTCAAACACATTCAAACAAAGATATTTGAATCTAATGAAAGTCAAATACATTCTACATAGCTAATTGAATCAAATGAAAGTCTAACACATTCAAACAAAGCTTTTTAAATCAAATGAATGTCTAACACATTCAAACAAAGCTATTTGAATCAGATAAAAGTCAAATTTACTCAACAATTCTTATTGAATCAAATAAAAGTCAAACACATTCAAACAAAGCATTTTGAATCAAATGTAAGTCAAACACATTCAAACAAAGCTTTTTAAATCAAATGAAAGTCAAACACATTCAAACGAAGCTATTTAAATCAAATGAAAGTGAAATGCATTCTACAAAGCTAATTGAATCAAATGTAAGTCCAGCACATTCAAACAAAGCTATTTGAATCAAATGAAAGTATAATACATTCTACAAAGCTAATTGAATCAAATGAAAGTCTAACACAATCAAACAAAGCTTTTTAAATCAAATGAAAGTCCAACACATACAAACAAAGCTATTTGAATCGAATGAAAGTCAAATGTATTCACCAATGCTTTTTGAATTAAATGTAAGTCAAACACTTTCAAACAAAGCTTGTTGTATAAAATGAAAGTCAAACACATTCAAACAAAGCTATTTAAATCAAATTAAAGTGAAATACATTCTACATAGCTAATTGAATCAAATGTAAGTGAAACACATTCAAACAAATCTATTTGAATCTAATGAAAGTGAAATTCATTCTACAAAGCTAATTGAATCAAATGAAAGTCTAACACATTCAAACAAAGCTTTTTAAATCAAATAAAAGTCCAACACATTCAAACAAAGCTATTTGAATCGAATGAAAGTCAAATGTATTCACCAATGCTTTTTGAATCAAATGTAAGTCAAACACTTTCAAACAAAGCTTGTTGTATAAAATGAAAGTCAAACACATTCAAACAAAGCTATTTAAATCAAATGAAAGTGAAATACATTCTACAAAGCTAATTGAATCAAATGTAAGTGAAACACATTCAAACAAATCTATTTGAATCTAATGAAAGTGAAATTCATTCTACAAAGCTAATTGAATCAAATGAAAGTCTAACACATTCTGATGCGTTTCTTGATTCGTTTGGTCTTAGGTTTAAACAAGCTTCACTTGTTTGTTTTCACCTAAGGGTTCTAAATCTGATTTCAAGGCTTCACTCACCTTAATCTCGTGATTTAGGGGTTTTTTTGAGGATAGTTTGAATTAGCTTCACTAACTAATTAATCTAACCTCTCTTAAATCAGGTTTCACTCGCCTAATCTAAGGGTTTTTATGTTTAACTTCACTCGTCAAACACAAAGAAAACTTGGAAAGAAACGTTCCAAATTAACAAGCAATAAAGCTTTAATCAACAAAACAAAACTTGTATAATTCGAAGTTTACAACCTTTATTTATAGACTCAAAAATAATCCTAAACCTAATCAAATTAGAAGACTAATCCTAATTGAATTAGAATCCCATTTGACCTAGAAAACCTAAACTTGATCCCGAAGTTCCTAATTCGGATATGACTAAACTAACTAAGTTTAATTCAACTTAGATTAGGTTATTCAATCCTCCTAAAACTCCTAGACACGCCTAAAAACCAAAGTCAAGTCCTAATCCACTTAGGAATTTACTTTGCTAAAAACAAGTCCTAATTCAAATAGGAAATCACTAGACCAAAACAATTCCTAATCAAAATAGAAATCCTAATGCTTAAAACAAGAAAAACCCTTTCAAGTGAAAGGTAAAAACTTGTAAGCCAAAATCTAATCTAAAAAACATTAAAGAAACGGACCAAGAAAGGAAACCTTGAATGCTCCCGCATCATACTCCCCCTCTTGAAAACGAACTTGTCCTCAAGTTACATCATAACAAGGAACGAGATCTTTTGCACTAAGAGAAGCACAAACGCCTTCACCAAGTAGCACTTGAGATGTATCATAATGCTCCCCTTCAAGACCTTTCATATGATTCATAAAAGTAATGTTTTGTTCCATCAAAGCAGCCATCTTTTCAAGCAAGTTTGTTTCCGTTGATTTGCTCACCATATTTGCGCACAATCAATAATCTTCCCTCGAATGTTTGTTGCTGTAGATTTTGCGTCACTTATCCAATGACCACGAAATTTTACAGGCTATAATTTTATTCCAATAGGAATCCAACCCAAAAAGAATCACCAAAAAATACGAAGTAGATAGCTCGCAGTAACGTAAAACTTCAACCTGGTCCAGATCAGCGCCGAGAAGAACAAGAACCAAGAAACTAGCACGAATTGATTCTTGATTGCTCAAGAACAAGGATATAACGACTCAATAATCACACCAACAGCTCTGATACCATATGATGCGTTTCTTGATTCGTTTGGTCTTAGGTTTAAACAAGCTTCACTCGTTTGTTTTCACCTAAGGGTTCTAAATCTGATTTCAAGGCTTCACTCACCTTAATCTCGTGATTTAGGGGTTTTTTTTAGGATAGTTTGAATTAGCTTCACTCACTAATTAATCTAACCTCTCTTAAATCAGGTTTCACTCGCCTAATCTAAGGGTTTTTATGTTTAACTTCACTCGTCAAACACAAAGAAAACTTGGAAAGAAACGTTCCAAATTAACAAGCAATAAAGCTTTAATCAACAAAACAAAACTTGTATAATTCGAAGTTTACAACCTTTATTTATAGACTCAAAACTAATCCTAAACCTAATCAAATTAGAAGACTAATCCTAATTGAATTAGAATCCCATTTGACCTAGAAAACCTAAACTTGATCCCCAAGTTCCTAATTCGGATATGACTAAACTAACTAAGTTTAATTCAACTTAGATTAGGTTATTCAATCCTCCTAAAACTCCTAGACACGCCTAAAAACCAAAGTCAAGTCCTAATCCACTTAGGAATTTACTTTGCTAAAAACAAGTCCTAATTCAAATAGGAAATCACTAGACCAAAACAATTCCTAATCAAAATAGAAATCCTAATGCTTAAAACAAGAAAAACCCTTTCAAGTGAAAGGTAAAAACTTGTAAGCCAAAATCTAATCTAAGAAACATTAAAGAAACGGACCAAGAAAGGAAACCTTGAATGCTCCCGCATCACATTCAAACAAAGCTTTTTAAATCAAATAAAAGTCCAACACATTCAAACAAAGCTATTTGAATCAAATGAAAGTCAAATGTATTTACCAATGCTTATTGAATCAAATGAAAGTCAAACACTTTCAAACAAAGCTTTTTGAATCAAATGAAAGTCAAACACATTCAAACAAATCTATTTGAATCTAATGAAAGTGAAATTCATTCTACAAAGCTAATTGAATCAAATGAAAGTCTAACACATTCAAACAAAGCTTTTTAAATCAAATAAAAGTCCAACACATTCAAACAAAGCTATTTGAATCGAATGAAAGTCAAATGTATTCACCAATGCTTTTTGAATCAAATGTAAGTCAAACACTTTCAAACAAAGCTTGTTGTATAAAATGAAAGTCAAACACATTCAAACAAAGCTATTTAAATCAAATGAAAGTGAAATACATTCTACAAAGCTAATTGAATCAAATGTAAGTGAAATACATTCAAACAAATCTATTTGAATCTAATGAAAGTGAAATTCATTCTACAAAGCTAATTGAATCAAATGAAAGTCTAACACATTCAAACAAAGCTTTTTAAATCAAATAAAAGTCCAACACATTCAAACAAAGCTATTTGAATCGAATGAAAGTCAAATGTATTCACCAATGCTTTTTGAATCAAATGTAAGTCAAACACTTTCAAACAAAGCTTGTTGTATAAAATGAAAGTCAAACACATTCAAACAAAGCTATTTAAATCAAATGAAAGTGAAATACATTCTACAAAGCTAATTGAATCAAATGTAAGTGAAACACATTCAAACAAATCTATTTGAATCTAATGAAAGTGAAATTCATTCTACAAAGCTAATTGAATCAAATGAAAGTCTAACACATTCAAACAAAGCTTTTTAAATCAAATAAAGTCCAACACATTCAAACAAAGCTATTTGAATCGAATGAAAGTCAAATGTATTCACCAATGCTTTTTGAATCAAATGTAAGTCAAACACTTTCAAACAAAGCTTGTTGTATAAAATGAAAGTCAAACACATTCAAACAAAGATATTTAAATCAAATGAAAGTGAAATACATTCTACAAAGCTAATTGAATCAAATGTAAGTGAAACACATTCAAACAAATCTATTTGAATCTAATGAAAGTGAAATTCATTCTACAAAGCTAATTGAATCAAATGAAAGTCTAACACATTCAAACAAAGCTTTTTAAATCAAATAAAAGTCCAACACATTCAAACAAAGCTATTTGAATCAAATGAAAGTCAAATGTATTTAACAATGCTTATTGAATCAAATGAAAGTCAAACACTTTCAAACAAAGCTTTTTGTATCAAATGAAAGTCAAAAACATTCAAACAAATCTTTTTGAATCTAATGAAAGTGAAATTCATTCTACAAAGCTAATTGAATCAAATGAAAGTCTAACACATTCAAACAAAGCTTTTTAAATCAAATAAAAGTCCAACACATTCAAACAAAGCTATTTGAATCGAATGAAAGTCAAATGTATTCACCAATGCTTTTTGAATCAAATGTAAGTCAAACACTTTCAAACAAAGCTTGTTGTATAAAATAAAAATCAAATACATTCAAACGAAGCTATTTAAATCAAATGAAAGTGAAATACATTCTACAAAGCTAATTGAATCAAATGTAAGTGAAACACATTCAAACAAATCTATTTGAATCTAATGAAAGTGAAATTCATTCTACAAAGCTAATTGAATCAAATGAAAGTCTAACACATTCAAACAAAGCTTTTTAAATCAAATAAAAGTCCAACACATTCAAACACAGCTATTTGAATCGAATAAAAGTCAAATGTATTCACCAATGCTTTTTGAATCAAATGTAAGTCAAACACTTTCAAACAAAGCTTGTTGTATAAAATGAAAGTCAAACACATTCAAACAAAGCTATTTAAATCAAATGAAAGTGAAATACATTCTACAAAGCTAATTGAATCAAATGTAAGTGAAACACATTCAAACAAATCTATTTGAATCTAATGAAAGTGAAATTCATTCTACAAAGCTAATTGAATCAAATGAAAGTCTAACACATTCAAACAAAGCTTTTTAAATCAAATAAAAGTCCAACACATTCAAACAAAGCTATTTGAATCGAATGAAAGTCAAATGTATTCACCAATGCTTTTTGAATCAAATGTAAGTCAAACAGTTTCAAACAAAGCTTGTTGTATAAAATAAAAATCAAATACATTCAAACGAAGCTATTTAAATCAAATGAAAGTGAAATACATTCTACAAAGCTAATTGAATCAAATGTAAGTGAAACACATTCAAACAAATCTATTTGAATCTAATGAAAGTGAAATTCATTCTACAAAGCTAATTGAATCAAATGAAAGTCTAACACATTCAAACAAAGCTTTTTAAATCAAATAAAAGTCCAACACATTCAAACACAGCTATTTGAATCGAATAAAAGTCAAATGTATTCACCAATGCTTTTTGAATCAAATGTAAGTCAAACACTTTCAAACAAAGCTTGTTGTATAAAATGAAAGTCAAACACATTCAAACAAAGCTATTTAAATCAAATGAAAGTGAAATACATTCTACAAAGCTAATTGAATCAAATGTAAGTGAAACACATTCAAACAAATCTATTTGAATCTAATGAAAGTGAAATTCATTCTACAAAGCTAATTGAATCAAATGAAAGTCTAACACATTCAAGCAAAGCTTTTTAAATCAAATAAAAGTCCAACACATTCAAACAAAGCTATTTGAATCAAATGAAAGTCAAATGTATTTAACAATGCTTATTGAATCAAATGAAAGTCAAACACTTTCAAACAAAGCTTTTTGTATCAAATGAAAGTCAAACACATTCAAACAAATCTATTTGAATCTAATGAAAGTGAAATTCGTTCTACAAAGCTAGTTGAATCAAATGAAAGTCTAACACATTCAAACAAAGCTTTTTAAATCAAATAAAAGTCCAACACATTCAAACAAAGCTATTTGAATCGAATGAAAGTCAAATGTATTCACCAATGCTTTTTGAATCAAATGTAAGTCAAACACTTTCAAACAAAGCTTGTTGTATAAAATGAAAGTCAAACACATTCAAACAAAGCTATTTAAATCAAATGAAAGTGAAATACATTCTACAAAGCTAATTGAATCAAATGTAAGTGAAACACATTCAAACAAATCTATTTGAATCTAATGAAAGTGAAATTCATTCTACAAAGCTAATTGAATCAAATGAAAGTCTAACACATTCAAACAAAGCTTTTTAAATCAAATAAAAGTCCAACACATTCAAACAAAGCCATTTGAATCAAATGAAAGTCAAATGTATTTACCAATGCTTATTGAATAAAATGAAAGTCAAACACTTTCAAACAAAGCTTATTGAATCAAATGAAAGTCAAACACATTCAAACGAAGCTGAAAGTAAAATGCATTCTACAAAGCTAATTGAATCAAATGAAAGTGAAACACATTCAAAAAAAGCTATTTGAATGAAATGAAAGTCAAACACATTCAAACAAAGCTTTTTGAATCAAATGAATGTCAAATACATTTTAACGAAGCTATTTAAATCAAATGAAAGTGAAATGCATTCTACAAAGCTAATTGAATCAAATGAAAGTGAAATACATTCTACAAAGCTTTTTGAATCAAATGAAAGTCAAACACATTCAAACAAAGCAATTTAAATCAAATGAAAGTGAAATGCATTCTACAAAGCTAACTGATTCAAATCAAAGCCAAACACATTCAAACAAAGCTTTTTTAATAAAATGAAAGTCAAATACATTCTACAAAGCTAATTGAATCAAATGAAAGTCAAACACATTCAAACAAAGCTTTTTGAATCAAATGAAAATAAAACAAAACTTTTTTAATAAAATGAAAGTCAAACACATTCAGATGAATATATTTAAATCAAATGAAAGTGAAATGCATTCTAAAAAGCTAACTAAATCAAATGAAAGTCTAACACATTCAAACAAAGCTATTTGAATCAAATGAAAGTCAATTGTATTCAACAATGCTTGTTGAATCAAATGAAAGTCAAACACATTCAAACAAAGCTTTTTGAATCAAATGAAAATCAAACACATTGAAACAAAGCTTTTTGAATCAAATGAAAGTGAAATGCATTCAACAAAACAAATTGAATCAAATGAAAGTCTAACACATTCAAACAAAGATATTTGAATCAAATGAAAGTGAAATACATTCTACAAAGCTAATTGAATCATATGATAGTCAAACATATTCAAACAAAGCTTTTTAAATCTAATGAACGTTTAACACATTCAAATAAAGCTATTTGAATCAAATGAAAGTCAAATGTATTCAACAATGCTTATTGAATCAATTGAAAGACAAACAAATTCAAACAAAGCTTTTTGAATCAAATGATAGTCAAACACATTAAAACAAAGCTATTTGAATAAAATGAAAGTCAAACACATTCAAACAAAGCTTTTTGAATCAAATGAAAGTCAAACAAATGTTTTTGAATCAAATGAAAGTCAAATACATTAAAACGAAGCTATTTAAATCAAATGAAATTGAAATGCATTCTACTAAAACTAATTGAATCAAATGAAAGTCGAACACATTCAAACAAAGCTTGTTGTATAAAATTAAAGTCAAACACATTCAAACTAAACTATTTAAATCAAATGAAATTAAAATGCATTTTACATAGCTAATTGAATCAAATGAAAGTCAAACACATTCAAACAAAGCTATTTGAATCTAATGAAAGTCAAATACATTCTACATAGCCAATTGAAACAAATGAAAGTCTAACACATTCAAACAAAGCTTTTTAAATCAAATGAAAGTCTAACACATTCAAACAAAGCTATTTGATTCAGATAAAAGTCAAATTTACTCAACAATTCTTATTGAATCAAATGAAAGCCAAACACATTCAAACAAAGCATTTTGAATCAAATGTAAGTCAAACACATTCAAACAAAGCTTTTTAAATCAAATGAAAGTCAAACACATTCAAACGAAGCTATTTAAATCAAATGAAAGTGAAATGCATTCTACAAAGCTAATTGAATCAAATGTAAGTCAAGCACATTCAAACAAAGCTATTTGAATCAAATGAAAGTATAATACATTCTACAAAGCTAATTGAATCAAATGAAAGTCTAACACAATCAAACAAAGCTTTTTAAATCAAATGAAATTCAACACATTCAAACAAAGCTATTTAAATCGAATGAAAGTCAAATGTATTCACCAATGCTTTTTGAATCAAATGTAAGTCAAACACTTTCAAACAAAGCTTGTTGTATAAAATGAAAGTCAAACACATTCAAACAAAGCTATTTAAATCAAATGAAAGTGAAATACATTCTACGAAGCTAATTGAATCAAATGTAAGTGAAACACATTCAAACAAATCTATTTGAATCTAATGAAAGTGAAATTCATTCTACAAAGCTAATTGAATCAAATGAAAGTCTAACACATTCAAACAAAGCTTTTTAAATCAAATAAAAGTCCAACACATTCAAACAAAGCTATTTGAATCGAATGAAAGTCAAATGTATTCACCAATGCTTTTTGAATCAAATGTAAGTCAAACAGTTTCAAACAAAGCTTGTTGTATAAAATAAAAATCAAATACATTCAAACGAAGCTATTTAAATCAAATGAAAGTGAAATACATTCTACAAAGCTAATTGAATCAAATGTAAGTGAAACACATTCAAACAAATCTATTTGAATCTAATGAAAGTGAAATTCATTCTACAAAGCTAATTGAATCAAATGAAAGTCTAACACATTCAAACAAAGCTTTTTAAATCAAATAAAAGTCCAACACATTCAAACACAGCTATTTGAATCGAATAAAAGTCAAATGTATTCACCAATGCTTTTTGAATCAAATGTAAGTCAAACACTTTCAAACAAAGCTTGTTGTATAAAATGAAAGTCAAACACATTCAAACAAAGCTATTTAAATCAAATGAAAGTGAAATACATTCTACAAAGCTAATTGAATCAAATGTAAGTGAAACACATTCAAACAAATCTATTTGAATCTAATGAAAGTGAAATTCATTCTACAAAGCTAATTGAATCAAATGAAAGTCTAACACATTCAAGCAAAGCTTTTTAAATCAAATAAAAGTCCAACACATTCAAACAAAGCTATTTGAATCAAATGAAAGTCAAATGTATTTAACAATGCTTATTGAATCAAATGAAAGTCAAACACTTTCAAACAAAGCTTTTTGTATCAAATGAAAGTCAAACACATTCAAACAAATCTATTTGAATCTAATGAAAGTGAAATTCGTTCTACAAAGCTAGTTGAATCAAATGAAAGTCTAACACATTCAAACAAAGCTTTTTAAATCAAATAAAAGTCCAACACATTCAAACAAAGCTATTTGAATCGAATGAAAGTCAAATGTATTCACCAATGCTTTTTGAATCAAATGTAAGTCAAACACTTTCAAACAAAGCTTGTTGTATAAAATGAAAGTCAAACACATTCAAACAAAGCTATTTAAATCAAATGAAAGTGAAATACATTCTACAAAGCTAATTGAATCAAATGTAAGTGAAACACATTCAAACAAATCTATTTGAATCTAATGAAAGTGAAATTCATTCTACAAAGCTAATTGAATCAAATGAAAGTCTAACACATTCAAACAAAGCTTTTTAAATCAAATAAAAGTCCAACACATTCAAACAAAGCCATTTGAATCAAATGAAAGTCAAATGTATTTACCAATGCTTATTGAATAAAATGAAAGTCAAACACTTTCAAACAAAGCTTATTGAATCAAATGAAAGTCAAACACATTCAAACGAAGCTGAAAGTAAAATGCATTCTACAAAGCTAATTGAATCAAATGAAAGTGAAACACATTCAAAAAAAGCTATTTGAATGAAATGAAAGTCAAACACATTCAAACAAAGCTTTTTGAATCAAATGAATGTCAAATACATTTTAACGAAGCTATTTAAATCAAATGAAAGTGAAATGCATTCTACAAAGCTAATTGAATCAAATGAAAGTGAAATACATTCTACAAAGCTTTTTGAATCAAATGAAAGTCAAACACATTCAAACAAAGCAATTTAAATCAAATGAAAGTGAAATGCATTCTACAAAGCTAACTGATTCAAATCAAAGCCAAACACATTCAAACAAAGCTTTTTTAATAAAATGAAAGTCAAATACATTCTACAAAGCTAATTGAATCAAATGAAAGTCAAACACATTCAAACAAAGCTTTTTGAATCAAATGAAAATAAAACAAAACTTTTTTAATAAAATGAAAGTCAAACACATTCAGATGAATATATTTAAATCAAATGAAAGTGAAATGCATTCTAAAAAGCTAACTAAATCAAATGAAAGTCTAACACATTCAAACAAAGCTATTTGAATCAAATGAAAGTCAATTGTATTCAACAATGCTTGTTGAATCAAATGAAAGTCAAACACATTCAAACAAAGCTTTTTGAATCAAATGAAAATCAAACACATTGAAACAAAGCTTTTTGAATCAAATGAAAGTGAAATGCATTCAACAAAACAAATTGAATCAAATGAAAGTCTAACACATTCAAACAAAGATATTTGAATCAAATGAAAGTGAAATACATTCTACAAAGCTAATTGAATCATATGATAGTCAAACATATTCAAACAAAGCTTTTTAAATCTAATGAACGTTTAACACATTCAAATAAAGCTATTTGAATCAAATGAAAGTCAAATGTATTCAACAATGCTTATTGAATCAATTGAAAGACAAACAAATTCAAACAAAGCTTTTTGAATCAAATGATAGTCAAACACATTAAAACAAAGCTATTTGAATAAAATGAAAGTCAAACACATTCAAACAAAGCTTTTTGAATCAAATGAAAGTCAAACAAATGTTTTTGAATCAAATGAAAGTCAAATACATTAAAACGAAGCTATTTAAATCAAATGAAATTGAAATGCATTCTACTAAAACTAATTGAATCAAATGAAAGTCGAACACATTCAAACAAAGCTTGTTGTATAAAATTAAAGTCAAACACATTCAAACTAAACTATTTAAATCAAATGAAATTAAAATGCATTTTACATAGCTAATTGAATCAAATGAAAGTCAAACACATTCAAACAAAGCTATTTGAATCTAATGAAAGTCAAATACATTCTACATAGCCAATTGAAACAAATGAAAGTCTAACACATTCAAACAAAGCTTTTTAAATCAAATGAAAGTCTAACACATTCAAACAAAGCTATTTGATTCAGATAAAAGTCAAATTTACTCAACAATTCTTATTGAATCAAATGAAAGCCAAACACATTCAAACAAAGCATTTTGAATCAAATGTAAGTCAAACACATTCAAACAAAGCTTTTTAAATCAAATGAAAGTCAAACACATTCAAACGAAGCTATTTAAATCAAATGAAAGTGAAATGCATTCTACAAAGCTAATTGAATCAAATGTAAGTCAAGCACATTCAAACAAAGCTATTTGAATCAAATGAAAGTATAATACATTCTACAAAGCTAATTGAATCAAATGAAAGTCTAACACAATCAAACAAAGCTTTTTAAATCAAATGAAATTCAACACATTCAAACAAAGCTATTTAAATCGAATGAAAGTCAAATGTATTCACCAATGCTTTTTGAATCAAATGTAAGTCAAACACTTTCAAACAAAGCTTGTTGTATAAAATGAAAGTCAAACACATTCAAACAAAGCTATTTAAATCAAATGAAAGTGAAATACATTCTACGAAGCTAATTGAATCAAATGTAAGTGAAACACATTCATATAAATCTATTTGAATCTAATGAAAGTGAAATTCATTCTACAAAGCTAATTGAATCAAATGAAAGTCTAACACATTCAAACAAAGCTTTTTAAATCAAATAAAATTCCAACACATTCAAACAAAGCTATTTGAATCGAATGAAAGTCAAATGTATTCACCAATGGTTTTTGAATCAAATGTAAGTCAAACACTTTCAAACAAAGCTTGTTGTATAAAATGAAAGTCAAACACATTCAAACAAAGCTATTTAAATCAAATGAAAGTGAAATACATTCTACAAAGTTAATTGAATCAAATGTAAGTGAAACACATTCAAACAAATCTATTTGAATCTAATGAAAGTGAAATTCATTCTACAAAGCTAATTGAATCAAATGAAAGTCTAACACATTCAAACAAAGCTTTTTAAATCAAATAAAAGTCCAACACATTCAAACAAAGCTATTTGAATCAAATGAAAGTCAAATGTATTTACCAATGCTTATTGAATCAAATGAAAGTCAAACACTTTCAAACAAAGCTTTTTGAATCAAATGAAAGTCAAACACATTCAAACGAAGCTGAAAGTAAAATGCATTCTACAAAGCTAATTGAATCAAATGAAAGTGAAACACATTCAAACAAACCTATTTGAATCAAATGAAAGTCAAACACATTCAAACAAAGCTTTTTGAATCAAATGAATGTCAAACACATTCTAACGAAGCTATTTAATCAAATGAAATTGAAATGCATTCTACAAAGCTAATTGAATCAAATGAAAGTGAAATACATTCTACAAAGCTTTTTGAATCAAATGAAAGTCAAACACATTTAAACAAAGCAATTTAAATCTAATGAAAGTGAAATGCATTCTACAAAGCTAACTGAATCAAATCAAAGCCAAACGCATTCAAACAAAGCTTTTTTAATAAAATGAAAGTCAAAAACATTCTACAAAGCTAATTGAATCAAATGAAAGTCAAACACATTCAAACAAAGCTTTTTGAATCAAATGAAAGTAAAACAAAACTTTTTGAATAAAATGAAAGTCAAACACATTCAAATGAATATATTTAAATCAAGTGAAAGTGAAATGCTTTCTAAAAAGCTAACTAAATCAAATGAAAGTCTAACACATTCAAACAACGCTATTTGAATCAAATGAAATTCAAATGTATTCAACAATGCTTATTGAATCAAATGAAAGTCAAACACATTCAAACAAAGCTTTTTGAATCAAATGAAAATCAAACACATTGAAACAAAGCTTTTTGAATCAAATGAAAGTGAAATGCATTCAACAAAACAAATTGAATCAAATGAAAGTCTAACACATTCAAACAAAGATATTTGAATCAAATGGAAGTGAAATACATTCTACAAAGCTAATTGAATCATATGATAGTCAAACATATTCAAACAAAGCTTTTTAAATCAAATGAACGTTTAACACATTCAAATAAAGCTATTTGAATCAAATGAAAGTCAAATGTATTCAACAATGCTTATTGAATCAATTGAAAGACAAACAAATTCAAACAAAGCTTTTTGAATCAAATGATAGTCAAACACATTAAAACAAAGCTATTTGAATAAAATGAAAGTAAAACTCATTCAAACAAAGCTTTTTGAATCAAATGAAAGTCAAACAAATGTTTTTGAATAAAATGAAAGTCAAATACATTAAAACGAAGCTATTTAAATATAATGAAAGTGAAATGCATTCTACAAAACTAATTGAATCAATAAAAGTCGAACACATTCAAACAAAGCTTGTTGTATAAAATTAAAGTCAAACACATTCAAACTAAACTATTTAAATCAAATGAAATTAAAATGCATTTTACTTAGCTAATTGAATCAAATGAAAGTCAAACACATTCAAACAAAGCTATTTGAATCTAATGAAAGTCAAATACATTCTACATAGCTAATTGAATCAAATGAAAGTCTAACACATTCAAACAAAGCTTTTTAAATCAAATGAATGTCTAACACATTCAAACAAAGCTATTTGAATCAGATAAAAGTCAAATTTACTCAACAATTCTTATTGAATCAAATAAAAGTCAAACACATTCAAACAAAGCATTTTGAATCAAATGTAAGTCAAACACATTCAAACAAAGCTTTTTAAATCAAATGAAAGTCCAACACATACAAACAAAGCTATTTGAATCGAATGAAAGTCAAATGTATTCACCAATGCTTTTTGAATTAAATGTAAGTCAAACACTTTCAAACAAAGCTTGTTGTATAAAATGAAAGTCAAACACATTCAAACAAAGCTATTTAATGAAAGTGAAATACATCCTACAAAGCTAATTGAATAAAATGTAAGTGAAACACATTCAAACAAATCTATTTGAATCTAATGAAAGTGAAATTCATTCTACAAAGCTAATTGAATCAAATGAAAGTCTAACACATTCAAACAAAGCTTTTTAAATCAAATAAAAGTCCAACACATTCAAACAAAGCTATTTGAATCGAATGAAAGTCAAATGTATTCACCAATGCTTTTTGAATCAAATGTAAGTCAAACACTTTCAAACAAAGCTTGTTGTACAAAATGAAAGTCAAACACATTCAAACAAAGCTATTTAAATCAAATGAAAGTGAAATACATTCTACAAAGCTAATTGAATCAAATGTAAGTGAAACACATTCAAACAAATCTATTTGAATCTAATGAAAGTGAAATTCATTTTACAAAGCTAATTGAATCAAATGAAAGTCTAACACATTCAAACAAAGCTTTTTAAATCAAATAAAAGTCCAACACATTCAAACAAAGCTATTTGAATCAAATGAAAGTCAAATGTATTTACCAATGCTTATTGAATCAAATGAAAGTCAAACACTTTCAAACAAAGATTTTTGAATCAAATGAAAGTCAAACACATTCAAACAAATCTATTTGAATCTAATGAAAGTGAAATTTATTCTACAAAGCTAATTGAATCAAATGAAAGTCTAACACATTCAAAAAAAACTTTTTAAATCAAATAAAAGTCCAACACATTCAAACAAAGCTATTTGAATCGAATGAAAGTCAAATGTATTCACCAATGCTTTTTGAATCAAATGTAAGTCAAACACTTTCAAACAAAGCTTGTTGTATAAAATGAAAGTCAAACACATTTAAACAAAGCTATTTAAATCAAATGAAAGTGAAATACATTCTACAAAGCTAATTGAATCAAATGTAAGTGAAACACATTCAAACAAATCTATTTGAATCTAATGAAAGTGAAATTCATTCTACAAAGCTAATTGAATCAAATGAAAGTCTAACACATTCAAACAAAGCTTTTTAAATCAAATAAAAGTCCAACACATTCAAACAAAGCTATTTGAATCGAATGAAAGTCAAATGTATTCACCAATGCTTTTTGAATCAAATGTAAGTCAAACACTTTCAAACAAAGCTTGTTGTATAAAATGAAAGTCAAACACATTCAAACAAAGCTATTTAAATCAAATGAAAGTGAAATACATTCTACAAAGCTAATTGAATCAAATGTAAGTGAAACACATTCAAACAAATCTATTTGAATCTAATGAAAGTGAAATTCATTCTACAAAGCTAAATGAATCAAATGAAAGTCTAACACATTCAAACAAAGCTTTTTAAATCAAATAAAAGTCCAACACATTCAAACAAAGCTATTTGAATCAAATGAAAGTCAAATGTATTTAACAATGCTTATTGAATCAAATGAAAGTCAAACACTTTCAAACAAAGCTTTTTGTATCAAATGAAAGTCAAACACACTCAAACAAATCTATTTGAATCTAATGAAAGTGAAATTCATTCAACAAAGCTAGTTGAATCAAATGAAAGTCTAACATATTCAAACAAAGCTTTTTAAATCAAATAAAAGTCCAACACATTCAAACAAAGCTATTTGAATCGAATGAAAGTCAAATGTATTCACCAATGCTTTTTGAATCAAATGTAAGTCAAACACTTTCAAATAAAGCTTGTTGTATAAAATGAAAGTCAAACACATTCAAACAAAGCTATTTAAATCAAATGAAAGTGAAATACATTCTACAAAGCTAATTGAATCAAATGTAAGTGAAACACATTCAAACAAATCTATTTGAATCTAATGAAAGTGAAATTCATTCTACAAAGCTAATTGAATCAAATGAAAGTCTAACACATTCAAACAAAGCTTTTTAAATCAAATAAAAGTCCAACACATTCAAACAAAGCTATTTGAATCGAATGAAAGTCAAATGTATTCACCAATGCTTTTTGAATCAAATGTAAGTCAAACACTTTCAAACAAAGTTGTTGTATAAAATGAAAGTCAAACACATTCAAACAAAGCTATTTAAATCAAATGAAAGTGAAATACATTCTACAAATGTAAGTCAAACACTTTCAAACAAAGTTGTTGTATAAAATGAAAGTCAAACACATTCAAACAAAGCTATTTAAATCAAATGAAAGTGAAATACATTCTACAAAGCTAATTGAATCAAATGTAAGTGAAACACATTCAAACAAATCTATTTGAATCTAATGAAAGTGAAATTCATTCTACAAAGCTAATTGAATCAAATGAAAGTCTAACACATTCAAACAAAGCTTTTTAAATCAAATAAAAATCCAACACATTCAAACAAAGCTATTTGAATCAAATGAAAGTCAAATGTAGTTAACAATGCTTATTGAATCAAATGAAAGTCAAACACTTTCGAACAAAGCTTTTTGTATCAAATGAAAGTCAAACACATTCAAACAAATCTATTTGAATCTAATGAAAGTGAAATTCATTATACAAAGCTAATTGAATCAAATGAAAGTCTAACACATTCAAACAAAGCTTTTTAAATCAAATAAAAGTCCAACACATTCAAACAAAGCTATTTGAATCGAATGAAAGTCAAATGTATTCACCAATGCTTTTTGAATCAAATGTAAGTCAAACACTTTCAAATAAAGCTTGTTGTATAAAATGAAAGTCAAACACATTCAAACAAAGCTATTTAAATCAAATGAAAGTGAAATACATTCTACAAAGCTAATTGAATCAAATGTAAGTGAAACACATTCAAACAAATCTATTTGAATCTAATGAAAGTGAAATTCATTCTACAAAGCTAATTGAATCAAATGAAAGTCTAACACATTCAAACAAAGCTTTTTAAATCAAATGAAAGTCAAACACATTCAAACGAAGCTATTTAAATCAAATGAAAGTGAAATACATTCTACAAAGCTAATTGAATCAAATGTAAGTGAAACACATTCAAACAAATCTATTTGAATCTAATGAAAGTGAAATTCATTCTACAAAGCTAATTGAATCAAATGAAAGTCTAACACATTCAAACAAAGCTTTTTAAATCAAATAAAAGTCCAACACATTCAAACAAAGCTATTTGAATCAAATGAAAGTCAAATGTATTTAACAATGCTTATTGAATCAAATGAAAGTCAAACACTTTCAAACAAAGCTTTTTGTATCAAATGAAAGTCAAACACATTCAAACAAATTTATTTGAATCTAATGAAAGTGAAATTCATTCTACAAAGCTAGTTGAATCAAATGAAAGTCTAACACATTCAAACAAAGCTTTTTAAATCAAATAAAAGTCCAACACATTCAAACAAAGCTATTTGAATCGAATGAAAGTCAAATGTATTCACCAATGCTTTTTGAATCAAATGTAAGTCAAACACTTTCAAACAAAGCTTGTTGTATAAAATGAAAGTCAAACACATTCAAACAAAGCTATTTAAATCAAATGAAAGTGAAATACATTCTACAAAGCTAATTGAATCAAATGTAAGTGAAACACATTCAAACAAATCTATTTGAATCTAATGAAAGTGAAATTCATTCTACAAAGCTAATTGAATCAAATGAAAGTCTAACACATTCAAACAAAGCTTTTTAAATCAAATAAAAGTCCAACACATTCAAACAAAGCTATTTGAATCGAATGAAAGTCAAATGTATTCACCAATGCTTATTGAATAAAATGAAAGTCAAACACTTTCAAACAAAGCTTATTGAATCAAATGAAAGTCAAACACATTCAAACGAAGCTGAAAGTAAAATGCATTCTACAAAGCTAATTGAATCAAATGAAAGTGAAACACATTCAAAAAAAGCTATTTGAATGAAATGAAAGTCAAACACATTCAAACAAAGCTTTTTGAATCAAATGAATGTCAAATACATTCTAACGAAGCTATTTAAATCAAATGAAAGTGAAATGCATTCTACAAAGCTAATTGAATCAAATGAAAGTGAAATACATTCTACAAAGCTTTTTGAATCAAATGAAAGTCAAACACATTCAAACAAAGCAATTTAAATCAAATGAAAGTGAAATGCATTCTACAAAGCTAACTGATTCAAATCAAAGCCAAACACATTCAAACAAAGCTTTTTTAATAAAATGAAAGTCAAATACATTCTACAAAGCTAATTGAATCAAATGAAAGTCAAACACATACAAACAAAGCTTTTTGAATCAAATGAAAATAAAACAAAACTTTTTTAATAAAATGAAAGTCAAACACATTCAGATGAATATATTTAAATCAAATGAAAGTGAAATGCATTCTAAAAAGCTAACTAAATCAAATGAAAGTCTAACACATTCAAACAAAGCTATTTGAATCAAATGAAAGTCAATTGTATTCAACAATGCTTGTTGAATCAAATGAAAGTCAAACACATTCAAACAAAGCTTTTTGAATCAAATGAAAATCAAACACATTGAAACAAAGCTTTTTGAATCAAATGAAAGTGAAATGCATTCAACAAAACAAATTGAATCAAATGAAAGTCTAACACATTCAAACAAAGATATTTGGATCAAATGAAAGTGAAATACATTCTACAAAGCTAATTGAATCATATGATAGTCAAACATATTCAAACAAAGCTTTTTAAATCAAATGAACGTTTAACACATTCAAATAAAGCTATTTGAATCAAATGAAAGTCAAATGTATTCAACAATGCTTATTGAATCAATTGAAAGACAAACAAATTCAAACAAAGCTTTTTGAATCAAATGATAGTCAAACACATTAAAACAAAGCTATTTGAATAAAATGAAAGTCAAACACATTCAAACAAAGCTTTTTGAATCAAATGAAAGTCAAACAAATGTTTTTGAATAAAATGAAAGTCAAATACATTAAAACGAAGCTATTTAAATCAAATGAAATTGAAATGCATTCTACTAAAACTAATTGAATCAAATGAAAGTCGAACACATTCAAACAAAGCTTGTTGTATAAAATTAAAGTCAAACACATTCAAACTAAACTATTTAAATCAAATGAAATTAAAATGCATTTTACATAGCTAATTGAATCAAATGAAAGTCAAACACATTCAAACAAAGCTATTTGAATCTAATGAAAGTCAAATACATTCTACATAGCCAATTGAAACAAATGAAAGTCTAACACATTCAAACAAAGCTTTTTAAATCAAATGAAAGTCTAACACATTCAAACAAAGCTATTTGATTCAGATAAAAGTCAAATTTACTCAACAATTCTTATTGAAACAAATGAAAGTCAAACACATTCAAACAAAGCATTTTGAATCAAATGTAAGTCAAACACATTCAAACAAAGCTTTTTAAATCAAATGAAAGTCTAACACATTCAAACGAAGCTATTTAAATCAAATGAAAGTGAAATGCATTCTACAAAGCTAATTGAATCAAATGTAAGTCAAGCACATTCAAACAAAGCTATTTGAATCAAATGAAAGTATAATACATTCTACAAAGCTAATTGAATCAAATGAAAGTCTAACACAATCAAACAAAGCTTTTTAAATCAAATGAAAGTCTAACACATTCAAACAAAGCTATTTGAATCGAATGAAAGTCAAATGTATTCACCAATGATTTTTGAATCAAATGTAAGTAAAACACTTTCAAACAAAGCTTGTTGTATAAAATGAAAGTCAAACACATTCAAACAAAGCTATTTAAATCAAATGAAAGTGAAATACATTCTACAAAGCTAATTGAATCAAATGTAAGTGAAACACATTCAAACAAATCTATTTAAATCTAATGAAAGTGAAATTCATTCTACAAAGCTAATTGAATCAAATGAAAGTCTAACACATTCAAACAAAGCTTTTTAAATTAAATAAAAGTCCAACACATTCAAACAAAGCTATTTGAATCGAATGAAAGTCAAATGTATTCACCAATGCTTTTTGAATCAAATGTAAGTCAAACACTTTTAAACAAAGCTTGTTGTATAAAATAAAAGTCAAACACATTTAAACAAAGCTATTTAAATCAAATGAAAGTGAAATACATTCTACAAAGTTAATTGAATCAAATGTAAGTGAAACACATTCAAACAAATCTATTTGAATGTAATGAAAGTGAAATTCATTCTACAAAGCTAATTGAATCAAATGAAAGTCTAACACATTCAAACAAAGCTTTTTAAATCAAATAAAAGTCCAACACATTCAAACAAAGCCATTTGAATCAAATGAAAGTCAAATGTATTTACCAATGCTTATTGAATCAAATGAAAGTCAAACACTTTTAAACAAAGCTTATTGAATCAAATGAAAGTCAAACACATTCAAACGAAGCTAATTGAATCAAATGAAAGTCAAACACATTCAAACAAAGTATCTTGAATCAAATATAAGTCAAACACAATCAAACAAAGCTTTTTAAATCAAATGAAAGTCAAACAAATTCAAACGAAGCTATTTAAATCAAACGAAAGTGAAATGCATTCTACAAATCTAATTGAATCAAATGTAAGTCAAGCACATTCAAACAAAGCTATTTGAATCAAATGAAAGTATAGTACATTCTACAAAGCTAATTGAATCAAATGAAAGTCTAACACAATCAAACAAAGCTTTTTAAATCAAATGAAATTCAACACATTCAAACAAAGCTATTTAAATCGAATGAAAGTCAAATGTATTCACCAATGCTTTTTGAATCAAATGTAAGTCAAACACTTTCAAACAAAGCTTGTTGTATAAAATGAAAGTCAAACACATTCAAACAAAGCTATTTAAATCAAATAAAAGTGAAATACATTCTACGAAGCTAATTGAATCAAATGTAAGTGAAACACATTCATATAAATCTATTTGAATCTAATGAAAGTGAAATTCATTCTACAAAGCTAATTGAATCAAATGAAAGTCTAACACATTCAAACAAAGCTTTTTAAATCAAATAAAATTCCAACACATTCAAACAAAGCTATTTGAATCGAATGAAAGTCAAATGTATTCACCAATGGTTTTTGAATCAAATGTAAGTCAAACACTTTCAAACAAAGCTTGTTGTATAAAATGAAAGTCAAACACATTCAAACGAAGCTATTTAAATCAAATGAAAGTGAAATACATTCTACAAAGTTAATTGAATCAAATGTAAGTGAAACACATTCAAACAAATCTATTTGAATCTAATGAAAGTGAAATTCATTCTACAAAGCTAATTGAATCAAATGAAAGTCTAACACATTCAAACAAAGCTTTTTAAATCAAATAAAAGTCCAACACATTCAAACAAAGCTATTTGAATCAAATGAAAGTCAAATGTATTTACCAATGCTTATTGAATCAAATGAAAGTCAAACACTTTCAAACAAAGCTTTTTGAATCAAATGAAAGTCAAACACATTCAAACGAAGCTGAAAGTAAAATGCATTCTACAAAGCTAATTGAATCAAATGAAAGTGAAACACATTCAAACAAACCTATTTGAATCAAATGAAAGTCAAACACATTCAAACAAAGCTTTTTGAATCAAATGAATGTCAAACACATTCTAACGAAGCTATTTAATCAAATGAAATTGAAATGCATTCTACAAAGCTAATTGAATCAAATGAAAGTGAAATACATTCTACAAAGCTTTTTGAATCAAATGAAAGTCAAACACATTTAAACAAAGCAATTTAAATCTAATGAAAGTGAAATGCATTCTACAAAGCTAACTGAATCAAATCAAAGCCAAACGCATTCAAACAAAGCTTTTTTAATAAAATGAAAGTCAAAAACATTCTACAAAGCTAATTGAATCAAATGAAAGTCAAACACATTCAAACAAAGCTTTTTGAATCAAATGAAAGTAAAACAAAACTTTTTGAATAAAATGAAAGTCAAACACATTCAAATGAATATATTTAAATCAAGTGAAAGTGAAATGCTTTCTAAAAAGCTAACTAAATCAAATGAAAGTCTAACACATTCAAACAACGCTATTTGAATCAAATGAAAGTCAAATGTATTCAACAATGCTTATTGAATCAAATGAAAGTCAAACACATTCAAACAAAGCTTTTTGAATCAAATGAAAATCAAACACATTGAAACAAAGCTTTTTGAATCAAATGAAAGTGAAATGCATTCAACAAAACAAATTGAATCAAATGAAAGTCTAACACATTCAAACAAAGATATTTGAATCAAATGGAAGTGAAATACATTCTACAAAGCTAATTGAATCATATGATAGTCAAACATATTCAAACAAAGCTTTTTAAATCAAATGAACGTTTAACACATTCAAATAAAGCTATTTGAATCAAATGAAAGTCAAATGTATTCAACAATGCTTATTGAATCAATTGAAAGACAAACAAATTCAAACAAAGCTTTTTGAATCAAATGATAGTCAAACACATTAAAACAAAGCTATTTGAATAAAATGAAAGTAAAACTCATTCAAACAAAGCTTTTTGAATCAAATGAAAGTCAAACAAATGTTTTTGAATAAAATGAAAGTCAAATACATTAAAACGAAGCTATTTAAATATAATGAAAGTGAAATGCATTCTACAAAACTAATTGAATCAATGAAAGTCGAACACATTCAAACAAAGCTTGTTGTATAAAATTAAAGTCAAACACATTCAAACTAAACTATTTAAATCAAATGAAATTAAAATGCATTTTACTTAGCTAATTGAATCAAATGAAAGTCAAACACATTCAAACAAAGCTATTTGAATCTAATGAAAGTCAAATACATTCTACATAGCTAATTGAATCAAATGAAAGTCTAACACATTCAAACAAAGCTTTTTAAATCAAATGAATGTCTAACACATTCAAACAAAGCTATTTGAATCAGATAAAAGTCAAATTTACTCAACAATTCTTATTGAATCAAATAAAAGTCAAACACATTCAAACAAAGCATTTTGAATCAAATGTAAGTCAAACACATTCAAACAAAGCTTTTTAAATCAAATGAAAGTCAAACACATTCAAACGAAGCTATTTAAATCAAATGAAAGTGAAATGCATTCTACAAAGCTAATTGAATCAAATGTAAGTCCAGCACATTCAAACAAAGCTATTTGAATCAAATGAAAGTATAATACATTCTACAAAGCTAATTGAATCTAATGAAAGTCTAACACAATCAAACAAAGCTTTTTAAATCAAATGAAAGTCCAACACATACAAACAAAGCTATTTGAATCGAATGAAAGTCAAATGTATTCACCAATGCTTTTTGAATTAAATGTAAGTCAAACACTTTCAAACAAAGCTTGTTGTATAAAATGAAAGTCAAACACATTCAAACAAAGCTATTTAATGAAAGTGAAATACATTCTACAAAGCTAATTGAATAAAATGTAAGTGAAACACATTCAAACAAATCTATTTGAATCTAATGAAAGTGAAATTCATTCTACAAAGCTAATTGAATCAAATGAAAGTCTAACACATTCAAACAAAGCTTTTTAAATCAAATAAAAGTCCAACACATTCAAACAAAGCTATTTGAATCGAATGAAAGTCAAATGTATTCACCAATGCTTTTTGAATCAAATGTAAGTCAAACACTTTCAAACAAAGCTTGTTGTACAAAATGAAAGTCAAACACATTCAAACAAAGCTATTTAAATCAAATGAAAGTGAAATACATTCTACAAAGCTAATTGAATCAAATGTAAGTGAAACACATTCAAACAAATCTATTTGAATCTAATGAAAGTGAAATTCATTTTACAAAGCTAATTGAATCAAATGAAAGTCTAACACATTCAAACAAAGCTTTTTAAATCAAATAAAAGTCCAACACATTCAAACAAAGCTATTTGAATCAAATGAAAGTCAAATGTATTTACCAATGCTTATTGAATCAAATGAAAGTCAAACACTTTCAAACAAAGATTTTTGAATCAAATGAAAGTCAAACACATTCAAACAAATCTATTTGAATCTAATGAAAGTGAAATTCATTCTACAAAGCTAATTGAATCAAATGAAAGTCTAACACATTCAAAAAAAACTTTTTAAATCAAATAAAAGTCCAACACATTCAAACAAAGCTATTTGAATCGAATGAAAGTCAAATGTATTCACCAATGCTTTTTGAATCAAATGTAAGTCAAACACTTTCAAACAAAGCTTGTTGTATAAAATGAAAGTCAAACACATTTAAACAAAGCTATTTAAATCAAATGAAAGTGAAATACATTCTACAAAGCTAATTGAATCAAATGTAAGTGAAACACATTCAAACAAATCTATTTGAATCTAATGAAAGTGAAATTCATTCTACAAAGTTAATTGAATCAAATGTAAGTGAAACACATTCAAACAAATCTATTTGAATGTAATGAAAGTGAAATTCATTCTACAAAGCTAATTGAATCAAATGAAAGTCTAACACATTCAAACAAAGCTTTTTAAATCAAATAAAAGTCCAACACATTCAAACAAAGCCATTTGAATCAAATGAAAGTCAAATGTATTTACCAATGCTTATTGAATCAAATGAAAGTCAAACACTTTTAAACAAAGCTTATTGAATCAAATGAAAGTCAAACACAATCAAACGAAGCTAATTGAATCAAATGAAAGTCAAACACTTTCAAACAAAGCTTGTTGTATAAAATGAAAGTCAAACACATTTAAACAAAGCTATTTAAATCAAATGAAAGTGAAATACATTCTACAAAGCTAATTGAATCAAATGTAAGTGAAACACATTCAAACAAATCTATTTGAATCTAATGAAAGTGAAATTCATTCTACAAAGCTAATTGAATCAAATGAAAGTCTAACACATTCAAACAAAGCTTTTTAAATCAAATAAAAGTCCAACACATTCAAACAAAGCTATTTGAATCGAATGAAAGTCAAATGTATTCACCAATGCTTTTTGAATCAAATGTAAGTCAAACACTTTCATACAAAGCTTGTTGTATAAAATGAAAGTCAAACACATTCAAACAAAGCTATTTAAATCAAATGAAAGTGAAATACATTCTACAAAGCTAATTGAATCAAATGTAAGTGAAACACATTCAAACAAATCTATTTGAATCTAATGAAAGTGAAATTCATTCTACAAAGCTAATTGAATCAAATGAAAGTCTAACACATTCAAACAAAGCTTTTTAAATCAAATAAAAGTCCAACACATTCAAACAAAGCTATTTGAATCAAATGAAAGTCAAATGTATTTAACAATGCTTATTGAATCAAATGAAAGTCAAACACTTTCAAACAAAGCTTTTTGTATCAAATGAAAGTCAAACACACTCAAACAAATCTATTTGAATCTAATGAAAGTGAAATTCATTCAACAAAGCTAGTTGAATCAAATGAAAGTCTAACATATTCAAACAAAGCTTTTTAAATCAAATAAAAGTCCAACACATTCAAACAAAGCTATTTGAATCGAATGAAAGTCAAATGTATTCACCAATGCTTTTTGAATCAAATGTAAGTCAAACACTTTCAAATAAAGCTTGTTGTATAAAATGAAAGTCAAACACATTCAAACAAAGCTATTTAAATCAAATGAAAGTGAAATACATTCTACAAAGCTAATTGAATCAAATGTAAGTGAAACACATTCAAACAAATCTATTTGAATCTAATGAAAGTGAAATTCATTCTACAAAGCTAATTGAATCAAATGAAAGTCTAACACATTCAAACAAAGCTTTTTAAATCAAATAAAAGTCCAACACATTCAAACAAAGCTATTTGAATCGAATGAAAGTCAAATGTATTCACCAATGCTTTTTGAATCAAATGTAAGTCAAACACTTTCAAACAAAGTTGTTGTATAAAATGAAAGTCAAACACATTCAAACAAAGCTATTTAAATCAAATGAAAGTGAAATACATTCTACAAAGCTAATTGAATCAAATGTAAGTGAAACACATTCAAACAAATCTATTTGAATCTAATGAAAGTGAAATTCATTCTACAAAGCTAATTGAATCAAATGAAAGTCTAACACATTCAAACAAAGCTTTTTAAATCAAATAAAAATCCAACACATTCAAACAAAGCTATTTGAATCAAATGAAAGTGAAATGTAGTTAACAATGCTTATTGAATCAAATGAAAGTCAAACACTTTCGAACAAAGCTTTTTGTATCAAATGAAAGTCAAACACATTTAAACAAATCTATTTGAATCTAATGACAGTGAAATTCATTCTACAAAGCTAATTGAATCAAATGAAAGTCTAACACATTCAAACAAAGCTTTTTAAATCAAATAAAAGTCCAACACATTCAAACAAAGCTATTTGAATCGAATGAAAGTCAAATGTATTCACCAATGCTTTTTGAATCAAATGTAAGTCAAACACTTTCAAATAAAGCTTGTTGTATAAAATGAAAGTCAAACACATTCAAACAAAGCTATTTAAATCAAATGAAAGTGAAATACATTCTACAAAGCTAATTGAATCAAATGTAAGTGAAACACATTCAAACAAATCTATTTGAATCTAATGAAAGTGAAATTCATTCTACAAAGCTAATTGAATCAAATGAAAGTCTAACACATTCAAACAAAGCTTTTTAAATCAAATAAAAGTCCAACACATTCAAATAAAGCTATTTGAATCGAATGAAAGTCAAATGTATTCACCAATGCTTTTTGAATCAAATGTAAGTCAAACACTTTCAAACAAAGTTGTTGTATAAAATGAAAGTCAAACACATTCAAACAAAGCTATTTAAGTCAAATGAAAGTGAAATACATTCTACAAAGCTGGTTGAATCAAATGTAAGTGAAACACATTCAAACAAATCTATTTGAATCTAATGAAAGTGAAATTCATTCTACAAAGCTAATTGAATCAAATGAAAGTCTAACACATTCAAACAAAGCTTTTTAAATCAAATAAAAATCCAACACATTCAAACAAAGCTATTTGAATCAAATAAAAGTCAAATGTAGTTAACAATGCTTATTGAATCAAATGAAAGTCAAACACTTTCGAACAAAGCTTTTTGTATCAAATGAAAGTCAAACACATTCAAACAAATCTATTTGAATCTAATGAAAGTGAAATTCATTCTACAAAGCTAATTGAATCAAATGAAAGTCTAACACATTCAAACAAAGCTTTTTAAATCAAATAAAAGTCCAACACATTCAAACAAAGCTATTTGAATCGAATGAAAGTCAAATGTATTCACCAATGCTTTTTGAATCAAATGTAAGTCAAACACTTTCAAACAAAGCTTGTTGTATAAAATGAAAGTCAAACACATTCAAACAAAGCTATTTAAATCAAATGAAAGTGAAATACATTCTACAAAGCTAATTGAATCAAATGTAAGTGAAACACATTCAAACAAATCTATTTGAATCTAATGAAAGTGAAATTCATTCTACAAAGCTTATTGAATCAAATGAAAGTCTAACACATTCAAACAAAGCTTTTTAAATCAAATAAAAGTCCAACACATTCAAACAAAGCTATTTGAATCGAATGAAAGTCAAATGTATTCACCAATGCTTTTTGAATCAAATGTAAGTCAAACACTTTCAAACAAAGCTTGTTGTATAAAATGAAAGTCAAACACATTCAAACAAAGCTATTTAAATCAAATGAAAGTGAAATACATTCTACAAAGCTAATTAAATCAAATTTAAGTGAAACACATTCAAACAAATCTATTTGAATCTAATGAAAGTGAAATTCATTCTACAAAGCTAATTGAATCAAATGAAAGTCTAACACATTCAAACAAAGCTTTTTAAATCAAATAAAAGTCCAACACATTCAAACAAAGCTATTTGAATCGAATGAAAGTCAAATGTATTCACCAATGCTTTTTGAATCAAATGTAAGTCAAACACTTTCAAACAAAGCTTGTTGTATAAAATGAAAGTCAAACACATTCAAACAAAGCTATTTAAATCAAATGAAAGTGAAATACATTCTACAAAGCTAATTGAATCAAATGTAAGTGAAACACGTTCAAACAAATCTATATGAATCTAATGAAAGTGAAATTCATTCTACAAAGCTAATTGAATCAAATGAAAGTCTAACACATTCAAACAAAGCTTTTTAAATCAAATAAAAGTCCAACACATTCAAACAAAGCTATTTGAATCAAATGAAAGTCACATGTATTTAACAATGCTTATTGAATCAAATGAAAGTCAAACACTTTCGAACAAAGCTTTTTGTATCAAATGAAAGTCAAACACATACAAACAAATCTATTTGAATCTAATGAAAGTGAAATTCATTCTAAAAAGCTAATTGAATCAAATGTAAGTGAAACACATTCAAACAAATCTATTTGAATCTAATGAAAGTGAAATTCATTCTACAAAGCTAATTGAATCAAATGAAAGTCTAACACATTCAAACAAAGCTTTTTAAATCAAATAAAAGTCCAACACATTCAAACAAAGCTATTTGAATCAAATGAAAGTCAAATGTATTCACCAATGCTTTTTGAATCAAATGTAAGTCAAACACTTTCAAACAAAGCTTGTTGTATAAAATGAAAGTCAAACACATTCAAACAAAGCTATTTAAATCAAATGAAAGTGAAATACATTATACAAAGCTAATTGAATCAAATGTAAGTGAAACACATTCAAACAAATCTATTTGAATCTAATGAAAGTGAAATTCATTCTACAAAGCTAATTGAATCAAATGAAAGTCTAACACATTCAAACAAAGCTTTTTAAATCAAATAAAAGTCCAACACATTCAAACAAAGCTATTTGAATCAAATGAAAGTCAAATCTATTTACCAATGCTTATTGAATCAAATGAAAGTCAAACACCTTCAAACAAAGCTTTTTGAATCAAATGAAAGTCAAACACATTCAAACAAATCTATTTGAATCTAATGAAAGTGAAATTCATTCTACAAAGCTAATTGAATCAAATGAAAGTCTAACACATTCAAACAAAGCTTTTAATATCAAATAAAAGTCCAACACATTCAAACAAAGCTATTTGAATCGAATGAAAGTCAAATGTATTCACCAATGCTTTTTTAATCAAATGTAAGTCAAACACTTTCAAACAAAGCTTGTTGTATAAAATGAAAGTCAAACACATTCAAACTAAGCTATTTAAATCAAATGAAAGTGAAATACATTCTACAAAGCTAATTGAATCAAATGTAAGTGAAACACATTCAAACAAATCTATTTGAATCTAATGAAAGTGAAATTCATTCTACAAAGCTAATTGAATCAAATGAAAGTCTAACACATTCAAACAAAGCTTTTTAAATCAAATAAAAGTCCAACACATTCAAACAAAGCTATTTGAATCAAATGAAAGTCAAATGTATTTAACAATGCTTCTTGAATCAAATGAAAGTCAAACACTTTCAAACAAAGCTTTTTGTATCAAATGAAAGTCAAACACATTCAAACAAATCTATTTGAATCTAATGAAAGTGAAATTCATTCTACAAAGCTAATTGAATCAAATGAAAGTCTAACACATTCAAACAAAGTTTTTTAAATCAAATAAAAGTCCAACACATTCAAACAAAGCTATTTGAATCGAATGAAAGTCAAATGTATTCACCAATGCTTTTTTAATCAAATGTAAGTCAAACACTTTCAAACAAAGCTTGTTGTATAAAATGAAAGTCAAACACATTCAAACAAAGCTATTTAAATCAAATGAAAGTGAAATACATTCTACAAAGCTAATTGAATCAAATGTAAGTGAAACACATTCAAACAAATCTATTTGAATCTAATGAAAGTGAAATTCATTCTACAAAGCTAATTGAATCAAATGAAAGTCTAACACATTCAAACAAAGCTTTTTAAATCAAATAAAAGTCCAACACATTCAAACAAAGCTATTTGAATCGAATGAAAGTCAAATGTATTCACCAATGCTTTTTGAATCAAATGTAAGTCAAACACTTTCAAACAAAGCTTGTTGTATAAAATGAAAGTCAAACACATTCAAACAAAGCTATTTAAATCAAATGAAAGTGAAATACATTATACAAAGCTAATTGAATCAAATGTAAGTGAAACACATTCAAACAAATCTATTTGAATCTAATGAAAGTGAAATTCATTCTACAAAGCTAATTGAATCAAATGAAAGTCTAACACATTCAAACAAAGCTTTTTAAATCGAATAAAAGTCCAACACATTCAAACAAAGCTATTTGAATCAAATGAAAGTCAAATGCATTTACCAATGCTTATTGAATCAAATGAAAGTCAAACACTTTCAAACAAAGCTTTTTGTATCAAATGAAAGTCAAACACATTCAAACAAATCTATTTGAATCTAATGAAAGTGAAATTCATTCTACAAAGCTAATTGAATCAAATGAAAGTCTAACACATTCAAACAAAGCTTTTTAAATCAAATAAAAGTCCAACACATTCAAACAAAGCTATTTGATTCGAATGAAAGTCAAATGTATTCACCAATGCTTTTTGAATCAAATGTAAGTCAAACACTTTCAAACAAAGCTTGTTGTATAAAATGAAAGTCAAACACATTCAAACAAAGCTATTTAAATCAAATGAAAGTGAAATACATTATACAAAGCTAATTGAATCAAATGTAAGTGAAACACATTCAAACAAATCTATTTGAATCTAATGAAAGTGAAATTCATTCTACAAAGCTAATTGAATCAAATGAAAGTCTAACACATTCAAACAAAGCTTTTTAAATCAAATAAAAGTCCAACACATTCAAACAAAGCTATTTGAATCAAATGAAAGTCAAATCTATTTACCAATGCTTATTGAATCAAATGAAAGTCAAACAAATGTTTTTGAATAACATGAAAGTCAAACACATTCAAACGAAGCTATTTAAATCAAATGAAAGTGAAATGCATTCTACAAAGCTAATTGAATCAAATGAAAGTCAAACACATTCAAACAAAGCTTTTAAAATCAACTTAAAGTCTAACACATTCAAACGAAGCTTTTTGAATAAAATGAAAATTGAACACATTCAAATGAAGCTATTTAAATCAAATGAAAGTGAAATGCATTCTAAAAAGCCAATTGAATCAAATGAAAGTCAAACACATTCAAACAAAGCTATTTGAATCAAATTAAAGTCAAATACATTTTACAAAGCTAATTGAATAAAATGAAAGTCAAACACATTCAAACAAAACTTTTTAAATCAAATGAATGTCTAACACATTCAAACGAAGCTTTTTGAATCAAATGAAAGTTAAATAATTTCAACAATGCTTATTAAATCAAATGAAAGTCAAACAAGTTCAAACAAAGCTTTTTAAATCAAATGAAAGTCAAACACATTCAAACAAAGCTATTTAAATCAAATGAAAGTGAAATGTATTCTACAAAGCTAATTGAATCAAATCAAAGTCAAACACATTCAAACAAAGCTATTTGAATCAAATAAAAGTCAAATAAATTCTACAAATCTAATTGAGTCAAATAAAAGTCAAACACATTAAAAAAAAAAACTCTTTAAATCAAATGAAAGTCTAACACATTCAAACGAAGCTTTTTGAATAAAATGAAAGTCAAACACATTCAAACATAGCTATTTGAAACAAATTAAAGTCAAATACATTCTACAAAGCTATATGAATCAAATAAAAGTCAAACACATTAAAAAGAAACTCTTTAAATCAAATGAAAGTCTAACACATTCAAACGAAGCTTTTTGAATAAAATGAAAGTCAAACACATTCAAACATAGCTATTTGAAACAAATTAAAGTCAAATACATTCTACAAAGCTATATGAATCAAATAAAAGTCAAACACATTCAAACAAAACTTTTTAAATCAAATGAATGTCTAACAGATTCAAACGAAGCTTTTTGAATCAAATGAAAGTCAAATAATTTCAACAATGCTTAGTAAATCAAATGAAAGTCAAACACATTCAAACAAAGCTTTTTGAATCAAATGAAAGTCAAACACATTCAAACAAATCTATATGAATCTAATGAAAGTGAAATTCATTCTACAAAGCTAATTGAATCAAATGAAAGTCTAACACATTCAAATAAAGCTTTTTAAATCAAATAAAAGTCCAACACATTCAAACAAAGCTATTTAAATCAAATGAAAGTTAAATGCATTCTACAAAGCTAACTGAATCAAATCAAAGCCAAACACATTCAAACGTAGGTTTTTTAATAAAATGAAAGTCAAATACATTCTACAAAGCTAATTCAATAAAATGAAATTCAAACACATTAAAATGAATATATTTAAATCAAATGAAAGTGAAATGCATTCTAAAAAGCTAACTGAATCAAATGAAAGTCTAACACATTCAAACAAAGCTATTTGAATCAAATGAAAGTCAAATGTATTCAACAATGCTTATTGAATCAAATGAAAGTCCAACACATTCAAACAAAGCTTTTTGAATCAAATGAAAATCAAACAAATTGAAATAAAGCTTTTTGAATCTAATGAAAGTGAAATGCATTCAACAAAACTAATTGAATCAAATGAAAGTCTAACACATTCAAACAAAGATATTTGAATCAAATGAAAGTGAAATACATTCTACAAAGCTAATTGAATCATATGATAGTCAAACATATTCAAACAAAGCTTTTTAAATCAAATGAACGTTTAACACATTCAAATAAAGCTATTTGAATCAAATGAACGTCACATGTATTCAACAATGCTTATTGAATCAATTGAAAGACAAACAAATTCAAACAAAGCTTTTTTAATCAAATGATAGTCAAAAACATTAAAACAAAGCTATTTGAATAAAATAAAAGTCAAACACATTCAAACAAAGCTTTTTGAATCAAATGAAAGTCAAACAAATGTTTTTGAATAAAATGAAAGTCAAATACATTAAAACGAAGCTATTTAAATCAAATGAAAGTGAAATGCATTCTACAAAACTAATTGAATCAAATGAAAGTCGAACACATTCAAACAAAGCTTGTTGTATAAAATTAAAGTCAAACACATTCAAACTAAACTATTTAAATCAAATGAAATTAAAATGAATTTTACATAGCTAATTGAATCAAATGAAAGTCAAATACATTCTACATAGCTAATTGAATCAAATGAAAGTCTAACACATTCAAACAAAGCTTTTTAAATCAAATGAAAGTCTAACACATTCAAACAAAGCTTTTTGTATCAAATGAAAGTCAAACACATTCAAACAAATCTATTTGAATCTAATGAAAGTGAAATTCATTCTACAAAGCTAATTGAATCAAATGAAAGTCTAACACATTCAAACAAAGCTTTTTAAATCAAATAAAAGTCCAACACATTCAAACAAAGCTATTTGATTCGAATGAAAGTCAAATGTATTCACCAATGCTTTTTGAATCAAATGTAAGTCAAACACTTTCAAACAAAGCTTGTTGTATAAAATGAAAGTCAAACACATTCAAACAAAGCTATTTAAATCAAATGAAAGTGAAATACATTATACAAAGCTAATTGAATCAAATGTAAGTGAAACACATTCAAACAAATCTATTTGAATCTAATGAAAGTGAAATTCATTCTACAAAGCTAATTGAATCAAATGAAAGTCTAACACATTCAAACAAAGCTTTTTAAATCAAATAAAAGTCCAACACATTCAAACAAAGCTATTTGAATCAAATGAAAGTCAAATCTATTTACCAATGCTTATTGAATCAAATGAAAGTCAAACAAATGTTTTTGAATAACATGAAAGTCAAACACATTCAAACGAAGCTATTTAAATCAAATGAAAGTGAAATGCATTCTACAAAGCTAATTGAATCAAATGAAAGTCAAACACATTCAAACAAAGCTTTTAAAATCAACTTAAAGTCTAACACATTCAAACGAAGCTTTTTGAATAAAATGAAAATTGAACACATTCAAATGAAGCTATTTAAATCAAATGAAAGTGAAATGCATTCTAAAAAGCCAATTGAATCAAATGAAAGTCAAACACATTCAAACAAAGCTATTTGAATCAAATTAAAGTCAAATACATTTTACAAAGCTAATTGAATAAAATGAAAGTCAAACACATTCAAACAAAACTTTTTAAATCAAATGAATGTCTAACACATTCAAACGAAGCTTTTTGAATCAAATGAAAGTTAAATAATTTCAACAATGCTTATTAAATCAAATGAAAGTCAAACAAGTTCAAACAAAGCTTTTTAAATCAAATGAAAGTCAAACACATTCAAACAAAGCTATTTAAATCAAATGAAAGTGAAATGTATTCTACAAAGCTAATTGAATCAAATCAAAGTCAAACACATTCAAACAAAGCTATTTGAATCAAATAAAAGTCAAATAAATTCTACAAATCTAATTGAGTCAAATAAAAGTCAAACACATTAAAAAAAAAAACTCTTTAAATCAAATGAAAGTCTAACACATTCAAACGAAGCTTTTTGAATAAAATGAAAGTCAAACACATTCAAACATAGCTATTTGAAACAAATTAAAGTCAAATACATTCTACAAAGCTATATGAATCAAATAAAAGTCAAACACATTAAAAAGAAACTCTTTAAATCAAATGAAAGTCTAACACATTCAAACGAAGCTTTTTGAATAAAATGAAAGTCAAACACATTCAAACATAGCTATTTGAAACAAATTAAAGTCAAATACATTCTACAAAGCTATATGAATCAAATAAAAGTCAAACACATTCAAACAAAACTTTTTAAATCAAATGAATGTCTAACAGATTCAAACGAAGCTTTTTGAATCAAATGAAAGTCAAATAATTTCAACAATGCTTAGTAAATCAAATGAAAGTCAAACACATTCAAACAAAGCTTTTTGAATCAAATGAAAGTCAAACACATTCAAACAAATCTATATGAATCTAATGAAAGTGAAATTCATTCTACAAAGCTAATTGAATCAAATGAAAGTCTAACACATTCAAATAAAGCTTTTTAAATCAAATAAAAGTCCAACACATTCAAACAAAGCTATTTAAATCAAATGAAAGTTAAATGCATTCTACAAAGCTAACTGAATCAAATCAAAGCCAAACACATTCAAACGTAGGTTTTTTAATAAAATGAAAGTCAAATACATTCTACAAAGCTAATTCAATAAAATGAAATTCAAACACATTAAAATGAATATATTTAAATCAAATGAAAGTGAAATGCATTCTAAAAAGCTAACTGAATCAAATGAAAGTCTAACACATTCAAACAAAGCTATTTGAATCAAATGAAAGTCAAATGTATTCAACAATGCTTATTGAATCAAATGAAAGTCCAACACATTCAAACAAAGCTTTTTGAATCAAATGAAAATCAAACAAATTGAAATAAAGCTTTTTGAATCTAATGAAAGTGAAATGCATTCAACAAAACTAATTGAATCAAATGAAAGTCTAACACATTCAAACAAAGATATTTGAATCAAATGAAAGTGAAATACATTCTACAAAGCTAATTGAATCATATGATAGTCAAACATATTCAAACAAAGCTTTTTAAATCAAATGAACGTTTAACACATTCAAATAAAGCTATTTGAATCAAATGAACGTCACATGTATTCAACAATGCTTATTGAATCAATTGAAAGACAAACAAATTCAAACAAAGCTTTTTTAATCAAATGATAGTCAAAAACATTAAAACAAAGCTATTTGAATAAAATAAAAGTCAAACACATTCAAACAAAGCTTTTTGAATCAAATGAAAGTCAAACAAATGTTTTTGAATAAAATGAAAGTCAAATACATTAAAACGAAGCTATTTAAATCAAATGAAAGTGAAATGCATTCTACAAAACTAATTGAATCAAATGAAAGTCGAACACATTCAAACAAAGCTTGTTGTATAAAATTAAAGTCAAACACATTCAAACTAAACTATTTAAATCAAATGAAATTAAAATGAATTTTACATAGCTAATTGAATCAAATGAAAGTCAAATACATTCTACATAGCTAATTGAATCAAATGAAAGTCTAACACATTCAAACAAAGCTTTTTAAATCAAATGAAAGTCTAACACATTCAAACAAAGCTTTTTGTATCAAATGAAAGTCAAACACATTCAAACAAATCTATTTGAATCTAATGAAAGTGAAATTCATTCTACAAAGCTAATTGAATCAAATGAAAGTCTAACACATTCAAACAAAGCTTTTTAAATCAAATAAAAGTCCAACACATTCAAACAAAGCTATTTGATTCGAATGAAAGTCAAATGTATTCACCAATGCTTTTTGAATCAAATGTAAGTCAAACACTTTCAAACAAAGCTTGTTGTATAAAATGAAAGTCAAACACATTCAAACAAAGCTATTTAAATCAAATGAAAGTGAAATACATTATACAAAGCTAATTGAATCAAATGTAAGTGAAACACATTCAAACAAATCTATTTGAATCTAATGAAAGTGAAATTCATTCTACAAAGCTAATTGAATCAAATGAAAGTCTAACACATTCAAACAAAGCTTTTTAAATCAAATAAAAGTCCAACACATTCAAACAAAGCTATTTGAATCAAATGAAAGTCAAATCTATTTACCAATGCTTATTGAATCAAATGAAAGTCAAACAAATGTTTTTGAATAACATGAAAGTCAAACACATTCAAACGAAGCTATTTAAATCAAATCAAAGTGAAATGCATTCTACAAAGCTAATTGAATCAAATGAAAGTCAAACACATTCAAACAAAGCTTTTAAAATCAACTTAAAGTCTAACACATTCAAACGAAGCTTTTTGAATAAAATGAAAATTGAACACATTCAAATGAAGCTATTTAAATCAAATGAAAGTGAAATGCATTCTAAAAAGCCAATTGAATCAAATGAAAGTCAAACACATTCAAACAAAGCTATTTGAATCAAATTAAAGTCAAATACATTTTACAAAGCTAATTGAATAAAATGAAAGTCAAACACATTCAAACAAAACTTTTTAAATCAAATGAATGTCTAACACATTCAAACGAAGCTTTTTGAATCAAATGAAAGTTAAATAATTTCAACAATGCTTATTAAATCAAATGAAAGTCAAACAAGTTCAAACAAAGCTTTTTAAATCAAATGAAAGTCAAACACATTCAAACAAAGCTATTTAAATCAAATGAAAGTGAAATGTATTCTACAAAGCTAATTGAATCAAATCAAAGTCAAACACATTCAAACAAAGCTATTTGAATCAAATAAAAGTCAAATAAATTCTACAAATCTAATTGAGTCAAATAAAAGTCAAACACATTAAAAAAAAAACTCTTTAAATCAAATGAAAGTCTAACACATTCAAACGAAGCTTTTTGAATAAAATGAAAGTCAAACACATTCAAACATAGCTATTTGAAACAAATTAAAGTCAAATACATTCTACAAAGCTATATGAATCAAATAAAAGTCAAACACATTAAAAAGAAACTCTTTAAATCAAATGAAAGTCTAACACATTCAAACGAAGCTTTTTGAATAAAATGAAAGTCAAACACATTCAAACATAGCTATTTGAAACAAATTAAAGTCAAATACATTCTACAAAGCTATATGAATCAAATAAAAGTCAAACACATTCAAACAAAACTTTTTAAATCAAATGAATGTCTAACAGATTCAAACGAAGCTTTTTGAATCAAATGAAAGTCAAATAATTTCAACAATGCTTAGTAAATCAAATGAAAGTCAAACACATTCAAACAAAGCTTTTTGAATCAAATGAAAGTCAAACACATTCAAACAAATCTATATGAATCTAATGAAAGTGAAATTCATTCTACAAAGCTAATTGAATCAAATGAAAGTCTAACACATTCAAATAAAGCTTTTTAAATCAAATAAAAGTCCAACACATTCAAACAAAGCTATTTCAATCAAATGAAAGTTAAATGCATTCTACAAAGCTAACTGAATCAAATCAAAGCCAAACACATTCAAACGTAGGTTTTTTAATAAAATGAAAGTCAAATACATTCTACAAAGCTAATTCAATAAAATGAAATTCAAACACATTAAAATGAATATATTTAAATCAAATGAAAGTGAAATGCATTCTAAAAAGCTAACTGAATCAAATGAAAGTCTAACACATTCAAACAAAGCTATTTGAATCAAATGAAAGTCAAATGTATTCAACAATGCTTATTGAATCAAATGAAAGTCCAACACATTCAAACAAAGCTTTTTGAATCAAATGAAAATCAAACAAATTGAAATAAAGCTTTTTGAATCTAATGAAAGTGAAATGCATTCAACAAAACTAATTGAATCAAATGAAAGTCTAACACATTCAAACAAAGATATTTGAATCAAATGAAAGTGAAATACATTCTACAAAGCTAATTGAATCATATGATAGTCAAACATATTCAAACAAAGCTTTTTAAATCAAATGAACGTTTAACACATTCAAATAAAGCTATTTGAATCAAATGAACGTCACATGTATTCAACAATGCTTATTGAATCAATTGAAAGACAAACAAATTCAAACAAAGCTTTTTTAATCAAATGATAGTCAAAAACATTAAAACAAAGCTATTTGAATAAAATAAAAGTCAAACACATTCAAACAAAGCTTTTTGAATCAAATGAAAGTCAAACAAATGTTTTTGAATAAAATGAAAGTCAAATACATTAAAACGAAGCTATTTAAATCAAATGAAAGTGAAATGCATTCTACAAAACTAATTGAATCAAATGAAAGTCGAACACATTCAAACAAAGCTTGTTGTATAAAATTAAAGTCAAACACATTCAAACTAAACTATTTAAATCAAATGAAATTAAAATGAATTTTACATAGCTAATTGAATCAAATGAAAGTCAAATACATTCTACATAGCTAATTGAATCAAATGAAAGTCTAACACATTCAAACAAAGCTTTTTAAATCAAATGAAAGTCTAACACATTCAAACAAAGCTTTTTGTATCAAATGAAAGTCAAACACATTCAAACAAATCTATTTGAATCTAATGAAAGTGAAATTCTTTCTACAAAGCTAATTGAATCAAATGAAAGTCTAACACATTCAAACAAAGCTTTTTAAATCAAATAAAAGTCCAACACATTCAAACAAAGCTATTTGATTCGAATGAAAGTCAAATGTATTCACCAATGCTTTTTGAATCAAATGTAAGTCAAACACTTTCAAACAAAGCTTGTTGTATAAAATGAAAGTCAAACACATTCAAACAAAGCTATTTAAATCAAATGAAAGTGAAATACATTATACAAAGCTAATTGAATCAAATGTAAGTGAAACACATTCAAACAAATCTATTTGAATCTAATGAAAGTGAAATTCATTCTACAAAGCTAATTGAATCAAATGAAAGTCTAACACATTCAAACAAAGCTTTTTAAATCAAATAAAAGTCCAACACATTCAAACAAAGCTATTTGAATCAAATGAAAGTCAAATCTATTTACCAATGCTTATTGAATCAAATGAAAGTCAAACAAATGTTTTTGAATAACATGAAAGTCAAACACATTCAAACGAAGCTATTTAAATCAAATCAAAGTGAAATGCATTCTACAAAGCTAATTGAATCAAATGAAAGTCAAACACATTCAAACAAAGCTTTTAAAATCAACTTAAAGTCTAACACATTCAAACGAAGCTTTTTGAATAAAATGAAAATTGAACACATTCAAATGAAGCTATTTAAATCAAATGAAAGTGAAATGCATTCTAAAAAGCCAATTAAATCAAATGAAAGTCAAACACATTCAAATCGGGTTTTGTTCTAGAGAGAGAAACTCTAGCTTCTCTCTAGCCCTTTGAAGAAGGGTCCCGGTGGTTGCCTTCATAGGATCTTTCTTCAAAGGGTTAGATTGAGAAGCTCGTTTCTTGTTCTTCAATGTCAAAATACAAACCCTAAGGGCTTTTGGAACTCGGGTCTGTTATTCGACCTTCATTCAAGGTTGAAGAAGCGGCGGCGGTTTTGGTTGAATCGACTGCTGGGAGGTGTTTCAAGTTATTCTATTTCCAGCAGTCGGGTTGTGCTTAAAGTGTTAATTTTTCTCTTGCTGGGTTGTTTCTGGGTTTTTTTGGGTTCGATTTCTAAATCAAACCCTCGGTTTTCTGGGTTTTTTTGCTGTGTTCTGATCTAGCTCGCTGGTGACTGGGTTTTTCTAGCTTATTTCGCCGGTGTTGGGGCTAGTTCAGTGGGTTTTCCTTCTTCGATTTTCTAGGTTTCTTGCTCGAGATTGAAGAAGGCTCTGAGGTCATTACTCCGGTGGCTTTGGTTGATTCGGCTGCTGGGTGGAGTTTCAGGTTTATTCTATTTCTCGGCAGCCGGATTTTGCTAAAAGTGTTGATTTTTTCTTCATTCGTTGGGCTGATTCTGGTTTTTCTGGGCTTCGATTTTCAAATCAAACCCTCGATTTTCTGGGTTTCCGCTCAAGGATGTTGTGGTGTTCTGGTCTTGTTCGCCGGTGACTGAGTTTCTTGTTCTTTGGGTTATTTCGCCGGTGACGGGTCTAATTTAGTGGTTTCGGGGTGTTTTTCTTTGTGGTTGGCGAGTCAGCAGGTTTGACGACCGTCTTTCATCCCCTGATTGGTGTTTGTTGTCGGGGCTTTGCTCTGATTTCTGGGTTCGCTTCTCCGGGGGTTTTTCTGCTGTTTGCGGCATTCCTTCTTGAAGGATGAGCTCGGGGGTTAGTGGCAGCTCCCCTGATTTGCTTATTGTTGAGATTGAGGTATTTCCCGTTGTTCATCAATTGTTAAAGGAAGGCTAAATATTTTTATTTTCCTCCTTTTATTTTATCTTTGTGTAAATTGGGATTTGCTTCTTTGGTTGTAATTACTATTTAGGCATATTGTTTTCCTTTTTCAGCTTAAGCTTCCTAGTGATTAGTTTGTTGGTTGATGGTCCATGGTAGCGATCCTTTGTCCTGTTTTGTATTGTATGCATGCCATGTCGTTGTCCTAGAAAACTAGTTTCCGGGTTGTTATTTAGTTGTGATTTTATGATTATGCCTATTGATGGTGGATAGTTGCTGGAGGTTGGCTGTCATAGTTGAGTTTTGGCTTAATTAGCTTGCTTGGTGTGTAGTGGGATGAGACCCTATTTTTATTGCTGTCCTAGCATGAGGTGCTAGCTGATGGCCTGTGTTGTATGATGGGTGGTTTTCCTATTGCTACCTTGTTTCTTGCTTCTGCCTGGACTCCTTTTCATGCCTCTTCCATTGTGGTAGTTGTTGCTCTTTTTTCTGTCTCGACATCCTATGCTTCATGCTTTGCTTGAGCCTCCTTGTGATTGTATTACTGGTTGATGGTTCATGGCTGCGATCCTTTGTCCTGGTCTTTACTGCATGTATGCTATTGTTCTGTCCTGGCAGGCTGTTTATGAGGTTGTTATCAAGCAGATTTTATGGTGATGCAGGTGGAAGTTGTTCCTTTGTTTTATTTGGTGGAGGTTGGTTGTATGGTTGAGTCTTGGTCATTTTAGCTTGCCTAGTGTTTGGTGGGTGAGGCCCATTTTTAGTGTTATCTCCTAGCATGAGGTGCTAGTTGATGGCTTGGATTGTATGGTGGGTAGTATCCCTCTCTCTACCTTGTGTTTTGCTTTGTCCGGGCTCCTTCTCTGCCTCTCCTGCTGTGGTGGTTGTTGTTCTATCTCTATCTACGCATCTTTTGCTATTCTGTTGTACTTGAGCCTCCTTGTGTTTGTGTTGCTGGCTGATAGTTCATGGCTATGATCCTTTGTTCTGGTTTGTACTGCATGTATGCTATAGTTCTGTCCTGGCAGGGTATTTACAGGGTTGATATCAAGTTATGTTGATGCTGGTGGATAGTGTTTGCTTTGTTACTGCTTTGGTGTGGTGGAGGTTGGTTGTCATGGGTGAATCTTGGTTACTCTAGCTTGCTTGGTGTGTAGTGGGTTGAGGCCCTATTCTTAGTGTTGTTCCCTAGCATGAGGTGCTAGTTGATAACCTGGATTGTATGGTGGGTGGTGTTCCTATTACTTCCTTGCTTGCTGCTTCTACCAGGTCTCCTTCTTATGCCTCCTCTGTTATGGTTGGTTGGTGATCTATCTCTGCCCAGGCATCTTATGCTATTATGTGTTCTTGAGCTTCCCTGTGTTTGTGCTGCTGGCTGATGGCTCATGGCTACGATCTCTTGTTCTGGTTTGTACTGCATGTATGCTATTGTTCTGTCCTAGCAGGCTGACTATGGGGTTGTTATCAAGTTGTCTTTTTATGGTGATGCTAGTGGTGGGGTATTATTTGTTGTTGTCTTGGCATGGTGGAAGTTGGTTGTCATGGGTGAGTCTTGGATATTCTAGCTTGCTTGGTGGGTAGTAGGTTGAGGCCTTATTTTTAGTGCTGTCTTCTAGCATGAGGTGCTAGTTGATGGCCTGGATTGTATGGTGGGTGGTATTCCTACTGCTACCTTATCTGCTGTTTCTCCCAGGACTCCTTCTTTTCCCTCCTCCATTGTGATAGCTGTTGATCTACCTTTGTCGTGGCATCTTATTCTCTGTCTTGCTTGAGCCTCCTTATGTTTGTACTGCTGGATGATGGTTCATTGCGATCTTTTGTCCTGGTTTGTACTGCATGCATGCTGTTGTTCTGTCCTGGCAGGCTGACTGTGGTGCTGTTTTCAAGCTGTTTTTATGATGATGCTGGCGGATGGTGTATGCTTTCAAGCTAAGCTGTTGCTTTATTATACTCACCTTATTTGTTTTCTTTGGATGTATGGGTTTATTACCCACTTTTGGATGTAGCTTTGGTTCCCTCTCTCTTTGGGAGTTAGAGGTAGTTGTTATCTTTGTTTTGCCTTCGGGCTTTGGTTTTGTTGCTTCTTTGGCCCAGAGGGCATGTACTGCACTTTCATTTCTTGTAGTTGCTACTTTTATGGGTAGTAACTCTTTACTTTTGGTAATAAAATTCTTTATTTACCAAAAAAAAAAAAAAAAAAAAGTCAAACACATTCAAACAAAGCTATTTGAATCAAATTAAAGTCAAATACATTTTACAAAGCTAATTGAATAAAATGAAAGTCAAACACATTCAAACAAAACTTTTTAAATCAAATGAATGTCTAACACATTCAAACGAAGCTTTTTGAATCAAATGAAAGTTAAATAATTTCAACAATGCTTATTAAATCAAATGAAAGTCAAACAAGTTCAAACAAAGCTTTTTAAATCAAATGAAAGTCAAACACATTCAAACAAAGCTATTTAAATCAAATGAAAGTGAAATGTATTCTACAAAGCTAATTGAATCAAATCAAAGTCAAACACATTCAAACAAAGCTATTTGAATCAAATAAAAGTCAAATAAATTCTACAAATCTAATTGAGTCAAATAAAAGTCAAACACATTAAAAAAAAAAACTCTTTAAATCAAATGAAAGTCTAACACATTCAAACGAAGCTTTTTGAATAAAATGAAAGTCAAACACATTCAAACATAGCTATTTGAAACAAATTAAAGTCAAATACATTCTACAAAGCTATATGAATCAAATAAAAGTCAAACACATTAAAAAGAAACTCTTTAAATCAAATGAAAGTCTAACACATTCAAACGAAGCTTTTTGAATAAAATGAAAGTCAAACACATTCAAACATAGCTATTTGAAACAAATTAAAGTCAAATACATTCTACAAAGCTATATGAATCAAATAAAAGTCAAACACATTCAAACAAAACTTTTTAAATCAAATGAATGTCTAACAGATTCAAACGAAGCTTTTTGAATCAAATGAAAGTCAAATAATTTCAACAATGCTTAGTAAATCAAATGAAAGTCAAACACATTCAAACAAAGCTTTTTGAATCAAATGAAAGTCAAACACATTCAAACAAATCTATATGAATCTAATGAAAGTGAAATTCATTCTACAAAGCTAATTGAATCAAATGAAAGTCTAACACATTCAAATAAAGCTTTTTAAATCAAATAAAAGTCCAACACATTCAAACAAAGCTATTTAAATCAAATGAAAGTTAAATGCATTCTACAAAGCTAACTGAATCAAATCAAAGCCAAACACATTCAAACGTAGGTTTTTTAATAAAATGAAAGTCAAATACATTCTACAAAGCTAATTCAATAAAATGAAATTCAAACACATTAAAATGAATATATTTAAATCAAATGAAAGTGAAATGCATTCTAAAAAGCTAACTGAATCAAATGAAAGTCTAACACATTCAAACAAAGCTATTTGAATCAAATGAAAGTCAAATGTATTCAACAATGCTTATTGAATCAAATGAAAGTCCAACACATTCAAACAAAGCTTTTTGAATCAAATGAAAATCAAACAAATTGAAATAAAGCTTTTTGAATCTAATGAAAGTGAAATGCATTCAACAAAACTAATTGAATCAAATGAAAGTCTAACACATTCAAACAAAGATATTTGAATCAAATGAAAGTGAAATACATTCTACAAAGCTAATTGAATCATATGATAGTCAAACATATTCAAACAAAGCTTTTTAAATCAAATGAACGTTTACCACATTCAAATAAAGCTATTTGAATCAAATGAACGTCACATGTATTCAACAATGCTTATTGAATCAATTGAAAGACAAACAAATTCAAACAAAGCTTTTTGAATCAAATGATATTCAAAAACATTAAAACAAAGCTATTTGAATAAAATAAAAGTCAAACACATTCAAACAAAGCTTTTTGAATCAAATGAAAGTCAAACAAATGTTTTTGAATAAAATGAAAGTCAAATACATTAAAACGAAGCTATTTAAATCAAATGAAAGTGAAATGCATTCTACAAAACTAATTGAATCAAATGAAAGTCGAACACATTCAAACAAAGCTTGTTGTATAAAATTAAAGTCAAACACATTCAAACTAAACTATTTAAATCAAATGAAATTAAAATGAATTTTACATAGCTAATTGAATCAAATGAAAGTCAAATACATTCTACATAGCTAATTGAATCAAATGAAAGTCTAACACATTCAAACAAAGCTTTTTAAATCAAATGAAAGTCTAACACATTCAAACAAAGCTATTTGAATCTGATAAAAGTCAAATTTACTCAAAAATTCTTATTGAATCAAATGAAAGTCAAACACATTCAAACAAAGCATTTTGAATCTAATGAAAGTGAAATTCATTCTACAAAGTTAACTGAATCAAATAAAACTCCAACACATTCAAACAATGCTATTTGAATCGAATGAAAGTCAGATGTATTCACCAATGCTTTTTGAATCTTATGTAAGTCAAACACTTTCAAACAGAGCTTGTTGTATAAAATGAAAGTCAAACACATTCAAACAAAGCTATTTAAATCAAATGAAAGTGAAATACATTCTACAAAGCTAATTGAATCAAATGTAAGTGAAAAACATTCAAACAAATCTATTAGAATCTAATGAAAGTGAAATTCAATTTACAAAGCTAATTGAATCAAATGAAAGTCTAACACATTCAAACAAAGCTTTTTAAATCAAATAAAAGTCCAACCCATTCAAACAAAGCTATTTGAATCGAATGAAAGTCAAATGTATTCACCAATGCTTTTTAAATCAAATGTAAGTCAAACACTTTCAAACAAAGCTTGTTGTATAAAATGAAAGTAAAACACATTCAAACAAAGCTATTTAAATCAAATGAAAGTGAAATACATTCTACAAAGCTAATTGAATCAAATGTAAGTGAAATACATTCTACATAGCTAATTGAATCAAATGAAAGTCTAACACATTCAAACAAAGCTTTTTAAATCAAATGAAAGTCTAACACATTCAAACAAAGCTATTTGAATCTGATAAATGTCAAATTTACTCAACAATTCTTATTGAATCAAATGAAAGTCAAACACATTCAAACAAAGCATTTTGAATCTAATATAAGTGAAATTCATTCTACAAAGCTAATTGAATCAAATAAAAGTCCAACACATTCAAACAAAGCAATTTGAATCGAATGAAAGTCAAATGTATTCACCAATGCTTTTTGAATCAAATGTAAGTCAAACACTTTCAAACAGAGCTTGTTGTATAAAATGAAAGTCAAACACATTCAAACAAAGCTATTTAAATCAAATGAAAGTGAAATACATTCTACAAAGCTAATTGAATCAAATGTAAGTGAAAAACATTCAAACAAATCTATTAGAATCTAATGAAAGTGAAATTCATTCTACAAAGCTAACTGAATCAAATGAAAGTCTAACACATTCAAACAAAGCTTTTTGAATCAAATAAAAGTCCAACACATTTAAACAAAGCTATTTGAATCGAATGAAAGTCAAATGTATTCACCAATGCTTTTTGAATCAAATGTAAGTCAAACACTTTCAAACAAAGCTTGTTGTATAAAATGAAAGTCAAACACATTCAAACAAAGCTATTTAAATCAAATGAAAGTGAAATACATTCTACAAAGCTAATTGAATCAAATGTAAGTGAAACACATTCAAACAAATCTATTTGAATCTAATGAAAGTGAAATTCATTCTACAAAGCTAATTGAATCAAATGAAAGTCTAACACATTCAAACAAAGCTTTTTAAATCAAATAAATGTCCAACACATTCAAACAAAGCTATTTGAATCGAATGAAAGTCAAATGTATTCACCAATGCTTTTTGAATCAAATGTAAGTCAAACACTTTCAAACAAAGCTTGTTGTATAAAATGAAAGTCAAACACATTCAAACAAAGCTATTTAAATCAAATGAAAGTGAAATACATTCTACAAAGCTAATTGAATCAAATGTAAGTGAAACACATTCAAACAAATCTATTTGAATCTAATGAAAGTGAAATTCATTCTACAAAGCTAATTGAATCAAATGAAAGTCTAACACATTCAAACAAAGCTGTTTAAATCAAATAAAAGTCCAACACATTCAAACAAAGCTATTTGAATCGAATGAAAGTCAAATGTATTCACCAATGCTTTTTAAATCAAATGTAAGTCAAACAATTTCAAACAAAGCTTGTTGTATAAAATGAAAGTAAAACACATTCAAACAAAGCTTTTTTAATAAAATGAAAGTCAAATACATTCTACAAAGCTAATTGAATCAAATGAAAGTCAAACACATTCAAACAAAGCTATTTGAATCAAATGAAAGTAAAACAAAACTTTTTTAATAAAATGAAAGTCAAACACATTCAAATGAATATATTTAAATCAAATGAAAGTGAAATGCATTCTAAAAAGCTAACTAAATCAAATGAAAGTCTAACACATTCAAACAAAGCTATTTGAATCAAATGAAAGTCAATTGTATTCAACAATGCTTGTTGAATCAAATGAAAGTCAAACACATTCAAACAAAGCTTTTTGAATCAAATGAAAATCAAACACATTGAAACAAAGCTTTTTGAATCAAATGAAAGTGAAATGCATTCAACAAAACAAATTGAATCAAATGAAAGTCTAACACATTCAAACAAAGATATTTGAATCAAATGAAAGTGAAATACATTCTACAAAGCTAATTGAATCATATGATAGTCAAACATATTCAAACAAAGCTTTTTCAATCAAATGAACGTTTAACACATTCAAATAAAGCTATTTGAATAAAATGAAAGTCAAATGTATTCAACAATGCTTATTGAGTCAATTGAAAGACAAACAAATTCAAACAAAGCTTTTTGAATCAAATGATAGTCAAACACATTAAAACAAAGCTATTTGAATAAAATGAAAGTCAAACACATTCGAACACAGCTTTTTGAATCAAATGAAAGTCAAACAAATGTTCTTGAATAAAATGAAAGTCAAATACATTAAAACGAAGCTATTTAAATCAAATGAAAGTGAAATGCATTCTACAAAACTAATTGAATCAAATGAAAGTTGAACACATTTAAACAAAGCTTGTTGTATAAAATTAAAGTCAAACACATTCAAACTAAACTATTTAAATCAAATGAAATTAAAATGCATTTTACATAGCTAATTGAATCAAATGAAAGTCAAACACATTCAAACAAAGCTATTTGAATCTAATGAAAGTCAAATACATTCTACATAGCTAATTGAATCAAATGAAAGTCTAACACATTCAAACAAAGCTTTTTAAATCAAATGAAAGTCTAACACATTCAAACAAAGCTATTTGAATCAGATAAAAGTCAAATTTACTCAACAATTCTTATTGAATCAAATGAAAGTCAAACACATTCAAACAAAGCATTTTGAATCAAATGTAAGTTAAACACATTCAAACAAAGCTTTTTAAATCAAATGAAAGTCAAACACATTCAAACGAAGCTATTTAAATCAAATGAAAGTGAAATGCATTCTACAAAGCTAATTGAATCAAATGTAAGTCAAGCACATTCAAACAAAGCTATTTGAATCAAATGAAAGTATAATACATTCTACAAAGCTAATTGAATCAAATGAAAGTCTAACACAATCAAACAAAGCTTTTTAAATCAAATGAAAGTCTAACACATTAAAAAAAAGCTATTTGAATCGAATGAAAGTCAAATGTATTCACCAATGATTTTTGAATCAAATGTAAGTTTAACACTTTCAAACAAAGCTTGTTGTATAAAATGAAAGTCAAACACATTCAAACAAAGCTATTTAAATAAATTGAAAGTGAAATACATTCTACAAAGCTAATTGAATCAAATGTAAGTGAAACACATTCAAACAAATCTATTTGAATCTAATGAAAGTGAAATTCATTCTACAAAGCTAATTGAATCAAATGAAAGTCTAACACATTCAAACAAAGCTTTTTAAATCAAATAAAAGTCTAACACATTCAAACAAAGCTATTTGAATCAAATGAAAGTCAAATGTATTTACCAATGCTTATTGAATCAAATGAAAGTCAAACACTTTCAAACAAAGCTTTTTGAATCAAATGAAAGCCAAACACATTCAAACGAAGCTGAAAGTAAATGCATTCTACAAAGCTAATTGAATCAAATGAAAGTGAAACACATTCAAACAAAGCTATTTGAATCAAATGAAAGTCAAACACATTCAAACAAAGCTTTTTGAATCAAATGAAAATCAAACACATTGAAACAAAGCTTTTTGAATCAAATGAAAGTGAAATGCATTCAACAAAACTAATTGAATCAAATGAAAGTCTAACACATTCAAACAAAGATATTTGAATCAAATGAAAGTGAAATACATTCTACAAAGGTAATTGAATCATATGATAGTCAAACATATTCAAACAAAGCTTTTTAAATCAAATGAACGTTTAACACATTCAAATAAAGCTATTTGAATCAAATGAAAGTCAAATGTATTCAACAATGCTTATTGAATCAATTGAAAGACAAACAAATTCAAACAAAGCTTTTTGAATCAAATGATAGTCAAACACATTAAAACAAAGCTATTTGAATAAAATGAAAGTCAAACACATTCAAACAAAGCTTTTTAAATCAAATGAAAGTCAAACAAATGTTTTTGAATAAAATGAAAGTCAAATACATTAAAACGAAGCTATTTAAATCAAATGAAATTGAAATGCATTCTACTAAAACTAATTGAATCAAATGAAAGTCAAACACATTCAAACAAAGCTATTTGAATCTAATGAAAGTCAAATACATTCTACATAGCTAATTGAATCAAATGAAAGTCTAACACATTCAAACAAAGCTTTTTAAATCAAATGAAAGTCTAACACATTCAAACAAAGCTATTTGAATCAGATAAAAGTCAAATTTACTCAACAATTCTTATTGAATCAAATGAAAGTCAAACACATTCAAACAAAGCTTTTTAAATCAAATGAAAGTCAAACACATTCAAACGAAGCTATTTAAATCAAATGAAAGTGAAATGCATTCTACAAAGCTAATTGAATCAAATGTAAGTCAAGCACATTCAAACAAAGCTATTTGAATCAAATGAAAGTATAATACATTCTACAAAGCTAATTGAATCAAATGAAAGTCTAACACAATCAAACAAAGCTTTTTAAATCAAATGAAAGTCTAACACATTCAAACAAAGCTATTTGAATCGAATGAAAGTCAAATGTATTCACCAATGATTTTTGAATCAAATGTAAGTCAAACACTTTCAAACAAAGCTTGTTGTATAAAATGAAAGTCAAACACATTCAAACAAAGCTATTTAAATCAAATGAAAGTGAAATACATTCTACAAAGCTAATTGAATCAAATGTAAGTGAAACACATTCAAACAAATCTATTTGAATCTAATGAAAGTGAAATTCATTCTATAAAGCTAATTGAATCAAATGAAAGTCTAACACATTCAAACAAAGCTTTTTAAATCAAATAAAAGTCCAACACATTCAAACAAAGCTATTTGGATCAAATGAAAGTCAAATGTATTTAACAATGCTTATTGAATCAAATGAAAGTCAAACACTTTCAAACAAAGCTTTTTGTATTAAATGAAAGTCAAACACATTCAAACAAATCTATTTGAATCTAATGAAAGTGAAATTCATTCTACAAAGCTAATTGAATCAAATGAAAGTCTAACACATTCAAACAAAGCTTTTTAAATCAAATAAAAGTCCAACACATTCAAACAAAGCTATTTGAATCGAATGAAAGTCAAATGTATTCACCAATGCTTTTTGAATCAAATGTAAGTCAAACACTTTCAAACAAAGCTTGTTGTATAAAATGGAAGTCAAACACATTCAAACAATAGCTATTTAAATCAAATGAAAGTGAAATACATTCTACAAAGTTAATTGAATCAAATGTAAGTGAAAGACATTCAAACAAATCTATTTGAATCTAATGAAAGTGAAATTCATTCTACAAAGCTAATTGAATCAAATGAAAGTCAAACACATTCAAACAAAGCTATTTGAATCTAATGAAAGTCAAATACATTCTACATAGCTAATTGAATCAAATGAAAGTCTAACACATTCAAACAAAGCTTTTTAAATCAAATGAAAGTCTAACACATTCAAACAAAGCTATTTGAATCAGATAAAAGTCAAATTTGCTCAACAATTCTTATTGAATCAAATGAAAGTCAAACACATTCAAACAAAGCTTTTTAAATCAAATGAAAGTCAAACACATTCAAACGAAGCTATTTAAATCAAATGAAAGTGAAATGCATTCTACAAAGCTAATTGAATCAAATGTAAGTCAAGCACATTCTACAAAGCTAATTGAATCAAATGAAAGTCTAACACAATCAAACAAAGCTTTTTAAATCAAATGAAAGTCTAACACATTCAAACAAAGCTATTTGAATCGAATGAAAGTCAAATGTATTCACCAATAATTTTTGAATCAAATGTAAGTCAAACACTTTCAAACAAAGCTTGTTGTATAAAATGAAAGTCAAACACATTCAAACAAAGCTATTTAAATCAAATGAAAGTGAAATACATTCTACAAAGCTAATTGAATCAAATGTAAGTGAAACACATTCAAACAAATCTATTTGAATCTAATGAAAGTGAAATTCATTCTACAAAGCTAATTGAATCAAATGAAAGTCTAACACATTCAAACAAAGCTTTTTAAATCAAATAAAATTCCAACACATTCAAACAAAGCTATTTGAATCAAATGAAAGTCAAATGTATTTAACAATGCTTATTGAATCAAATGAAAGTCAAACACTTTCAAACAAAGCTTTTTGTATCAAATGAAAGTCAAACACATTCAAACAAATCTATTTGAATCTAATGAAAGTGAAATTCATTCTACAAAGCTAATTGAATCAAATGAAAGTCTAACACATTCAAACAAAGCTTTTTAAATCAAATAAAAGTCCAACACATTCAAACAAAGCTATTTGAATCAAATGAAAGTCAAATGTATTTACCAATGCTTATTGAATAAAATGAAAGTCAAACACTTTTAAACAAAGCTTATTGAATCAAATGAAAGTCAAACACATTCAAACAAAGCTGAAAGTAAAATGCATTCTACAAAGCTAATTGAATCAAATGAAAGTGAAACACATTCAAAAAAAGCTATTTGAATCAAATGAAAGTCAAACACATTCAAACAAAGCTTTTTGAATCAAATGAATGTCGAATACATTCTAACGAAGCTATTTAAATCAAATGAAAGTGAAATGCATTCTACAAAGCTAATTGAATCAAATGAAAGTGAAATACATTCTACAAAGCTTTTTGAATCAAATGAAAGTCAAACACATTCAAACAAAGCAATTTAAGTCAAATGAAAGTGAAATGCATTCTACAAAGCTAACTGATTCAAATCAAAGCCAAACACATTCAAACAAAGCTTTTTTAATGAAATGAAAGTCAAATACATTCTACCAAACTAATTGAATCAAATGAAAGTCAAACACATTCAAACAAAGCTTTTTGAATCAAATGAAAGTCAATTGTATTCAACAAAGCTTTTTGAATCAAATGAATATCAAACACATTGAAACAAAGCTTTTTGAATCAAATGAAAGTGAAATGCATTCAACAAAACAAATTGAATCAAATGAAAGTCTAACACATTCAAACAAAGATATTTGAATCAAATGAAAGTGAAATACATTCTACAAAGCTAATTGAATCATATGATAGTCAAACATATTCAAACAAAGCTTTTTAAATCAAATGAACGTTTAACACATTCAAATAAAGCTATTTGAATCAAATGAAAGTCAAATGTATTCAACAATGCTTATTGAATCAATTGAAAGACAAACAAATTCAAACAAAGCTTTTTGAATCAAATGATAGTCAAACACATTAAAACAAAGCTATTTGAATAAAATGAAAGTCAAACATATTTGAACAAAGCTTTTTGAATCAAATGAAAGTCAAACAAATGTTCTTGAATAAAATGAAAGTCAAATACATTAAAACGAAGCTATTTAAATCAAACGAAAGTGAAATGCATTCTACAAAACTAATTGAATCAAATGAAAGTTGAACACATTCAAACAAAGCTTGTTGTATAAAATTAAAGTCAAACACATTCAAACTAAACTATTTAAATCAAATGAAATTAAAATGCATTTTACATAGCTAATTGAATCAAATGAAAGTCAAACACATTCAAACAAAGCTATTTGAATCTAATAAAAGTCAAATACATTCTACATAGCTAATTCAATCAAATGAAAGTCTAACACATTCAAACAAATCTTTTTAAATCAAATGAAAGTCTAACACATTCAAACAAAGCTATTTGAATCAGATAAAAGTCAAATTTACTCAACAATTCTTATTGAATCAAATGAAAGTCAAACACATTCAAACAAAGTATTTTGAATCAAATATAAGTCAAACACAATCAAACAAAGCTTTTTAAATCAAATGAAAGTCAAACAAATTCAAACGAAGCTATTTAAATCAAACGAAAGTGAAATGCATTCTACAAAGTTAATTGAATCAAATGTAAGTCAAGCACATTCAAACAAAGCTATTTGAATCAAATGAAAGTATAATACATTCTACAAAGCTAATTGAATGAAATGAAAGTCTAACACAATCAAACTAAGCTTTTTAAATCAAATGAAATTCAACACATTCAAACAAAGCTATTTAAATCGAATGAAAGTCAAATGTATTCACCAATGCTTTTTGAATCAAATGCAAGTCAAACACTTTCAAACAAAGCTTGTTGTATAAAATGGAAGTCAAACACATTCAAACAAAGCTATTTAAATCAAATGAAAGTGAAATACATTCTACAAAGCTAATTGAATCAAATGTAAGTGAAACACATTCATACAAATCTATTTGAATCTAATGAAAGTGAAATTCATTCTACTAAGCTAATTGAATCAAATGAAAGTCTAACACATTCAAACAAAGCTTTTTAAATCAAATAAAATTCCAACACATTCAAACAAAGCTATTTGAATCGAATGAAAGTCAAATGTATTCACCAATGGTTTTTGAATCAAATGTAAGTCAAACACTTTCAAACAAAGCTTTTTGAATCAAATGAAAGTCAAACACTTTCAAACAAAGCTTTTTGAATCAAATGAAAGTCAAACACATTCAAACGAAGCTGAAAGAAAAATGCATTCTACAAAGCTAATTGAATCAAATGAAAGTGAAACACATTCAAACAAAGCTATTTGAATCAAATGAAAGTCAAACACATTCAAACAAAGCTTTTTGAATCAAATGAATGTCAAACACATTCTATCGAAGCTATTTAAATCAAATGAAATTGAAATGCACTCTACAAAGCTCATTGAATCAAATGAAAGTGAAATACATTCTACAAAGCTTTTTGAATCAAATGAAAGTCAAACACATTCAAACAAAGCAATTTAAATCAAATGAAAGTGAAATGCATTCTACAAAGCTAACTTAATCAAATCAAAGCCAAACGCATTCAAACAAAGCTTTTTTAATAAAATGAAAGTCAAAAACATTCTACAAAGCTAATTGAATCAAATGAAAGTCAAACACATTCAAACAAAGCTTTTTGAATCAAATGAAAGTAAAACAAACTTTTTGAATAAAATGAAAGTCAAACACATTCAAATGAATATATTTAAATCAAATGAAAGTGAAATGCATTCTAAAAAGCTAACTAAATCAAATGAAAGTCTAACACATTCAAACAACGCTATTTGAATCAAATGAAAGTCAAATGTATTCAACAATGCTTATTGAATCAAATGAAAGTCAAACACATTCAAACAAAGCTTTTTGAATCAAATGAAAATCAAAAACATTGAAACAAAGCTTTTTGAATCAAATGAAAGTGAAATGCATTCAACAAAACAAATTGAATCAAATGAAAGTCTAACACATTCAAACAAAGATATTTGAATCAAATGGAAGTGAAATACATTCTACAAAGCTAATTGAATCAAATGAAAGTCTAACACAATCAAACAAAGCTTTTTAAATCAAATGAAAGTCTAACACATTAAAAAAAAGCTATTTGAATCGAATGAAAGTCAAATGTATTCACCAATGATTTTTGAATCAAATGTAAGTTTAACACTTTCAAACAAAGCTTGTTGTATAAAATGAAAGTCAAACACATTCAAACAAAGCTATTTAAATAAATTGAAAGTGAAATACATTCTACAAAGCTAATTGAATCAAATGTAAGTGAAACACATTCAAACAAATCTATTTGAATCTAATGAAAGTGAAATTCATTCTACAAAGCTAATTGAATCAAATGAAAGTCTAACACATTCAAACAAAGCTTTTTAAATCAAATAAAAGTCTAACACATTCAAACAAAGCTATTTGAATCAAATGAAAGTCAAATGTATTTACCAATGCTTATTGAATCAAATGAAAGTCAAACACTTTCAAACAAAGCTTTTTGAATCAAATGAAAGCCAAACACATTCAAACGAAGCTGAAAGTAAATGCATTCTACAAAGCTAATTGAATCAAATGAAAGTGAAACACATTCAAACAAAGCTATTTGAATCAAATGAAAGTCAAACACATTCAAACAAAGCTTTTTGAATCAAATGAAAATCAAACACATTGAAACAAAGCTTTTTGAATCAAATGAAAGTGAAATGCATTCAACAAAACTAATTGAATCAAATGAAAGTCTAACACATTCAAACAAAGATATTTGAATCAAATGAAAGTGAAATACATTCTACAAAGGTAATTGAATCATATGATAGTCAAACATATTCAAACAAAGCTTTTTAAATCAAATGAACGTTTAACACATTCAAATAAAGCTATTTGAATCAAATGAAAGTCAAATGTATTCAACAATGCTTATTGAATCAATTGAAAGACAAACAAATTCAAACAAAGCTTTTTGAATCAAATGATAGTCAAACACATTAAAACAAAGCTATTTGAATAAAATGAAAGTCAAACTCATTCAAACAAAGCTTTTTGAATCAAATGAAAGTCAAACAAATGTTTTTGAATAAAATGAAAGTCAAATACATTAAAACGAAGCTATTTAAATCAAATGAAAGTGAAATGCATTCTACAAAACTAATTGAATCAATGAAAGTCGAACACATTCAAACAAAGCTTGTTGTATAAAATTAAAGTCAAACACATTCAAACTAAACTATTTAAATCAAATGAAATTAAAATGCATTTTACATATCTAATTAAATCAAATGAAAGTCAAACACATTCAAACAAAGATATTTGAATCTAATGAAAGTCAAATACATTCTACATAGCTAATTGAATCAAATGAAAGTCTAACACATTCAAACAAAGCTTTTTAAATCAAATGAATGTCTAACACATTCAAACAAAGCTATTTGAATCAGATAAAAGTCAAATTTACTCAACAATTCTTATTGAATCAAATAAAAGTCAAACACATTTAAACAAAGCATTTTGAATCAAATGTAAGTCAAACACATTCAAACAAAGCTTTTTAAATCAAATGAAAGTCAAACACATTCAAACGTAGCTATTTAAATCAAATGAAAGTGAAATGCATTCTACAAAGCTAATTGAATCAAATGTAAGTCCAGCACATTCAAACAAAGCTATTTGAATCAAATGAAAGTATAATACATTCTACAAAGCTAATTGAATCAAATGAAAGTCTAACACAATCAAACAAATCTTTTTAAATCAAATGAAAGTCCAACACATACAAACAAAGCTATTTGAATCGAATGAAAGTCAAATGTATTCACCAATGCTTTTTGAATTAAATGTAAGTCAAACACTTTCAAACAAAGCTTGTTGTATAAAATGAAAGTCAAACACATTCAAACAAAGCTATTTAAATCAAATTAAAGTGAAATACATTCTACATAGCTAATTGAATCAAATGTAAGTGAAACACATTCAAACAAATCTATTTGAATCTAATGAAAGTGAAATTCATTCTACAAAGCTAATTGAATCAAATGAAAGTCTAACACATTCAAACAAAGCTTTTTAAATCAAATAAAAGTCCAACACATTCAAACAAAGCTATTTGAATCGAATGAAAGTCAAATGTATTCACCAATGCTTTTTGAATCAAATGTAAGTCAAACACTTTCAAACAAAGCTTGTTGTATAAAATGAAAGTCAAACACATTCAAACAAAGCTATTTAAATCAAATGAAAGTGAAATACATTCTACAAAGCTAATTGAATCAAATGTAAGTGAAACACATTCAAACAAATCTATTTGAATCTAATGAAAGTGAAATTCATTCTACAAAGCTAATTGAATCAAATGAAAGTCTAACACATTCTGATGCGTTTCTTGATTCGTTTGGTCTTAGGTTTAAACAAGCTTCACTCGTTTGTTTTCACCTAAGGGTTCTAAATCTGATTTCAAGGCTTCACTCACCTTAATCTCGTGATTTAGGGGTTTTTTTGAGGATAGTTTGAATTAGCTTCACTAACTAATTAATCTAACCTCTCTTAAATCAGGTTTCACTCGCCTAATCTAAGGGTTTTTATGTTTAACTTCACTCGTCAAACACAAAGAAAACTTGGAAAGAAACGTTCCAAATTAACAAGCAATAAAGCTTTAATCAACAAAACAAAACTTGTATAATTCGAAGTTTACAACCTTTATTTATAGACTCAAAAATAATCCTAAACCTAATCAAATTAGAAGACTAATCCTAATTGAATTAGAATCCCATTTGACCTAGAAAACCTAAACTTGATCCCCAAGTTCCTAATTCGGATATGACTAAACTAACTAAGTTTAATTCAACTTAGATTAGGTTATTCAATCCTCCTAAAACTCCTAGACACGCCTAAAAACCAAAGTCAAGTCCTAATCCACTTAGGAATTTACTTTGCTAAAAACAAGTCCTAATTCAAATAGGAAATCACTAGACCAAAACAATTCCTAATCAAAATAGAAATCCTAATGCTTAAAACAAGAAAAACCCTTTCAAGTGAAAGGTAAAAACTTGTAAGCCAAAATCTAATCTAAGAAACATTAAAGAAACGGACCAAGAAAGGAAACCTTGAATGCTCCCGCATCATACTCCCCCTCTTGAAAACGAACTTGTCCTCAAGTTACATCATAACAAGGAACGAGATCTTTAGCACTAAGAGAAGCACAAACGCCTTCACCAAGTAGCACTTGAGATGTATCATAATGCTCCCCTTCAAGACCTTTCATATGATTCATAAAAGTAATGTTTTGTTCCATCAAAGCAGCCATCTTTTCAAGCAAGTTTGTTTCCGTTGATTTGCTCACCATATTTGCGCACAATCAATAATCTTCCCTCGAATGTTTGTTGCTGTAGATTTTGCGTCACTTATCCAATGACCACGAAATTTTATAGGCTATAATTTTAGTCCAATAGGAATCCAACCCAAAAAGAATCACCAAAAAATACGAAGTAGATAGCTCGCAGTAACGTAAAACTTCAACCTGGTCCAGATCAGCGCCGAGAAGAACAAGAACCAAGAAACTAGCACGAATTGATTCTTGATTGCTCAAGAACAAGGATATAACGACTCAATAATCACACCAACAGCTCTGATACCATATGATGCGTTTCTTGATTCGTTTGGTCTTAGGTTTAAACAAGCTTCACTCGTTTGTTTTCACCTAAGGGTTCTAAATCTGATTTCAAGGCTTCACTCACCTTAATCTCGTGATTTAGGGGTTTTTTTTAGGATAGTTTGAATTAGCTTCACTCACTAATTAATCTAACCTCTCTTAAATCAGGTTTCACTCGCCTAATCTAAGGGTTTTTATGTTTAACTTCACTCGTCAAACACAAAGAAAACTTGGAAAGAAACGTTCCAAATTAACAAGCAATAAAGCTTTAATCAACAAAACAAAACTTGTATAATTCGAAGTTTACAACCTTTATTTATAGACTCAAAACTAATCCTAAACCTAATCAAATTAGAAGACTAATCCTAATTGAATTAGAATCCCATTTGACCTAGAAAACCTAAACTTGATCCCCAAGTTCCTAATTCGGATATGACTAAACTAACTAAGTTTAATTCAACTTAGATTAGGTTATTCAATCCTCCTAAAACTCCTAGACACGCCTAAAAACCAAAGTCAAGTCCTAATCCACTTAGGAATTTACTTTGCTAAAAACAAGTCCTAATTCAAATAGGAAATCACTAGACCAAAACAATTCCTAATCAAAATAGAAATCCTAATGCTTAAAACAAGAAAAACCCTTTCAAGTGAAAGGTAAAAACTTGTAAGCCAAAATCTAATCTAAGAAACATTAAAGAAACGGACCAAGAAAGGAAACCTTGAATGCTCCCGCATCACATTCAAACAAAGCTTTTTAAATCAAATAAAAGTCCAACACATTCAAACAAAGCTATTTGAATCAAATGAAAGTCAAATGTATTTACCAATGCTTATTGAATCAAATGAAAGTCAAACACTTTCAAACAAAGCTTTTTGAATCAAATGAAAGTCAAACACATTCAAACAAATCTATTTGAATCTAATGAAAGTGAAATTCATTCTACAAAGCTAATTGAATCAAATGAAAGTCTAACACATTCAAACAAAGCTTTTTAAATCAAATAAAAGTCCAACACATTCAAACAAAGCTATTTGAATCGAATGAAAGTCAAATGTATTCACCAATGCTTTTTGAATCAAATGTAAGTCAAACACTTTCAAACAAAGCTTGTTGTATAAAATGAAAGTCAAACACATTCAAACAAAGCTATTTAAATCAAATGAAAGTGAAATACATTCTACAAAGCTAATTGAATCAAATGTAAGTGAAACACATTCAAACAAATCTATTTGAATCTAATGAAAGTGAAATTCATTCTACAAAGCTAATTGAATCAAATGAAAGTCTAACACATTCAAACAAAGCTTTTTAAATCAAATAAAAGTCCAACACATTCAAACAAAGCTATTTGAATCGAATGAAAGTCAAATGTATTCACCAATGCTTTTTGAATCAAATGTAAGTCAAACACTTTCAAACAAAGCTTGTTGTATAAAATGAAAGTCAAACACATTCAAACAAAGCTATTTAAATCAAATGAAAGTGAAATACATTCTACAAAGCTAATTGAATCAAATGTAAGTGAAACACATTCAAACAAATCTATTTGAATCTAATGAAAGTGAAATTCATTCTACAAAGCTAATTGAATCAAATGAAAGTCTAACACATTCAAACAAAGCTTTTTAAATCAAATAAAGTCCAACACATTCAAACAAAGCTATTTGAATCGAATGAAAGTCAAATGTATTCACCAATGCTTTTTGAATCAAATGTAAGTCAAACACTTTCAAACAAAGCTTGTTGTATAAAATGAAAGTCAAACACATTCAAACAAAGCTATTTAAATCAAATGAAAGTGAAATACATTCTACAAAGCTAATTGAATCAAATGTAAGTGAAACACATTCAAACAAATCTATTTGAATCTAATGAAAGTGAAATTCATTCTACAAAGCTAATTGAATCAAATGAAAGTCTAACACATTCAAACAAAGCTTTTTAAATCAAATAAAAGTCCAACACATTCAAACAAAGCTATTTGAATCAAATGAAAGTCAAATGTATTTAACAATGCTTATTAAATCAAATGAAAGTCAAACACTTTCAAACAAAGCTTTTTGTATCAAATGAAAGTCAAAAACGTTCAAACAAATCTATTTGAATCTAATGAAAGTGAAATTCATTCTACAAAGCTAATTGAATCAAATGAAAGTCTAACACATTCAAACAAAGCTTTTTAAATCAAATAAAAGTCCAACACATTCAAACAAAGCTATTTGAATCGAATGAAAGTCAAATGTATTCACCAATGCTTTTTGAATCAAATGTAAGTCAAACACTTTCAAACAAAGCTTGTTGTATAAAATGAAAGTCAAACACATTCAAACAAAGCTATTTAAATCAAATGAAAGTGAAATACATTCTACAAAGCTAATTGAATCAAATGTAAGTGAAACACATTCAAACAAATCTATTTGAATCTAATGAAAGTGAAATTCATTCTACAAAGCTAATTGAATCAAATGAAAGTCTAACACATTCAAACAAAGCTTTTTAAATCAAATAAAAGTCCAACACATTCAAACAAAGCCATTTGAATCAAATGAAAGTCAAATGTATTTACCAATGCTTATTGAATAAAATGAAAGTCAAACACTTTCAAACAAAGCTTATTGAATCAAATGAAAGTCAAACACATTCAAACGAAGCTGAAAGTAAAATGCATTCTACAAAGCTAATTGAATCAAATGAAAGTGAAACACATTCAAAAAAAGCTATTTGAATGAAATGAAAGTCAAACACATTCAAACAAAGCTTTTTGAATCAAATGAATGTCAAATACATTCTAACGAAGCTATTTAAATCAAATGAAAGTGAAATGCATTCTACAAAGCTAATTGAATCAAATGAAAGTGAAATACATTCTACAAAGCTTTTTGAATCAAATGAAAGTCAAACACATTCAAACAAAGCAATTTAAATCAAATGAAAGTGAAATGCATTCTACAAAGCTAACTGATTCAAATCAAAGCCAAACACATTCAAACAAAGCTTTTTTAATAAAATGAAAGTCAAATACATTCTACAAAGCTAATTGAATCAAATGAAAGTCAAACACATTCAAACAAAGCTTTTTGAATCAAATGAAAATAAAACAAAACTTTTTTAATAAAATGAAAGTCAAACACATTCAGATGAATATATTTAATTCAAATGAAAGTGAAATGCATTCTAAAAAGCTAACTAAATCAAATGAAAGTCTAACACATTCAAACAAAGCTATTTGAATCAAATGAAAGTCAATTGTATTCAACAATGCTTGTTGAATCAAATGAAAGTCAAACACATTCAAACAAAGCTTTTTGAATCAAATGAAAATCAAACACATTGAAACAAAGCTTTTTGAATCAAATGAAAGTGAAATGCATTCAACAAAACAAATTGAATCAAATGAAAGTCTAACACATTCAAACAAAGATATTTGAATCAAATGAAAGTGAAATACATTATACAAAGCTAATTGAATCATATGATAGTCAAACATATTCAAACTTAGCTTTTTAAATCTAATGAACGTTTAACACATTCAAATAAAGCTATTTGAATCAAATGAAAGTCAAATGTATTCAACAATGCTTATTGAATCAATTGAAAGACAAACAAATTCAAACAAAGCTTTTTGAATCAAATGATAGTCAAACACATTAAAACAAAGCTATTTGAATAAAATGAAAGTCAAACACATTCAAACAAAGCTTTTTGAATCAAATGAAAGTCAAACAAATGTTTTTGAATCAAATGAAAGTCAAATACATTAAAACGAAGCTATTTAAATCAAATGAAATTGAAATGCATTCTACTAAAACTAATTGAATCAAATGAAAGTCGAACACATTCAAACAAAGCTTGTTGTATAAAATTAAAGTCAAACACATTCAAACTAAACTATTTAAATCAAATGAAATTAAAATGCATTTTACATAGCTAATTGAATCAAATGAAAGTCAAACACATTCAAACAAAGCTATTTGAATCTAATGAAAGTCAAATACATTCTACATAGCCAATTGAAACAAATGAAAGTCTAACACATTCAAACAAAGCTTTTTAAATCAAATGAAAGTCTAACACATTCAAACAAAGCTATTTGATTCAGATAAAAGTCAAATTTACTCAACAATTCTTATTGAATCAAATGAAAGCCAAACACATTCAAACAAAGCATTTTGAATCAAATGTAAGTCAAACACATTCAAACAAAGCTTTTTAAATCAAATGAAAGTCAAACACATTCAAACGAAGCTATTTAAATCAAATGAAAGTGAAATGCATTCTACAAAGCTAATTGAATCAAATGTAAGTCAAGCACATTCAAACAAAGCTATTTGAATCAAATGAAAGTATAATACATTCTACAAAGCTAATTGAATCAAATGAAAGTCTAACACAATCAAACAAAGCTTTTTAAATCAAATGAAATTCAACACATTCAAACAAAGCTATTTAAATCGAATGAAAGTCAAATGTATTCACCAATGCTTTTTGAATCAAATGTAAGTCAAACACTTTCAAACAAAGCTTGTTGTATAAAATGAAAGTCAAACACATTCAAACAAAGCTATTTAAATCAAATGAAAGTGAAATACATTCTACGAAGCTAATTGAATCAAATGTAAGTGAAACACATTCATATAAATCTATTTGAATCTAATGAAAGTGAAATTCATTCTACAAAGCTAATTGAATCAAATGAAAGTCTAACACATTCAAACAAAGCTTTTTAAATCAAATAAAATTCCAACACATTCAAACAAAGCTATTTGAATCGAATGAAAGTCAAATGTATTCACCAATGGTTTTTGAATCAAATGTAAGTCAAACACTTTCAAACAAAGCTTGTTGTATAAAATGAAAGTCAAACACATTCAAACAAAGCTATTTAAATCAAATGAAAGTGAAATACATTCTACAAAGTTAATTGAATCAAATGTAAGTGAAACACATTCAAACAAATCTATTTGAATCTAATGAAAGTGAAATTCATTCTACAAAGCTAATTGAATCAAATGAAAGTCTAACACATTCAAACAAAGCTTTTTAAATCAAATAAAAGTCCAACACATTCAAACAAAGCTATTTGAATCAAATGAAAGTCAAATGTATTTACCAATGCTTATTGAATCAAATGAAAGTCAAACACTTTCAAACAAAGCTTTTTGAATCAAATGAAAGTCAAACACATTCAAACGAAGCTGAAAGTAAAATGCATTCTACAAAGCTAATTGAATCAAATGAAAGTGAAACACATTCAAACAAAGCTATTTGAATCAAATGAAAGTCAAACACATTCAAACAAAGCTTTTTGAATCAAATGAATGTCAAACACATTCTAACGAAGCTATTTAATCAAATGAAATTGAAATGCATTCTACAAAGCTAATTGAATCAAATGAAAGTGAAATACATTCTACAAAGCTTTTTGAATCAAATGAAAGTCAAACACATTTAAACAAAGCAATTTAAATCTAATGAAAGTGAAATGCATTCTACAAAGCTAACTGAATCAAATCAAAGCCAAACGCATTCAAACAAAGCTTTTTTAATAAAATGAAAGTCAAAAACATTCTACAAAGCTAATTGAATCAAATGAAAGTCAAACACATTCAAACAAAGCTTTTTGAATCAAATGAAAGTAAAACAAAACTTTTTGAATAAAATGAAAGTCAAACACATTCAAATGAATATATTTAAATCAAGTGAAAGTGAAATGCTTTCTAAAAAGCTAACTAAATCAAATGAAAGTCTAACACATTCAAACAACGCTATTTGAATCAAATGAAAGTCAAATGTATTCAACAATGCTTATTGAATCAAATGAAAGTCAAACACATTCAAACAAAGCTTTTTGAATCAAATGAAAATCAAACACATTGAAACAAAGCTTTTTGAATCAAATGAAAGTGAAATGCATTCAACAAAACAAATTGAATCAAATGAAAGTCTAACACATTCAAACAAAGATATTTGAATCAAATGGAAGTGAAATACATTCTACAAAGCTAATTGAATCATATGATAGTCAAACATATTCAAACAAAGCTTTTTAAATCAAATGAACGTTTAACACATTCAAATAAAGCTATTTGAATCAAATGAAAGTCAAATGTATTCAACAATGCTTATTGAATCAATTGAAAGACAAACAAATTCAAACAAAGCTTTTTGAATCAAATGATAGTCAAACACATTAAAACAAAGCTATTTGAATAAAATGAAAGTAAAACTCATTCAAACAAAGCTTTTTGAATCAAATGAAAGTCAAACAAATGTTTTTGAATAAAATGAAAGTCAAATACATTAAAACGAAGCTATTTAAATATAATGAAAGTGAAATGCATTCTACAAAACTAATTGAATCAATAAAAGTCGAACACATTCAAACAAAGCTTGTTGTATAAAATTAAAGTCAAACACATTCAAACTAAACTATTTAAATCAAATGAAATTAAAATGCATTTTACTTAGCTAATTGAATCAAATGAAAGTCAAACACATTCAAACAAAGCTATTTGAATCTAATGAAAGTCAAATACATTCTACATAGCTAATTGAATCAAATGAAAGTCTAACACATTCAAACAAAGCTTTTTAAATCAAATGAATGTCTAACACATTCAAACAAAGCTATTTGAATCAGATAAAAGTCAAATTTACTCAACAATTCTTATTGAATCAAATAAAAGTCAAACACATTCAAACAAAGCATTTTGAATCAAATGTAAGTCAAACACATTCAAACAAAGCTTTTTAAATCAAATGAAAGTCCAACACATACAAACAAAGCTATTTGAATCGAATGAAAGTCAAATGTATTCACCAATGCTTTTTGAATTAAATGTAAGTCAAACACTTTCAAACAAAGCTTGTTGTATAAAATGAAAGTCAAACACATTCAAACAAAGCTATTTAATGAAAGTGAAATACATCCTACAAAGCTAATTGAATAAAATGTAAGTGAAACACATTCAAACAAATCTATTTGAATCTAATGAAAGTGAAATTCATTCTACAAAGCTAATTGAATCAAATGAAAGTCTAACACATTCAAACAAAGCTTTTTAAATCAAATAAAAGTCCAACACATTCAAACAAAGCTATTTGAATCGAATGAAAGTCAAATGTATTCACCAATGCTTTTTGAATCAAATGTAAGTCAAACACTTTCAAACAAAGCTTGTTGTACAAAATGAAAGTCAAACACATTCAAACAAAGCTATTTAAATCAAATGAAAGTGAAATACATTCTACAAAGCTAATTGAATCAAATGTAAGTGAAACACATTCAAACAAATCTATTTGAATCTAATGAAAGTGAAATTCATTTTACAAAGCTAATTGAATCAAATGAAAGTCTAACACATTCAAACAAAGCTTTTTAAATCAAATAAAAGTCCAACACATTCAAACAAAGCTATTTGAATCAAATGAAAGTCAAATGTATTTACCAATGCTTATTGAATCAAATGAAAGTCAAACACTTTCAAACAAAGATTTTTGAATCAAATGAAAGTCAAACACATTCAAACAAATCTATTTGAATCTAATGAAAGTGAAATTCATTCTACAAAGCTAATTGAATCAAATGAAAGTCTAACACATTCAAAAAAAACTTTTTAAATCAAATAAAAGTCCAACACATTCAAACAAAGCTATTTGAATCGAATGAAAGTCAAATGTATTCACCAATGCTTTTTGAATCAAATGTAAGTCAAACACTTTCAAACAAAGCTTGTTGTATAAAATGAAAGTCAAACACATTTAAACAAAGCTATTTAAATCAAATGAAAGTGAAATACATTCTACAAAGCTAATTGAATCAAATGTAAGTGAAACACATTCAAACAAATCTATTTGAATCTAATGAAAGTGAAATTCATTCTACAAAGCTAATTGAATCAAATGAAAGTCTAACACATTCAAACAAAGCTTTTTAAATCAAATAAAAGTCCAACACATTCAAACAAAGCTATTTGAATCGAATGAAAGTCAAATGTATTCACTAATGCTTTTTGAATCAAATGTAAGTCAAACACTTTCAAACAAAGCTTGTTGTATAAAATGAAAGTCAAACACATTCAAACAAAGCTATTTAAATCAAATGAAAGTGAAATACATTCTACAAAGCTAATTGAATCAAATGTAAGTGAAACACATTCAAACAAATCTATTTGAATCTAATGAAAGTGAAATTCATTCTACAAAGCTAATTGAATCAAATGAAAGTCTAACACATTCAAACAAAGCTTTTTAAATCAAATAAAAGTCCAACACATTCAAACAAAGCTATTTGAATCAAATGAAAGTCAAATGTATTTAACAATGCTTATTGAATCAAATGAAAGTCAAACACTTTCAAACAAAGCTTTTTGTATCAAATGAAAGTCAAACACACTCAAACAAATCTATTTGAATCTAATGAAAGTGAAATTCATTCAACAAAGCTAGTTGAATCAAATGAAAGTCTAACATATTCAAACAAAGCTTTTTAAATCAAATAAAAGTCCAACACATTCAAACAAAGCTATTTGAATCGAATGAAAGTCAAATGTATTCACCAATGCTTTTTGAATCAAATGTAAGTCAAACACTTTCAAATAAAGCTTGTTGTATAAAATGAAAGTCAAACACATTCAAACAAAGCTATTTAAATCAAATGAAAGTGAAATACATTCTACAAAGCTAATTGAATCAAATGTAAGTGAAACACATTCAAACAAATCTATTTGAATCTAATGAAAGTGAAATTCATTCTACAAAGCTAGTTGAATCAAATGAAAGTCTAACACATTCAAACAAAGCTTTTTAAATCAAATAAAAGTCCAACACATTCAAACAAAGCTATTTGAATCGAATGAAAGTCAAATGTATTCACCAATGCTTTTTGAATCAAATGTAAGTCAAACACTTTCAAACAAAGTTGTTGTATAAAATGAAAGTCAAACACATTCAAACAAAGCTATTTAAATCAAATGAAAGTGAAATACATTCTACAAAGCTAATTGAATCAAATGTAAGTGAAACACATTCAAACAAATCTATTTGAATCTAATGAAAGTGAAATTCATTCTACAAAGCTAATTGAATCAAATGAAAGTCTAACACATTCAAACAAAGCTTTTTAAATCAAATAAAAATCCAACACATTCAAACAAAGCTATTTGAATCAAATGAAAGTCAAATGTAGTTAACAATGCTTATTGAATCAAATGAAAGTCAAACACTTTCGAACAAAGCTTTTTGTATCAAATGAAAGTCAAACACATTCAAACAAATCTATTTGAATCTAATGAAAGTGAAATTCATTATACAAAGCTAATTGAATCAAATGAAAGTCTAACACATTCAAACAAAGCTTTTTAAATCAAATAAAAGTCCAACACATTCAAACAAAGCTATTTGAATCGAATGAAAGTCAAATGTATTCACCAATGCTTTTTGAATCAAATGTAAGTCAAACACTTTCAAATAAAGCTTGTTGTATAAAATGAAAGTCAAACACATTCAAACAAAGCTATTTAAATCAAATGAAAGTGAAATACATTCTACAAAGCTAATTGAATCAAATGTAAGTGAAACACATTCAAACAAATCTATTTGAATCTAATGAAAGTGAAATTCATTCTACAAAGCTAATTGAATCAAATGAAAGTCTAACACATTCAAACAAAGCTTTTTAAATCAAATGAAAGTCAAACACATTCAAACGAAGCTATTTAAATCAAATGAAAGTGAAATACATTCTACAAAGCTAATTGAATCAAATGTAAGTGAAACACATTCAAACAAATCTATTTGAATCTAATGAAAGTGAAATTCATTCTACAAAGCTAATTGAATCAAATGAAAGTCTAACACATTCAAACAAAGCTTTTTAAATCAAATAAAAGTCCAACACATTCAAACAAAGCTATTTGAATCGAATAAAAGTCAAATGTATTCACCAATGCTTTTTGAATCAAATGTAAGTCAAACACTTTCAAACAAAGCTTGTTGTATAAAATGAAAGTCAAACACATTCAAACAAAGCTATTTAAATCAAATGAAAGTGAAATACATTCTACAAAGCTAATTGAATCAAATGTAAGTGAAACACATTCAAACAAATCTATTTGAATCTAATGAAAGTGAAATTCATTCTACAAAGCTAATTGAATCAAATGAAAGTCTAACACATTCAAACAAAGCTTTTTAAATCAAATAAAAGTCCAACACATTCTGATGTGATTTTTAGTCCGAAAACTAAGCCTCACAAAGATATGAATCTAACCTAATTCTATACAGAAAATTCACCAAGAATTAAGCAAGAAACTTAGATTAATTAATCAAGAATCCACCTAATTAATCAACCTAGATGATTGTTTTAACTAAAACAAACAAAACAGCAAATTGGAATCCACCAATCAAGAATTTAAGTAATCCAACTTAAACAAAAGCAATAAGAATTATTATTATGAATGTATGATTAAACTTGTATCTTTTTCAAGATTACAACCCTATATTTATAGACTCAATCAACTATCCTAATCCCACTTGAATTAGAATTCTGATTCCTTAACAAAAACCCACGGATTGCATAACTTGATCAAGTTTGGATAACTTTGATTTAGTTATTTAATCCTACTTAAACTCTAACTACTCTTAAGATAAAACTTGCCTATTTTATCCTAACTCAAGCTTGCACTCCAAGCTATTATTGACGCTTACTAGACTAAAAACAATTCCTAATGCAATTAGAAATCCTAAATGCTTAAAACAATTCCTAATGCAATTAGAAATCCTAAGTGCTTAAAACAAGAAAAACCCTTTCAAGTGAAAGGTAAAAACTTGTAAGCAAAAACCTAAGTAAAGAAGACTTCAACATCAAGCTAAACCAAGGAAGGCTACAAGGCAAACCGTAGCCTTACTTTGATGACCCATGAAGTGACCATGAATTGCGTGATTTGAGTCCAAATTGAGGGCTAATGTTTCTTCATGTTGATTTATCAAATCTTCCAAGTTCGTCCTCGTATCATCCTCTTCTTCTTCGAAAGAATTTGTCCTCAAATCTTCAAGTTCTTCATCCGGAATGTATTTAGCCAAATCTCCAACATTGAAAGTGGCGCTTACACCATATTCTCCCGGAAGTTCGAGCTTGTATGCATTATCATTGATCTTCTCAACAATCTTGAAAGGTCCTTCACTTCTAGGCATCAACTTGTTCTTGCGTTTACTCGGAAATCTTTCTTTTCGTAGATACAACCAAACCAAGTCACCTTCCTTGAAGACTTGCTGCTTCCTATGCTTATTAACCCTTGCTTTGTACATGTCATTAACCTTCTCTATTCTTGCACGAATTTGAGCATGTAACTTGAGCATTGATTTAAGCTTAGATTCGGCATCCTTGTGTACTAGCTCGCCTTTTGGTAATGGAATAAAATCTATGGGTAGTTTTGGATTTACCCCATAAACAACCTCAAAAGGACTATGATTAGTAGCATATGTAGGTGACCTATTGTAAGCAAACTCCGCATGAGCTAACTTAATATCCCAATCCTTTTGTGTCTTGCTTACTAATCCACGCAAAAGTACACCAAGAGTTCTATTAGTTACCTCGGTTTGTCCATCCGTTTGTGGGTGATAAGATGTACTAAAGAGTAGCTTAGTACCTACGAGCTTCCATAAAGACTTCCAAAAGAAACTCATGAACTTTGTATCACGATCACTTACAATGGTTTTCGGAACTCCATGCAATCTAACGATCTCCTTGAAGTAAAGTTCCGCAACTTTCATAGCATCATCCACCTTGTGACAAGGAACAAAGTGTGCCATCTTAGAAAAACGATCCACCACCACCATGATTGAATCTTTCCCTCTTTGTGTTCTCGGCAATCCTACAATAAAATCCATAGAAATGTCTTCCCATGGTGCATTAGGAATAGGCAAGGGTGTATATAAACCTTGATGAAAAGTAGCCTTCGCCTTTTGACAAGTTGCGCATCTAGCAATAACTAGTTGTATGTCCGCAAGCATTTTAGGCCAATAGAAGTGCTCTTGTAACATATTCAAGGTCTTTGTAATGCCAAAGTGACCAGCAATTCCTCCTCCATGAGCCTCTCTAACAACTAGCTCTCGGATGGAACACTTAGGAAGACAAAGTCGATTTCCTTTGAAAAGAAAACCATCTTGCAACAAGTAGGAACCTACGGCCCCCTTTGAACAATCAACAACGATTGTAGAAAAGTCATCATCTCCTTTATAGTACTCTTTAATCAATTCAAAACCCAGCAATTTGCTATCAAGAATACCTAGCAAAGAATACCTTCTTGAAAGTGCATCCGCCACTACATTAGCTTTCCCTTCTTTGTACTTAGAAGAAAAATTGAATGATTGTAAGAACTCAACCCATTTAGCATGTCTTGGATTAAGCTTCTGTTGTCCATGTATATACTTCAAAGATTCATGATCGGAATGCAAAACAAAGTGGTTAGGTCTCAAGTAATGACTCCAATGATCCAAAGCCCTAACAATCGCATAGAATTCTTTATCATAAGTGGAATAATTCAAACGAGCCCCATTCAACTTCTCACTAAAGTAAGCTATAGGCTTTCTCCCTTGTAACAAAACAGCCCCGATTCCAACCCCACTTGCGTCGGTCTCTACCTCAAAAGGTTGTGAAAAATCTGGCAAAGCGAGTATAGGCGCTTCACATAGCTTCTTCTTGATTAGCTCAAACGCTCCTTGGGCTTCTTTAGTCCACTCGAATTTTCCCCTTTCCTTCTTCAAGCATTCGGTCATGGGTGCTACAACACTAGAAAAGTTCTTCACAAATCTTCTATAGAAAGAAGCTAAACCGTGAAAAGATCTAACCTCACTAGCATTAGTAGGACTAGGCCAAGTTCTAATGGCCTCCACCTTAGACTTGTCAACCGAAACTCCTTCCTTAGACACAACATAGCCAAGAAAAGTAACGCTAGGCACCAAGAAATAACACTTCTCAAGCTTAGCAAAAAGTTTCTTTTCCCTTAACACTTCAAACACACTTCTTAGATGTATTAGATGATCATGTAAGTTTTTCGAATATATCAAGATATCATCTAAGTAAACAACAACAAACTTTCCAAGAAAAGGTTTGAGTACCTCATGCATCAATCTCATGAACGTGCTAGGTGCATTAGTAAGACCGAAAGGCATCACTAACCATTCGTACAAGCCTAGCTTTGTTTTGAAGGCGGTCTTCCACTCGTCTCCTTCTCTCATTCTTATTTGATGGTAGCCACTCATAAGATCAATCTTCGAAAATATCTGTGAGCCATGTAACTCATCTAGCAAATCATCTAATCTTGGAATAGGAAAACGATATTTGATAGTGATGTTATTCACGCTTCTACTATCAATGCACATTCGCCAACTTCCATCCTTCTTTGGAACAAGTAATGTAGGAACGGCGCATGGACTCATGCTTTCCCTCACGTAACCTCTAGACATGAGCTCCTCAATTTGCCTTTGCATCTCCTTAGTTTCTTCCGGATTGCTTCTATAGGCTGCTTTATTAGGCAATGGTGCTCCCGGAATCAAATCAATTTGATGCTCTATCCCACGAATTGGAGGTAAACCCGGAGGTAACTCTTTAGGGAATACATCCTTGAATTCGGCCAAGACTTCTTCTAGCTCAATCGACCTCTTTTCTTGTTTGTCTTGATAAATAAGGAACTCATTAGCAACAAGTACATAGACCATGCTATTATTACTAATCTCTTTCTCCATCTCTTTCTCACTAATCAAGTAAGAACTCTTTGAATTAGATGAATTGAAAACCGGTGTGTTGCTTATCAAAGGTTTTAAAGCAACCGGTTTCTCCTTTTCTTTCCTCACCACATACACGTTAGTCCTTCCATCAAATTTCACAAACCTATCATATTGCCAAGGACGGCCTAATAATATATGACATGCATCCATAGGACAAACATCACATAAAACTTTATCATGAAATTTACCAATTGAAAAGGATATTAGCGCTTGCTTGTTGACCTTGACATCACTTTTGTTGTTAAGCCAATGAAGCTTGTATGGTTGTGGATGCTCGGTGATTGGCCACTCCAACTTATCAATCAAGATCGTAGACACCACATTAGTGCAACTTCCCGTGTCTATGATTACATCACACAATCTATCCTTCACCTTGCACCTTGTATGGAAAATCTTCTCTCTTTGATCGCCCTCCATAGGTGTAGGTTTCGAATGCAGTGTTCTTCTTAGGACCAAACTTTGACCTTGATGTTCGGCCTCTACTTCTTCCAAGAACTCCTCCTCTTCTTCTTCAAGGTTTTCTTGATCCTTTTCAACGTCACTACCTTGCTCACACAAAGTCTTTTCTTGCTCCCATTCTTGTGCAGTCATGACCCTTTTTGAAGGACAATCACTTGCAATGTGACCAACACTACCACACTTAAAGCACTTCCTTCCTTCCACAAATTTCTTGTTAGTTTCGAATTTAGTTTTAGAATCTTTGTAATTCGAACTTGAACTACCCTTTTCCACATTAGCTTTCTCAAAAGGTTTTGAGAATCCTTTTATAAACGGTTTAGAGAATGAGCTTTTCTTCCCTTTTAATTGTTTTTCAACTTTGATAGCCACTTTACACACATCCTCAAAAGACCAATATTGTTGTAATTCAACTTTCTCAGCAATATTATCATTCAATCCCGAAATAAATCTAGCAATCTTATGTTCAACAATCTCTTCTAAACCACATAGCATGCATAACTTCTCAAACTCAACAATATAATTCTCAACAGTCATAGAATTTTGTTTAAAAGTTTGCATCTTTAGATAGATATCTTGAATATAATCACTAGGAACGAACCTCTTTTTCATGTGCTTCTTGAGTTGCTCCCAAGTTGTGATTTTGTTACGCCCTTCTTTATGCCTCTTCTTTTTCAAATTATCATACCAAAGACTAGCATAACCAGTGAGCTTCAACTCCGCAAGTTTACACTTCTTTCTTTCATCATACTCCTTGTAATCAAAGAGTGTTTCGGCCCTTCTAATCCATTCAAAATATTTCTCTGGTTCATTCATACTCCCATTGAATTCGGGAAGGTCTAACCTAAGGTTTCTATCATCATCTTTAGGTCTATCCCTTCTCCTAGGTCTAGGTGAATCATCACTTGATGAATAATTCTTTCGTGACCTCCTAGGGTTTCTCCTTGGTTGTTCTTCCTCACTTGAACTAGAATTAGGGTTAGAATCACCCCTCTTTGAAGAAGATCCATCACGAGTATCAAGTCTCTTCAATACCTCCTCCAACCTTGCTGCCAACTCGGTGACTTGCCTATCTCTTCTAAGATTTTGTGCTTGTTCTAAGGTTAAACCCCTTGGAACTTGTGGAACCTCTTCGTCACTCATGATTCCTACACAAACCAAGTTAGTCTATGCAAAAATCTTGATTAAAAGATAAAATCTTAAAGGAATCTTGAAGCAAACAACAACCGGACTCCCAACCCGTATTCCAGTGAAACAACACCAAAAGTTTAAGGCTGTGCAGAGTTCGTTACTCAACCAAATGTTACGAAATTTTAGGTGAAGATAGCTAGACGTTTTTCCAGTCTAATGCAAAAAGAATCACTCAAAAATTCCAAGCCAAACGTTACCAGTTTAAATTCTTCCGAACCTGTGCTCTGATACCAAGATGATGTGATTTTTAGTCCGAAAACTAAGCCTCACAAAGATATGAATCTAACCTAATTCTATACAGAAAATTCACCAATAATTAAGCAAGAAACTTAGATTAATTAATCAAGAATCCACCTAATTAATCAACCTAGATGATTGTTTTAACTAAAACAAACAAAACAGCAAATTGGAATCCACCAATCAAGAATTTAAGTAATCCAACTTAAACAAAAGCAATAAGAATTATTATTATGAATGTATGATTAAACTTGTATCTTTTTCAAGATTACAACCCTATATTTATAGACTCAATCAACTATCCTAATCCCACTTGAATTAGAATTCTGATTCCTTAACAAAAACCCACGGATTGCATAACTTGATCAAGTTTGGATAACTTTGATTTAGTTATTTAATCCTACTTAAACTCTAACTACTCTTAAGATAAAACTTGCCTATTTTATCCTAACTCAAGCTTGCACTCCAAGCTATTATTGACGCTTACTAGACTAAAAACAATTCCTAATGCAATTAGAAATCCTAAATGCTTAAAACAATTCCTAATGCAATTAGAAATCCTAAGTGCTTAAAACAAGAAAAACCCTTTCAAGTGAAAGGTAAAAACTTGTAAGCAAAAACCTAAGTAAAGAAGACTTCAACATCAAGCTAAACCAAGGAAGGCTACAAGGCAAACCGTAGCCTTACTTTGATGACCCATGAAGTGACCATGAATTGCGTGATTTGAGTCCAAATTGAGGGCTAATGTTTCTTCATGTTGATTTATCAAATCTTCCAAGTTCGTCCTCGTATCACATTCAAACAAAGCTATTTGAATCAAATGAAAGTCAAATGTATTTAACAATGCTTATTGAATCAAATGAAAGTCAAACACTTTCAAACAAAGCTTTTTGTATCAAATGAAAGTCAAACACATTCAAACAAATCTATTTGAATCTAATGAAAGTGAAATTCATTCTACAAAGCTAGTTGAATCAAATGAAAGTCTAACACATTCAAACAAAGCTTTTTAAATCAAATAAAAGTCCAACACATTCAAACAAAGCTATTTGAATCGAATGAAAGTCAAATGTATTCACCAATGCTTTTTGAATCAAATGTAAGTCAAACACTTTCAAACAAAGCTTGTTGTATAAAATGAAAGTCAAACACATTCAAACAAAGCTATTTAAATCAAATGAAAGTGAAATACATTCTACAAAGCTAATTGAATCAAATGTAAGTGAAACACATTCAAACAAATCTATTTGAATCTAATGAAAGTGAAATTCATTCTACAAAGCTAATTGAATCAAATGAAAGTCTAACACATTCAAACAAAGCTTTTTAAATCAAATAAAAGTCCAACACATTCAAACAAAGCTATTTGAATCGAATGAAAGTCAAATGTATTCACCAATGCTTATTGAATAAAATGAAAGTCAAACACTTTCAAACAAAGCTTATTGAATCAAATGAAAGTCAAACACATTCAAACGAAGCTGAAAGTAAAATGCATTCTACAAAGCTAATTGAATCAAATGAAAGTGAAACACATTCAAAAAAAGCTATTTGAATGAAATGAAAGTCAAACACATTCAAACAAAGCTTTTTGAATCAAATGAATGTCAAATACATTCTAACGAAGCTATTTAAATCAAATGAAAGTGAAATGCATTCTACAAAGCTAATTGAATCAAATGAAAGTGAAATACATTCTACAAAGCTTTTTGAATCAAATGAAAGTCAAACACATTCAAACAAAGCAATTTAAATCAAATGAAAGTGAAATGCATTCTACAAAGCTAACTGATTCAAATCAAAGCCAAACACATTCAAACAAAGCTTTTTTAATAAAATGAAAGTCAAATACATTCTACAAAGCTAATTGAATCAAATGAAAGTCAAACACATACAAACAAAGCTTTTTGAATCAAATGAAAATAAAACAAAACTTTTTTAATAAAATGAAAGTCAAACACATTCAGGTGAATATATTTAAATCAAATGAAAGTGAAATGCATTCTAAAAAGCTAACTAAATCAAATGAAAGTCTAACACATTCAAACAAAGCTATTTGAATCAAATGAAAGTCAATTGTATTCAACAATGCTTGTTGAATCAAATGAAAGTCAAACACATTCAAACAAAGCTTTTTGAATCAAATGAAAATCAAACACATTGAAACAAAGCTTTTTGAATCAAATGAAAGTGAAATGCATTCAACAAAACAAATTGAATCAAATGAAAGTCTAACACATTCAAACAAAGATATTTGGATCAAATGAAAGTGAAATACATTCTACAAAGCTAATTGAATCATATGATAGTCAAACATATTCAAACAAAGCTTTTTAAATCAAATGAACGTTTAACACATTCAAATAAAGCTATTTGAATCAAATGAAAGTCAAATGTATTCAACAATGCTTATTGAATCAATTGAAAGACAAACAAATTCAAACAAAGCTTTTTGAATCAAATGATAGTCAAACACATTAAAACAAAGCTATTTGAATAAAATGAAAGTCAAACACATTCAAACAAAGCTTTTTGAATCAAATGAAAGTCAAACAAATGTTTTTGAATAAAATGAAAGTCAAATACATTAAAACGAAGCTATTTAAATCAAATGAAATTGAAATGCATTCTACTAAAACTAATTGAATCAAATGAAAGTCGAACACATTCAAACAAAGCTTGTTGTATAAAATTAAAGTCAAACACATTCAAACTAAACTATTTAAATCAAATGAAATTAAAATGCATTTTACATAGCTAATTGAATCAAATGAAAGTCAAACACATTCAAACAAAGCTATTTGAATCTAATGAAAGTCAAATACATTCTACATAGCCAATTGAAACAAATGAAAGTCTAACACATTCAAACAAAGCTTTTTAAATCAAATGAAAGTCTAACACATTCAAACAAAGCTATTTGATTCAGATAAAAGTCAAATTTACTCAACAATTCTTATTGAATCAAATGAAAGTCAAACACATTCAAACAAAGCATTTTGAATCAAATGTAAGTCAAACACATTCAAACAAAGCTTTTTAAATCAAATGAAAGTCAAACACATTCAAACGAAGCTATTTAAATCAAATGAAAGTGAAATGCATTCTACAAAGCTAATTGAATCAAATGTAAGTCAAGCACATTCAAACAAAGCTATTTGAATCAAATGAAAGTATAATACATTCTACAAAGCTAATTGAATCAAATGAAAGTCTAACACAATCAAACAAAGCTTTTTAAATCAAATGAAAGTCTAACACATTCAAACAAAGCTATTTGAATCGAATGAAAGTCAAATGTATTCACCAATGATTTTTGAATCAAATGTAAGTAAAACACTTTCAAACAAAGCTTGTTGTATAAAATGAAAGTCAAACACATTCAAACAAAGCTATTTAAATCAAATGAAAGTGAAATACATTCTACAAAGCTAATTGAATCAAATGTAAGTGAAACACATTCAAACAAATCTATTTAAATCTAATGAAAGTGAAATTCATTCTACAAAGCTAATTGAATCAAATGAAAGTCTAACACATTCAAACAAAGCTTTTTAAATTAAATAAAAGTCCAACACATTCAAACAAAGCTATTTGAATCGAATGAAAGTCAAATGTATTCACCAATGCTTTTTGAATCAAATGTAAGTCAAACACTTTTAAACAAAGCTTGTTGTATAAAATAAAAGTCAAACACATTTAAACAAAGCTATTTAAATCAAATGAAAGTGAAATACATTCTACAAAGTTAATTGAATCAAATGTAAGTGAAACACATTCAAACAAATCTATTTGAATGTAATGAAAGTGAAATTCATTCTACAAAGCTAATTGAATCAAATGAAAGTCTAACACATTCAAACAAAGCTTTTTAAATCAAATAAAAGTCCAACACATTCAAACAAAGCCATTTGAATCAAATGAAAGTCAAATGTATTTACCAATGCTTATTGAATCAAATGAAAGTCAAACACTTTTAAACAAAGCTTATTGAATCAAATGAAAGTCAAACACATTCAAACGAAGCTAATTGAATCAAATGAAAGTCAAACACATTCAAACAAAGTATTTTGAATCAAATATAAGTCAAACACAATCAAACAAAGCTTTTTAAATCAAATGAAAGTCAAACAAATTCAAACGAAGCTATTTAAATCAAACGAAAGTGAAATGCATTCTACAAACCTAGTTGAATCAAATGTAAGTCAAGCACATTCAAACAAAGCTATTTGAATCAAATGAAAGTATAGTACATTCTACAAAGCTAATTGAATCAAATGAAAGTCTAACACAATCAAACAAAGCTTTTTAAATCAAATGAAATTCAACACATTCAAACAAAGCTATTTAAATCGAATGAAAGTCAAATGTATTCACCAATGCTTTTTGAATCAAATGTAAGTCAAACACTTTCAAACAAAGCTTGTTGTATAAAATGAAAGTCAAACACATTCAAACAAAGCTATTTAAATCAAATAAAAGTGAAATACATTCTACGAAGCTAATTGAATCAAATGTAAGTGAAACACATTCATATAAATCTATTTGAATCTAATGAAAGTGAAATTCATTCTACAAAGCTAATTGAATCAAATGAAAGTCTAACACATTCAAACAAAGCTTTTTAAATCAAATAAAATTCCAACACATTCAAACAAAGCTATTTGAATCGAATGAAAGTCAAATGTATTCACCAATGGTTTTTGAATCAAATGTAAGTCAAACACTTTCAAACAAAGCTTGTTGTATAAAATGAAAGTCAAACACATTCAAACAAAGCTATTTAAATCAAATGAAAGTGAAATACATTCTACAAAGTTAATTGAATCAAATGTAAGTGAAACACATTCAAACAAATCTATTTGAATCTAATGAAAGTGAAATTCATTCTACAAAGCTAATTGAATCAAATGAAAGTCTAACACATTCAAACAAAGCTTTTTAAATCAAATAAAAGTCCAACACATTCAAACAAAGCTATTTGAATCAAATGAAAGTCAAATGTATTTACCAATGCTTATTGAATCAAATGAAAGTCAAACACTTTCAAACAAAGCTTTTTGAATCAAATGAAAGTCAAACACATTCAAACGAAGCTGAAAGTAAAATGCATTCTACAAAGCTAATTGAATCAAATGAAAGTGAAACACATTCAAACAAACCTATTTGAATCAAATGAAAGTCAAACACATTCAAACAAAGCTTTTTGAATCAAATGAATGTCAAACACATTCTAACGAAGCTATTTAATCAAATGAAATTGAAATGCATTCTACAAAGCTAATTGAATCAAATGAAAGTGAAATACATTCTACAAAGCTTTTTGAATCAAATGAAAGTCAAACACATTTAAACAAAGCAATTTAAATCTAATGAAAGTGAAATGCATTCTACAAAGCTAACTGAATCAAATCAAAGCCAAACGCATTCAAACAAAGCTTTTTTAATAAAATGAAAGTCAAAAACATTCTACAAAGCTAATTGAATCAAATGAAAGTCAAACACATTCAAACAAAGCTTTTTGAATCAAATGAAAGTAAAACAAAACTTTTTGAATAAAATGAAAGTCAAACACATTCAAATGAATATATTTAAATCAAGTGAAAGTGAAAGGCTTTCTAAAAAGCTAACTAAATCAAATGAAAGTCTAACACATTCAAACAACGCTATTTGAATCAAATGAAAGTCAAATGTATTCAACAATGCTTATTGAATCAAATGAAAGTCAAACACATTCAAACAAAGCTTTTTGAATCAAATGAAAATCAAACACATTGAAACAAAGCTTTTTGAATCAAATGAAAGTGAAATGCATTCAACAAAACAAATTGAATCAAATGAAAGTCTAACACATTCAAACAAAGATATTTGAATCAAATGGAAGTGAAATACATTCTACAAAGCTAATTGAATCATATGATAGTCAAACATATTCAAACAAAGCTTTTTAAATCAAATGAACGTTTAACACATTCAAATAAAGCTATTTGAATCAAATGAAAGTCAAATGTATTCAACAATGCTTATTGAATCAATTGAAAGACAAACAAATTCAAACAAAGCTTTTTGAATCAAATGATAGTCAAACACATTAAAACAAAGCTATTTGAATAAAATGAAAGTAAAACTCATTCAAACAAAGCTTTTTGAATCAAATGAAAGTCAAACAAATGTTTTTGAATAAAATGAAAGTCAAATACATTAAAACGAAGCTATTTAAATATAATGAAAGTGAAATGCATTCTACAAAACTAATTGAATCAATGAAAGTCGAACACATTCAAACAAAGCTTGTTGTATAAAATTAAAGTCAAACACATTCAAACTAAACTATTTAAATCAAATGAAATTAAAATGCATTTTACTTAGCTAATTGAATCAAATGAAAGTCAAACACATTCAAACAAAGCTATTTGAATCTAACGAAAGTCAAATACATTCTACATAGCTAATTGAATCAAATGAAAGTCTAACACATTCAAACAAAGCTTTTTAAATCAAATGAATGTCTAACACATTCAAACAAAGCTATTTGAATCAGATAAAAGTCAAATTTACTCAACAATTCTTATTGAATCAAATAAAAGTCAAACACATTCAAACAAAGCATTTTGAATCAAATGTAAGTCAAACACATTCAAACAAAGCTTTTTAAATCAAATGAAAGTCAAACACATTCAAACAAAGCTATTTGAATCAAATGAAAGTATAATACATTCTACAAAGCTAATTGAATCTAATGAAAGTCTAACACAATCAAACAAAGCTTTTTAAATCAAATGAAAGTCCAACACATACAAACAAAGCTATTTGAATCGAATGAAAGTCAAATGTATTCACCAATGCTTTTTGAATTAAATGTAAGTCAAACACTTTCAAACAAAGCTTGTTGTATAAAATGAAAGTCAAACACATTCAAACAAAGCTATTTAATGAAAGTGAAATACATTCTACAAAGCTAATTGAATAAAATGTAAGTGAAACACATTCAAACAAATCTATTTGAATCTAATGAAAGTGAAATTCATTCTACAAAGCTAATTGAATCAAATGAAAGTCTAACACATTCAAACAAAGCTTTTTAAATCAAATAAAAGTCCAACACATTCAAACAAAGCTATTTGAATCGAATGAAAGTCAAATGTATTCACCAATGCTTTTTGAATCAAATGTAAGTCAAACACTTTCAAACAAAGCTTGTTGTACAAAATGAAAGTCAAACACATTCAAACAAAGCTATTTAAATCAAATGAAAGTGAAATACATTCAACAAAGCTAATTGAATCAAATGTAAGTGAAACACATTCAAACAAATCTATTTGAATCTAATGAAAGTGAAATTCATTTTACAAAGCTAATTGAATCAAATGAAAGTCTAACACATTCAAACAAAGCTTTTTAAATCAAATAAAAGTCCAACACATTCAAACAAAGCTATTTGAATCAAATGAAAGTCAAATGTATTTACCAATGCTTATTGAATCAAATGAAAGTCAAACACTTTCAAACAAAGATTTTTGAATCAAATGAAAGTCAAACACATTCAAACAAATCTATTTGAATCTAATGAAAGTGAAATTCATTCTACAAAGCTAATTGAATCAAATGAAAGTCTAACACATTCAAAAAAAACTTTTTAAATCAAATAAAAGTCCAACACATTCAAACAAAGCTATTTGAATCGAATGAAAGTCAAATGTATTCACCAATGCTTTTTGAATCAAATGTAAGTCAAACACTTTCAAACAAAGCTTGTTGTATAAAATGAAAGTCAAACACATTTAAACAAAGCTATTTAAATCAAATGAAAGTGAAATACATTCTACAAAGCTAATTGAATCAAATGTAAGTGAAACACATTCAAACAAATCTATTTGAATCTAATGAAAGTGAAATTCATTCTACAAAGTTAATTGAATCAAATGTAAGTGAAACACATTCAAACAAATCTATTTGAATGTAATGAAAGTGAAATTCATTCTACAAAGCTAATTGAATCAAATGAAAGTCTAACACATTCAAACAAAGCTTTTTAAATCAAATAAAAGTCCAACACATTCAAACAAAGCCATTTGAATCAAATGAAAGTCAAATGTATTTACCAATGCTTATTGAATCAAATGAAAGTCAAACACTTTTAAACAAAGCTTATTGAATCAAATGAAAGTCAAACACAATCAAACGAAGCTAATTGAATCAAATGAAAGTCAAACACTTTCAAACAAAGCTTGTTGTATAAAATGAAAGTCAAACACATTTAAACAAAGCTATTTAAATCAAATGAAAGTGAAATACATTCTACAAAGCTAATTGAATCAAATGTAAGTGAAACACATTCAAACAAATCTATTTGAATCTAATGAAAGTGAAATTCATTCTACAAAGCTAATTGAATCAAATGAAAGTCTAACACATTCAAACAAAGCTTTTTAAATCAAATAAAAGTCCAACACATTCAAACAAAGCTATTTGAATCGAATGAAAGTCAAATGTATTCACCAATGCTTTTTGAATCAAATGTAAGTCAAACACATTCATACAAAGCTTGTTGTATAAAATGAAAGTCAAACACATTCAAACAAAGCTATTTAAATCAAATGAAAGTGAAATACATTCTACAAAGCTAATTGAATCAAATGTAAGTGAAACACATTCAAACAAATCTATTTGAATCTAATGAAAGTGAAATTCATTCTACAAAGCTAATTGAATCAAATGAAAGTATAACACATTCAAACAAAGCTTTTTAAATCAAATAAAAGTCCAACACATTCAAACAAAGCTATTTGAATCGAATGAAAGTCAAATGTATTCACCATTGCTTTTTGAATCAAATGTAAGTCAAACACTTTCATACAAAGCTTGTTGTATAAAATGAAAGTCAAACACATTCAAACAAAGCTATTTAAATCAAATGAAAGTGAAATACATTCTACAAAGCTAATTGAATCAAATGTAAGTGAAACACATTCAAACAAATCTATTTGAATCTAATGAAAGTGAAATTCATTCTACAAAGCTAATTGAATCAAATGAAAGTCTAACACATTCAAACAAAGCTTTTTAAATCAAATAAAAGTCCAACACATTCAAAAAAAGCTATTTGAATCAAATGAAAGTCAAATGTATTTAACAATGCTTATTGAATCAAATGAAAGTCAAACACTTTCAAACAAAGCTTTTTGTATCAAATGAAAGTTAAACACACTCAAACAAATCTATTTGAATCTAATGAAAGTGAAATTCATTCAACAAAGCTAGTTGAATCAAATGAAAGTCTAACATATTCAAACAAAGCTTTTTAAATCAAATAAAAGTCCAACACATTCAAACAAAGCTATTTGAATCGAATGAAAGTCAAATGTATTCACCAATGCTTTTTGAATCAAATGTAAGTCAAACACTTTCAAATAAAGCTTGTTGTATAAAATGAAAGTCAAACACATTCAAACAAAGCTATTTAAATCAAATGAAAGTGAAATACATTCTACAAAGCTAATTGAATCAAATGTAAGTGAAACACATTCAAACAAATCTATTTGAATCTAATGAAAGTGAAATTCATTCTACAAAGCTAATTGAATCAAATGAAAGTCTAACACATTCAAACAAAGCTTTTTAAATCAAATAAAAGTCCAACACATTCAAACAAAGCTATTTGAATCGAATGAAAGTCAAATGTATTCACCAATGCTTTTTGAATCAAATGTAAGTCAAACACTTTCAAACAAAGTTGTTGTATAAAATGAAAGTCAAACACATTCAAACAAAGCTATTTAAATCAAATGAAAGTGAAATACATTCTACAAAGCTAATTGAATCAAATGTAAGTGAAACACATTCAAACAAATCTATTTGAATCTAATGAAAGTGAAATTCATTCTACAAAGCTAATTGAATCAAATGAAAGTCTAACACATTCAAACAAAGCTTTTTAAATCAAATAAAAATCCAACACATTCAAACAAAGCTATTTGAATCAAATGAAAGTGAAATGTAGCTAACAATGCTTATTGAATCAAATGAAAGTCAAACACTTTCGAACAAAGCTTTTTGTATCAAATGAAAGTCAAACACATTCAAACAAATCTATTTGAATCTAATGACAGTGAAATTCATTCTACAAAGCTAATTGAATCAAATGAAAGTCTAACACATTCAAACAAAGCTTTTTAAATCAAATAAAAGTCCAACACATTCAAACAAAGCTATTTGAATCGAATGAAAGTCAAATGTATTCACCAATGCTTTTTGAATCAAATGTAAGTCAAACACTTTCAAATAAAGCTTGTTGTATAAAATGAAAGTCAAACACATTCAAACAAAGCTATTTAAATCAAATGAAAGTGAAATACATTCTACAAAGCTAATTGAATCAAATGTAAGTGAAACACATTCAAACAAATCTATTTGAATCTAATGAAAGTGAAATTCATTCTACAAAGCTAATTGAATCAAATGAAAGTCTAACACATTCAAACAAAGCTTTTTAAATCAAATAAAAGTCCAACACATTCAAACAAAGCTATTTGAATCGAATGAAAGTCAAATGTATTCACCAATGCTTTTTGAATCAAATGTAAGTCAAACACTTTCAAACAAAGTTGTTGTATAAAATGAAAGTCAAACACATTCAAACAAAGCTATTTAAATCAAATGAAAGTGAAATACATTCTACAAAGCTGGTTGAATCAAATGTAAGTGAAACACATTCAAACAAATCTATTTGAATCTAATGAAAGTGAAATTCATTCTACAAAGCTAATTGAATCAAATGAAAGTCTAACACATTCAAACAAAGCTTTTTAAATCAAATAAAAATCCAACACATTCAAACAAAGCTATTTGAATCAAATGAAAGTCAAATGTAGTTAACAATGCTTATTGAATCAAATGAAAGTCAAACACTTTCGAACAAAGCTTTTTGTATCAAATGAAAGTCAAACACATTCAAACAAATCTATTTGAATCTAATGAAAGTGAAATTCATTCTACAAAGCTAATTGAATCAAATGAAAGTCTAACACATTCAAACAAAGCTTTTTAAATCAAATAAAAGTCCAACACATTCAAACAAAGCTATTTGAATCGAATGAAAGTCAAATGTATTCACCAATGCTTTTTGAATCAAATGTAAGTCAAACACTTTCAAACAAAGCTTGTTGTATAAAATGAAAGTCAAACACATTCAAACAAAGCTATTTAAATCAAATGAAAGTGAAATACATTCTACAAAGCTAATTGAATCAAATGTAAGTGAAACACATTCAAACAAATCTATTTGAATCTAATGAAAGTGAAATTCATTCTACAAAGCTAATTGAATCAAATGAAAGTCTAACACATTCAAACAAAGCTTTTTAAATCAAATAAAAGTCCAACACATTCAAACAAAGCTATTTGAATCGAATGAAAGTCAAATGTATTCACCAATGCTTTTTGAATCAAATGTAAGTCAAACACTTTCAAACAAAGCTTGTTGTATAAAATGAAAGTCAAACACATTCAAACAAAGCTATTTAAATCAAATGAAAGTGAAATACATTCTACAAAGCTAATTAAATCAAATTTAAGTGAAACACATTCAAACAAATCTATTTGAATCTAATGAAAGTGAAATTCATTCTACAAAGCTAATTGAATCAAATGAAAGTCTAACACATTCAAACAAAGCTTTTTAAATAAAATAAAAGTCCAACACATTCAAACAAAGCTATTTGAATCGAATGAAAGTCAAATGTATTCACCAATGCTTTTTGAATCAAATGTAAGTCAAACACTTTCAAACAAAGCTTGTCGTATAAAATGAAAGTCAAACACATTCAAACAAAGCTATTTAAATCAAATGAAAGTGAAATACATTCTACAAAGCTAATTGAATCAAATGTAAGTGAAACACGTTCAAACAAATCTATATGAATCTAATGAAAGTGAAATTCATTCTACAAAGCTAATTGAATCAAATGAAAGTCTAACACATTCAAACAAAGCTTTTTAAATCAAATAAAAGTCCAACACATTCAAACAAAGCTATTTGAATCAAATGAAAGTCACATGTATTTAACAATGCTTATTGAATCAAATGAAAGTCAAACACTTTCGAACAAAGCTTTTTGTGTCAAATGAAAGTCAAACACATACAAACAAATCTATTTGAATCTAATGAAAGTGAAATTCATTCTACTAAGCTAATTGAATCAAATGTAAGTGAAACACATTCAAACAAATCTATTTGAATCTAATGAAAGTGAAATTCATTCTACAAAGCTAATTGAATCAAATGAAAGTCTAACACATTCAAACAAAGCTTTTTAAATCAAATAAAAGTCCAACACATTCAAACAAAGCTATTTGAATCAAATGAAAGTCAAATGTATTCACCAATGCTTTTTGAATCAAATGTAAGTCAAACACTTTCAAACAAAGCTTGTTGTATAAAATGAAAGTCAAACACATTCAAACAAAGCTATTTAAATCAAATGAAAGTGAAATACATTATACAAAGCTAATTGAATCAAATGTAAGTGAAACACATTCAAACAAATCTATTTGAATCTAATGAAAGTGAAATTCATTCTACAAAGCTAATTGAATCAAATGAAAGTCTAACACATTCAAACAAAGCTTTTTAAATCAAATAAAAGTCCAACACATTCAAACAAAGCTATTTGAATCAAATGAAAGTCAAATCTATTTACCAATGCTTATTGAATCAAATGAAAGTCAAACACTTTTAAACAAAGCTTTTTGAATCAAATGAAAGTCAAACACATTCAAACAAATCTATTTGAATCTAATGAAAGTGAAATTCATTCTACAAAGCTAATTGAATCAAATGAAAGTCTAACACATTCAAACAAAGCTTTTAAAATCAAATAAAAGTCCAACACATTCAAACAAAGCTATTTGAATCGAATGAAAGTCAAATGTATTCACCAATGCTTTTTTAATCAAATGTAAGTCAAACACTTTCAAACAAAGCTTGTTGTATAAAATGAAAGTCAAACACATTCAAACTAAGCTATTTAAATCAAATGAAAGTGAAATACATTCTACAAAGCTAATTGAATCAAATGTAAGTGAAACACATTCAAACAAATCTAATTGAATCTAATGAAAGTGAAATTCATTCTACAAAGCTAATTGAATCAAATGAAAGTCTAACACATTCAAACAAAGCTTTTTAAATCAAATAAAAGTCCAACACATTCAAACAAAGCTATTTGAATCGAATGAAAGTCAAATGTATTCACCAATGCTTTTTGAATCAAATGTAAGTCAAACACATTCATACAAAGCTTGTTGTATAAAATGAAAGTCAAACACATTCAAACAAAGCTATTTAAATCAAATGAAAGTGAAATACATTCTACAAAGCTAATTGAATCAAATGTAAGTGAAACACATTCAAACAAATCTATTTGAATCTAATGAAAGTGAAATTCATTCTACAAAGCTAATTGAATCAAATGAAAGTATAACACATTCAAACAAAGCTTTTTAAATCAAATAAAAGTCCAACACATTCAAACAAAGCTATTTGAATCGAATGAAAGTCAAATGTATTCACCATTGCTTTTTGAATCAAATGTAAGTCAAACACTTTCATACAAAGCTTGTTGTATAAAATGAAAGTCAAACACATTCAAACAAAGCTATTTAAATCAAATGAAAGTGAAATACATTCTACAAAGCTAATTGAATCAAATGTAAGTGAAACACATTCAAACAAATCTATTTGAATCTAATGAAAGTGAAATTCATTCTACAAAGCTAATTGAATCAAATGAAAGTCTAACACATTCAAACAAAGCTTTTTAAATCAAATAAAAGTCCAACACATTCAAAAAAAGCTATTTGAATCAAATGAAAGTCAAATGTATTTAACAATGCTTATTGAATCAAATGAAAGTCAAACACTTTCAAACAAAGCTTTTTGTATCAAATGAAAGTTAAACACACTCAAACAAATCTATTTGAATCTAATGAAAGTGAAATTCATTCAACAAAGCTAGTTGAATCAAATGAAAGTCTAACATATTCAAACAAAGCTTTTAAAATCAAATAAAAGTCCAACACATTCAAACAAAGCTATTTGAATCGAATGAAAGTCAAATGTATTCACCAATGCTTTTTGAATCAAATGTAAGTCAAACACTTTCAAATAAAGCTTGTTGTATAAAATGAAAGTCAAACACATTCAAACAAAGCTATTTAAATCAAATGAAAGTGAAATACATTCTACAAAGCTAATTGAATCAAATGTAAGTGAAACACATTCAAACAAATCTATTTGAATCTAATGAAAGTGAAATTCATTCTACAAAGCTAATTGAATCAAATGAAAGTCTAACACATTCAAACAAAGCTTTTTAAATCAAATAAAAGTCCAACACATTCAAACAAAGCTATTTGAATCGAATGAAAGTCAAATGTATTCACCAATGCTTTTTGAATCAAATGTAAGTCAAACACTTTCAAACAAAGTTGTTGTATAAAATGAAAGTCAAACACATTCAAACAAAGCTATTTAAATCAAATGAAAGTGAAATACATTCTACAAAGCTAATTGAATCAAATGTAAGTGAAACACATTCAAACAAATCTATTTGAATCTAATGAAAGTGAAATTCATTCTACAAAGCTAATTGAATCAAATGAAAGTCTAACACATTCAAACAAAGCTTTTTAAATCAAATAAAAATCCAACACATTCAAACAAAGCTATTTGAATCAAATGAAAGTGAAATGTAGCTAACAATGCTTATTGAATCAAATGAAAGTCAAACACTTTCGAACAAAGCTTTTTGTATCAAATGAAAGTCAAACACATTCAAACAAATCTATTTGAATCTAATGACAGTGAAATTCATTCTACAAAGCTAATTGAATCAAATGAAAGTCTAACACATTCAAACAAAGCTTTTTAAATCAAATAAAAGTCCAACACATTCAAACAAAGCTATTTGAATCGAATGAAAGTCAAATGTATTCACCAATGCTTTTTGAATCAAATGTAAGTCAAACACTTTCAAATAAAGCTTGTTGTATAAAATGAAAGTCAAACACATTCAAACAAAGCTATTTAAATCAAATGAAAGTGAAATACATTCTACAAAGCTAATTGAATCAAATGTAAGTGAAACACATTCAAACAAATCTATTTGAATCTAATGAAAGTGAAATTCATTCTACAAAGCTAATTGAATCAAATGAAAGTCTAACACATTCAAACAAAGCTTTTTAAATCAAATAAAAGTCCAACACATTCAAACAAAGCTATTTGAATCGAATGAAAGTCAAATGTATTCACCAATGCTTTTTGAATCAAATGTAAGTCAAACACTTTCAAACAAAGTTGTTGTATAAAATGAAAGTCAAACACATTCAAACAAAGCTATTTAAATCAAATGAAAGTGAAATACATTCTACAAAGCTGGTTGAATCAAATGTAAGTGAAACACATTCAAACAAATCTATTTGAATCTAATGAAAGTGAAATTCATTCTACAAAGCTAATTGAATCAAATGAAAGTCTAACACATTCAAACAAAGCTTTTTAAATCAAATAAAAATCCAACACATTCAAACAAAGCTATTTGAATCAAATGAAAGTCAAATGTAGTTAACAATGCTTATTGAATCAAATGAAAGTCAAACACTTTCGAACAAAGCTTTTTGTATCAAATGAAAGTCAAACACATTCAAACAAATCTATTTGAATCTAATGAAAGTGAAATTCATTCTACAAAGCTAATTGAATCAAATGAAAGTCTAACACATTCAAACAAAGCTTTTTAAATCAAATAAAAGTCCAACACATTCAAACAAAGCTATTTGAATCGAATGAAAGTCAAATGTATTCACCAATGCTTTTTGAATCAAATGTAAGTCAAACACTTTCAAACAAAGCTTGTTGTATAAAATGAAAGTCAAACACATTCAAACAAAGCTATTTAAATCAAATGAAAGTGAAATACATTCTACAAAGCTAATTGAATCAAATGTAAGTGAAACACATTCAAACAAATCTATTTGAATCTAATGAAAGTGAAATTCATTCTACAAAGCTAATTGAATCAAATGAAAGTCTAACACATTCAAACAAAGCTTTTTAAATCAAATAAAAGTCCAACACATTCAAACAAAGCTATTTGAATCGAATGAAAGTCAAATGTATTCACCAATGCTTTTTGAATCAAATGTAAGTCAAACACTTTCAAACAAAGCTTGTTGTATAAAATGAAAGTCAAACACATTCAAACAAAGCTATTTAAATCAAATGAAAGTGAAATACATTCTACAAAGCTAATTAAATCAAATTTAAGTGAAACACATTCAAACAAATCTATTTGAATCTAATGAAAGTGAAATTCATTCTACAAAGCTAATTGAATCAAATGAAAGTCTAACACATTCAAACAAAGCTTTTTAAATAAAATAAAAGTCCAACACATTCAAACAAAGCTATTTGAATCGAATGAAAGTCAAATGTATTCACCAATGCTTTTTGAATCAAATGTAAGTCAAACACTTTCAAACAAAGCTTGTCGTATAAAATGAAAGTCAAACACATTCAAACAAAGCTATTTAAATCAAATGAAAGTGAAATACATTCTACAAAGCTAATTGAATCAAATGTAAGTGAAACACGTTCAAACAAATCTATATGAATCTAATGAAAGTGAAATTCATTCTACAAAGCTAATTGAATCAAATGAAAGTCTAACACATTCAAACAAAGCTTTTTAAATCAAATAAAAGTCCAACACATTCAAACAAAGCTATTTGAATCAAATGAAAGTCACATGTATTTAACAATGCTTATTGAATCAAATGAAAGTCAAACACTTTCGAACAAAGCTTTTTGTGTCAAATGAAAGTCAAACACATACAAACAAATCTATTTGAATCTAATGAAAGTGAAATTCATTCTACTAAGCTAATTGAATCAAATGTAAGTGAAACACATTCAAACAAATCTATTTGAATCTAATGAAAGTGAAATTCATTCTACAAAGCTAATTGAATCAAATGAAAGTCTAACACATTCAAACAAAGCTTTTTAAATCAAATAAAAGTCCAACACATTCAAACAAAGCTATTTGAATCAAATGAAAGTCAAATGTATTCACCAATGCTTTTTGAATCAAATGTAAGTCAAACACTTTCAAACAAAGCTTGTTGTATAAAATGAAAGTCAAACACATTCAAACAAAGCTATTTAAATCAAATGAAAGTGAAATACATTATACAAAGCTAATTGAATCAAATGTAAGTGAAACACATTCAAACAAATCTATTTGAATCTAATGAAAGTGAAATTCATTCTACAAAGCTAATTGAATCAAATGAAAGTCTAACACATTCAAACAAAGCTTTTTAAATCAAATAAAAGTCCAACACATTCAAACAAAGCTATTTGAATCAAATGAAAGTCAAATCTATTTACCAATGCTTATTGAATCAAATGAAAGTCAAACACTTTTAAACAAAGCTTTTTGAATCAAATGAAAGTCAAACACATTCAAACAAATCTATCTGAATCTAATGAAAGTGAAATTCATTCTACAAAGCTAATTGAATCAAATGAAAGTCTAACACATTCAAACAAAGCTTTTAAAATCAAATAAAAGTCCAACACATTCAAACAAAGCTATTTGAATCGAATGAAAGTCAAATGTATTCACCAATGCTTTTTTAATCAAATGTAAGTCAAACACTTTCAAACAAAGCTTGTTGTATAAAATGAAAGTCAAACACATTCAAACTAAGCTATTTAAATCAAATGAAAGTGAAATACATTCTACAAAGCTAATTGAATCAAATGTAAGTGAAACACATTCAAACAAATCTATTTGAATCTAATGAAAGTGAAATTCATTCTACAAAGCTAATTGAATCAAATGAAAGTCTAACACATTCAAACAAAGCTTTTTAAATCAAATAAAAGTCCAACACATTCAAACAAAGCTATTTGAATCGAATGAAAGTCAAATGTATTCACCAATGCTTTTTGAATCAAATGTAAGTCAAACACATTCATACAAAGCTTGTTGTATAAAATGAAAGTCAAACACATTCAAACAAAGCTATTTAAATCAAATGAAAGTGAAATACATTCTACAAAGCTAATTGAATCAAATGTAAGTGAAACACATTCAAACAAATCTATTTGAATCTAATGAAAGTGAAATTCATTCTACAAAGCTAATTGAATCAAATGAAAGTATAACACATTCAAACAAAGCTTTTTAAATCAAATAAAAGTCCAACACATTCAAACAAAGCTATTTGAATCGAATGAAAGTCAAATGTATTCACCATTGCTTTTTGAATCAAATGTAAGTCAAACACTTTCATACAAAGCTTGTTGTATAAAATGAAAGTCAAACACATTCAAACAAAGCTATTTAAATCAAATGAAAGTGAAATACATTCTACAAAGCTAATTGAATCAAATGTAAGTGAAACACATTCAAACAAATCTATTTGAATCTAATGAAAGTGAAATTCATTCTACAAAGCTAATTGAATCAAATGAAAGTCTAACACATTCAAACAAAGCTTTTTAAATCAAATAAAAGTCCAACACATTCAAACAAAGCTATTTGAATCAAATGAAAGTCAAATGTATTTAACAATGCTTATTGAATCAAATGAAAGTCAAACACTTTCAAACAAAGCTTTTTGTATCAAATGAAAGTTAAACACACTCAAACAAATCTATTTGAATCTAATGAAAGTGAAATTCATTCAACAAAGCTAGTTGAATCAAATGAAAGTCTAACATATTCAAACAAAGCTTTTTAAATCAAATAAAAGTCCAACACATTCAAACAAAGCTATTTGAATCGAATGAAAGTCAAATGTATTCACCAATGCTTTTTGAATCAAATGTAAGTCAAACACTTTCAAATAAAGCTTGTTGTATAAAATGAAAGTCAAACATATTCAAACAAAGCTATTTAAATCAAATGAAAGTGAAATACATTCTACAAAGCTAATTGAATCAAATGTAAGTGAAACACATTCAAACAAATCTATTTGAATCTAATGAAAGTGAAATTCATTCTACAAAGCTAATTGAATCAAATGAAAGTCTAACACATTCAAACAAAGCTTTTTAAATCAAATAAAAGTCCAACACATTCAAACAAAGCTATTTGAATCGAATGAAAGTCAAATGTATTCACCAATGCTTTTTGAATCAAATGTAAGTCAAACACTTTCAAACAAAGTTGTTGTATAAAATGAAAGTCAAACACATTCAAACAAAGCTATTTAAATCAAATGAAAGTGAAATACATTCTACAAAGCTAATTGAATCAAATGTAAGTGAAACACATTCAAACAAATCTATTTGAATCTAATGAAAGTGAAATTCATTCTACAAAGCTAATTGAATCAAATGAAAGTCTAACACATTCAAACAAAGCTTTTTAAATCAAATAAAAATCCAACACATTCAAACAAAGCTATTTGAATCAAATGAAAGTGAAATGTAGCTAACAATGCTTATTGAATCAAATGAAAGTCAAACACTTTCGAACAAAGCTTTTTGTATCAAATGAAAGTCAAACACATTCAAACAAATCTATTTGAATCTAATGACAGTGAAATTCATTCTACAAAGCTAATTGAATCAAATGAAAGTCTAACACATTCAAACAAAGCTTTTTAAATCAAATAAAAGTCCAACACATTCAAACAAAGCTATTTGAATCGAATGAAAGTCAAATGTATTCACCAATGCTTTTTGAATCAAATGTAAGTCAAACACTTTCAAATAAAGCTTGTTGTATAAAATGAAAGTCAAACACATTCAAACAAAGCTATTTAAATCAAATGAAAGTGAAATACATTCTACAAAGCTAATTGAATCAAATGTAAGTGAAACACATTCAAACAAATCTATTTGAATCTAATGAAAGTGAAATTCATTCTACAAAGCTAATTGAATCAAATGAAAGTCTAACACATTCAAACAAAGCTTTTTAAATCAAATAAAAGTCCAACACATTCAAACAAAGCTATTTGAATCGAATGAAAGTCAAATGTATTCACCAATGCTTTTTGAATCAAATGTAAGTCAAACACTTTCAAACAAAGTTGTTGTATAAAATGAAAGTCAAACACATTCAAACAAAGCTATTTAAATCAAATGAAAGTGAAATACATTCTACAAAGCTGGTTGAATCAAATGTAAGTGAAACACATTCAAACAAATCTATTTGAATCTAATGAAAGTGAAATTCATTCTACAAAGCTAATTGAATCAAATGAAAGTCTAACACATTCAAACAAAGCTTTTTAAATCAAATAAAAATCCAACACATTCAAACAAAGCTATTTGAATCAAATGAAAGTCAAATGTAGTTAACAATGCTTATTGAATCAAATGAAAGTCAAACACTTTCGAACAAAGCTTTTTGTATCAAATGAAAGTCAAACACATTCAAACAAATCTATTTGAATCTAATGAAAGTGAAATTCATTCTACAAAGCTAATTGAATCAAATGAAAGTCTAACACATTCAAACAAAGCTTTTTAAATCAAATAAAAGTCCAACACATTCAAACAAAGCTATTTGAATCGAATGAAAGTCAAATGTATTCACCAATGCTTTTTGAATCAAATGTAAGTCAAACACTTTCAAACAAAGCTTGTTGTATAAAATGAAAGTCAAACACATTCAAACAAAGCTATTTAAATCAAATGAAAGTGAAATACATTCTACAAAGCTAATTGAATCAAATGTAAGTGAAACACATTCAAACAAATCTATTTGAATCTAATGAAAGTGAAATTCATTCTACAAAGCTAATTGAATCAAATGAAAGTCTAACACATTCAAACAAAGCTTTTTAAATCAAATAAAAGTCCAACACATTCAAACAAAGCTATTTGAATCGAATGAAAGTCAAATGTATTCACCAATGCTTTTTGAATCAAATGTAAGTCAAACACTTTCAAACAAAGCTTGTTGTATAAAATGAAAGTCAAACACATTCAAACAAAGCTATTTAAATCAAATGAAAGTGAAATACATTCTACAAAGCTAATTAAATCAAATTTAAGTGAAACACATTCAAACAAATCTATTTGAATCTAATGAAAGTGAAATTCATTCTACAAAGCTAATTGAATCAAATGAAAGTCTAACACATTCAAACAAAGCTTTTTAAATAAAATAAAAGTCCAACACATTCAAACAAAGCTATTTGAATCGAATGAAAGTCAAATGTATTCACCAATGCTTTTTGAATCAAATGTAAGTCAAACACTTTCAAACAAAGCTTGTCGTATAAAATGAAAGTCAAACACATTCAAACAAAGCTATTTAAATCAAATGAAAGTGAAATACATTCTACAAAGCTAATTGAATCAAATGAAAGTCTAACACATTCAAACAAATCTATTTGAATCTAATGAAAGTGAAATTCATTCTACAAAGCTAATTGAATCAAATGAAAGTCAAACACATTCAAACAAAGCTTTTTAAATCAAATAAAAGTCAAAACACTTCAAACAAAGCTTTTGAATAAAATGAAAGTCAAACACATTCAAACAAAGCTATTTAAATCAAATGAAAGTGAAATACATTCTACAAAGCTAATTGAATCAAATGAAAGTCAACACATTCAAACAATCTATTTGAATCTAATGAAAGTGAAATTCATTCTACAAAGCTAATTGAATCAAATGAAAGTCTAACACATTCAAACAAAGCTTTTAAAATCAAATAAAGTCCAACACATTCAAACAAAGCTATTTAATCGAATGAAAGTCAATGTATTCACCAATGCTTTTGAATCAAATGAAAGTCAAACACTTCAAACAAAGTTTTTGTATAAAATGAAAGTCAAACACATTCAAACAAAGCTATTTAATCAAATGAAAGTGAAATACATTCTACAAAGCTAATTGAATCAAATGTAAGTGAAACACATTCAAACAAATCTATTTGAATCTAATGAAAGTGAAATTCATTCTACAAAGCTAATTGAATCAAATGAAAGTCTAACACATTCAAACAAAGCTTTTTAAATCAAATAAAAGTCCAACACATTCAAACAAAGCTATTTGAATCAAATGAAAGTCAAATGTATTTACCAATGCTTATTGAATCAAATGAAAGTCAAACACTTTCAAACAAAGCTTTTGTATCAAATGAAAGTCAAACACATTCAAACAAATCTATTTGAATCTAATGAAAGTGAAATTCATTCTACAAAGCTAATTGAATCAAATGAAAGTCTAACACATTCAAACAAAGCTTTTTAAATCAAATAAAAGTCCAACACATTCAAACAAAGCTATTTGAATCGAATGAAAGTCAAATGTATTCACCAATGCTTTTTTAATCAAATGTAAGTCAAACACTTTCAAACAAAGCTATGTGTATAAAATGAAAGTCAAACACTATTCAACCAAGCTATTTAAATCAAATGAAAGTGAAATACATTCTACAAAGCTAATTGAATCAAATGTAAGTGAAACACATTCAAACAAATCTATTTGAATCTAATGAAAGTGAAATTCATTCTACAAAGCTAATTGAATCAAATGAAAGTCTAACACATTCAAACAAAGCTTTTTAAATCAAATAAAAGTCCAACACATTCAAACAAAGCTATTTGAATCGAATGAAAGTCAAATGTATTCACCAATGCTTTTTGAATCAAATGTAAGTCAAACACTTTCAAACAAAGCTTGTTGTATAAAATGAAAGTCAAACACATTCAAACAAGCTATTTAAATCAAATGAAAGTGAAATACATTCTACAAAGCTAATGAATCAAATGTAAGTGAAACACATTCAAACAAATCTATTTGAATCTAATGAAAGTGAAATTCATTCTACAAAGCTAATTGAATCAAATGAAAGTCTAACACATTCAAACAAAGCTTTTTAAATCAAATAAAAGTCCAACACATTCAAACAAAGCTATTTGAATCGAATGAAAGTCAAATGTATTCACCAATGCTTTTTGAATCAAATGTAAGTCAAACACTTTCAAACAAAGCTTGTTGTATAAAATGAAAGTCAAACACATTCAAACAAAGCTATTTAAATCAAATGAAAGTGAAATACATTCTACAAAGCTAATTGAATCAAATGTAAGTGAAACACATTCAAACAAATCTATTTGAATCTAATGAAAGTGAAATTCATTCTACAAAGCTAATTGAATCAAATGAAAGTCTAACACATTCAAACAAAGCTTTTTAAATCAAATAAAAGTCCAACACATTCAAACAAAGCTATTTGAATCAAATGAAAGTCAAATGTATTTCACCAATGCTTTTGAATCAAATGTAAGTCAAACACTTTCAAACAAAGCTTGTTGTATAAAATGAAAGTCAAACACATTCAAACAAAGCTATTTAAATCAAATGAAAGTGAAATACATTCTACAAAGCTAATTGAATCAAATGTAAGTGAAACACATTCAAACAAATCTATTTGAATCTAATGAATGAAATTCATTCTACAAAGCTAATTGAATCAATGAAAGTCTAACACATTCAAACAAAGCTTTTTAAATCAAATAAAGTCCAACACATTCAAACAAAGCTATTTGAATCAAATGAAAGTCAAATGTATTTACCATGCTTTTTGAATCAATGAAAGTCAAACACTTTCAAACAAAGCTTTTTGTATCAAATGAAAGTCAAACACATTCAAACAAGCTATTTGAATCAAATGAAAGTGAAATCATTCTACAAAGCTAATTGAATCAAATGAAAGTGAAACACATTCAAACAAAGCTATTTGAATCAAATGAAAGTCAAATTCATTCAACAAAGCTAATTGAATCAAATGAAAGTCAAACACATTCAAACAAAGCTTTTTAAATCAAATGTAAGTCAAACACATTCAAACAAAGCTATTTGAATCAAATGAAAGTCAATCTAGTTACCAATGCTTATTGAAATCAAATGAAAGTCAAACACTTTTAAACAAAGCTTTTTGAATCAAATGAAAGTCAAACACATTCAAACAAATCTATCTGAATCTAATGAAAGTGAAATTCATTCTACAAAGCTAATTGAATCAAATGAAAGTCTAACACATTCAAACAAAGCTTTTAAATCAAATAAAAGTCCAACACATTCAAACAAAGCTATTTGAATCGAATGAAAGTCAAATGTATTCACCAATGCTTTTTTAATCAAATGTAAGTCAAACACTTTCAAACAAAGCTTGTTGTATAAAATGAAAGTCAAACACATTCAAACTAAGCTATTTAAATCAAATGAAAGTGAAATACATTCTACAAAGCTAATTGAATCAAATGTAAGTGAAACACATTCAAACAAATCTATTTGAATCTAATGAAAGTGAAATTCATTCTACAAAGCTAATTGAATCAAATGAAAGTCTAACACATTCAAACAAAGCTTTTTAAATCAAATAAAAGTCCAACACATTCAAACAAAGCTATTTGAATCGAATGAAAGTCACATGTATTCACCAATGCTTTTTGAATCAAATGTAAGTCAAACACATTCATACAAAGCTTGTTGTATAAAATGAAAGTCAAACACATTCAAACAAAGCTATTTAAATCAAATGAAAGTGAAATACATTCTACAAAGCTAATTGAATCAAATGTAAGTGAAACACATTCAAACAAATCTATTTGAATCTAATGAAAGTGAAATTCATTCTACAAAGCTAATTGAATCAAATGAAAGTATAACACATTCAAACAAAGCTTTTTAAATCAAATAAAAGTCCAACACATTCAAACAAAGCTATTTGAATCGAATGAAAGTCAAATGTATTCACCAATTGCTTTTTGAATCAAATGTAAGTCAAACACTTTCATACAAAGCTTGTTGTATAAAATGAAAGTCAAACACATTCAAACAAAGCTATTTAAATCAAATGAAAGTGAAATACATTCTACAAAGCTAATTGAATCAAATGTAAGTGAAACACATTCAAACAAATCTATTTGAATCTAATGAAAGTGAAATTCATTCTACAAAGCTAATTGAATCAAATGAAAGTCTAACACATTCAAACAAAGCTTTTAAATCAAATAAAAGTCCAACACATTCAAACAAAGCTATTTGAATCAAATGAAAGTCAAATGTATTTAACAATGCTTATTGAATCAAATGAAAGTCAAACACTTTCAAACAAAGCTTTTTGTAATCAAATGAAAGTTAAACACACTTCAAACAAATCTATTTGAATCTAATGAAAGTGAAATTCATTCTAACAAAGCTAGTTGAATCAAATGAAAGTCTAACATCATTCAAACAAAGCTTTTTAAATCAAATAAAAGTCCAACACATTCAAACAAAGCTATTTGAATCGAATGAAAGTCAAATGTATTCACCAATGCTTTTTGAATCAAATGTAAGTCAAACACTTTCAAATCAAAGCTTGTTGTATAAAATGAAAGTCAAACACATTCAAACAAAGCTATTTAAATCAAATGAAAGTGAAATACATTCTACAAAGCTAATTGAATCAAATGTAAGTGAAACACATTCAAACAAATCTATTTGAATCTAATGAAAGTGAAATTCATTCTACAAAGCTAATTGAATCAAATGAAAGTCTAACACATTCAAACAAAGCTTTTTAAATCAAATAAAAGTCCAACACATTCAAACAAAGCTATTTGAATCAAATGAAAGTCAAATGTATTCACACAATGCTTTTTGAATCAAATGAAAGTCAAACACTTTCAAACAAAGCTTGTTGAATAAATGAAAGTCAAACACATTCAAACAAAAAAGCTAATTTAAATCAAATGAAAGTGAAATACATTCTACAAAGCTAATTGAATCAAATGTAAAGTAAACACATTCAAACAATCTATTTGAATCTAATGAAAGTGAAATTCATTCTACAAAGCTATTGAATCAAATGAAAGTCTAACCATTCAAACAAAGCTTTTTGAATCAAATAAATCCAACACATTCAAACAAAGCTATTTGAATCAAATGAAGTGAAATGTATTCAACAATGCTTTTGAATCAAATGAAAGTCAAACACATTCAAACAAAGCTTTTTGTATCAAATGAAAGTCAACACATTCAAACAAATCTATTTGAATCTAATGAAAGTGAAATTCATTCTACAAAGCTAATTGAATCAAATGAAAGTCTAACACATTCAACAAAGCTTTTTAATCAAATGAAAGTCCACACATTCAAACAAAGCTATTTGAATCGAATGAAAGTCAAATGTATTCACCAATGCTTTTTGAATCAAATGTAAGTCAAACACTTTCAAACAAGCTTGTTGTATAAAATGAAAGTCAACACATTCAAACAAAGCTATTTAAATCAAATGAAAGTGAAATACATTCTAACAAAGCTATTGAATCAAATGTAAGTGAAACACATTCAAACAAATCTATTTGAATCTAATGAAAGTGAAATCATTCTACAAAGCTAATTGAATCAAATGAAAGTCTAACACATTCAAACAAAGCTTTTTAAATCAATAAAGTCAAACACATTCAAACAAAGCTATTTGAATCAAATGAAGTCAAATGTATTCACCATAGCTTTTTGAATCAATGTAAGTCAAACACTTTCAAACAAAGCTTTTGTCTAAAATGAAAGTCAAACACATTCAAACAAGCTATTTAAATCAAATGAAAGTCAAACACATTCAACAAAGCTTTTGAATCAAATGAAAGTGAAACACATTCAAACAAATCTATTTGAATCTAATGAAAGTGAAATTCATTCTACAAAGCTATTGAATCAAATGAAGTCTAACACATTCAAACAAAGCTTTTTAAATCAAATAAAAGTCCAACACATTCAAACAAAGCTTTTGAATCAAATGAAAGTCAAATGTATTAACAATGCTTATTGAATCAAATGAAAGTCAAACACTTTCAAACAAAGCTTTTTGAATCAAATGAAAGTCAAACACATTCAAACAAATCTATTTGAATCTAATGAAAGTGAAATTCATTCTACAAAGCTAATTGAATCAAATGAAAGTCTAACACATTCAAACAAAGCTTTTTAAATCAAATAAAAGTCCAACACATTCAAACAAAGCTATTTGAATCGAATGAAAGTCAAATGTATTCACCAATGCTTTTTGAATCAAATGTAAGTCAAACACTTTCAAACAAAGCTTGTTGTATAAAATGAAAGTCAAACACATTCAAACAAAGCTATTTAAATCAAATGAAAGTGAAATACATTCTACAAAGCTAATTGAATCAAATGTAAGTGAAACACATTCAAACAAATCTATTTGAATCTAATGAAAGTGAAATTCATTCTACAAAGCTAATTGAATCAAATGAAAGTCTAACACATTCAAACAAAGCTTTTTAAATCAAATAAAAGTCCAACACATTCAAACAAAGCTATTTGAATCGAATGAAAGTCAAATGTATTCACCAATGCTTTTTGAATCAAATGTAAGTCAAACACTTTCAAACAAAGCTTGTTGTATAAAATGAAAGTCAAACACATTCAAACAAAGCTATTTAAATCAAATGAAAGTGAAATACATTCTACAAAGCTAATTAAATCAAATTTAAGTGAAACACATTCAAACAAATCTATTTGAATCTAATGAAAGTGAAATTCATTCTACAAAGCTAATTGAATCAAATGAAAGTCTAACACATTCAAACAAAGCTTTTTAAATAAAATAAAAGTCCAACACATTCAAACAAAGCTATTTGAATCGAATGAAAGTCAAATGTATTCACCAATGCTTTTGAATCAAATGTAAGTCAAACACTTTCAAACAAAGCTTGTCGTATAAAATGAAAGTCAAACACATTCAAACAAAGCTATTTAAATCAAATGAAAGTGAAATACATTCTACAAAGCTAATTGAATCAAATGTAAGTGAAACACGTTCAAACAAATCTATATGAATCTAATGAAAGTGAAATTCATTCTACAAAGCTAATTGAATCAAATGAAAGTCTAACACATTCAAACAAAGCTTTTTAAATCAAATAAAAGTCCAACACATTCAAACAAAGCTATTTGAATCAAATGAAAGTCACATGTATTTAACAATGCTTATTGAATCAAATGAAAGTCAAACACTTTCGAACAAAGCTTTTTGTGTCAAATGAAAGTCAAACACATACAAACAAATCTATTTGAATCTAATGAAAGTGAAATTCATTCTACAAAGCTAATTGAATCAAATGTAAGTGAAACACATTCAAACAAATCTATTTGAATCTAATGAAAGTGAAATTCATTCTACAAAGCTAATTGAATCAAATGAAAGTCTAACACATTCAAACAAAGCTTTTTAAATCAAATAAAAGTCCAACACATTCAAACAAAGCTATTTGAATCAAATGAAAGTCAAATCTATTTACCAATGCTTATTGAATCAAATGAAAGTCAAACACTTTCAAACAAAGCTTTTTGAATCAAATGAAAGTCAAACACATTCAAACAAATCTATTTGAATCTAATGAAAGTGAAATTCATTCTACAAAGCTAATTGAATCAAATGAAAGTCTAACACATTCAAACAAAGCTTTTAAAATCAAATAAAAGTCCAACACATTCAAACAAAGCTATTTGAATCGAATGAAAGTCAAATGTATTCACCAATGCTTTTTTAATCAAATGTAAGTCAAACACTTTCAAACAAAGCTTGTTGTATAAAATGAAAGTCAAACACATTCAAACTAAGCTATTTAAATCAAATGAAAGTGAAATACATTCTACAAAGCTAATTGAATCAAATGTAAGTGAAACACATTCAAACAAATCTATTTGAATCTAATGAAAGTGAAATTCATTCTACAAAGCTAATTGAATCAAATGAAAGTCTAACACATTCAAACAAAGCTTTTTAAATCAAATAAAAGTCCAACACATTCAAACAAAGCTATTTGAATCAAATGAAAGTCAAATGTATTTAACAATGCTTATTGAATCAAATGAAAGTCAAACACTTTCAAACAAAGCTTTTTGTATCAAATGAAAGTCAAACACATTCAAACAAATCTATTTGAATCTAATGAAAGTGAAATTCATTCTACAAAGCTAATTGAATCAAATGAAAGTCTAACACATTCAAACAAAGTTTTTTAAATCAAATAAAAGTCCAACACATTCAAACAAAGCTATTTGAATCGAATGAAAGTCAAATGTATTCACCAATGCTTTTTTAATCAAATGTAAGTCAAACACTTTCAAACAAAGCTTGTTGTATAAAATGAAAGTCAAACACATTCAAACAAAGCTATTTAAATCAAATGAAAGTGAAATACATTCTACAAAGCTAATTGAATCAAATGTAAGTGAAACACATTCAAACAAATCTATTTGAATCTAATGAATGTGAAATTCATTCTACAAAGCTAATTGAATCAAATGAAAGTCTAACACATTCAAACAAAGCTTTTTAAATCAAATAAAAGTCCAACACATTCAAACAAAGCTATTTGAATCGAATGAAAGTCAAATGTATTCACCAATGCTTTTTGAATCAAATGTAAGTCAAACACTTTCAAACAAAGCTTGTTGTATAAAATGAAAGTCAAACACATTCAAACAAAGCTATTTAAATCAAATGAAAGTGAAATACATTCTACAAAGCTTATTGAATCAAATGTAAGTGAAACACATTCAAACAAATCTATTTGAATCTAATGAAAGTGAAATTCATTCTACAAAGCTAATTGAATCAAATGAAAGTCTAACACATTCAAACAAAGCTTTTTAAATCAAATAAAAGTCCAACACATTCAAACAAAGCTATTTGAATCGAATGAAAGTCAAATGTATTCACCAATGCTTTTTGAATCAAATGTAAGTCAAACACTTTCAAACAAAGCTTGTTGTATAAAATGAAAGTCAAACACATTCAAACAAAGCTATTTAAATCAAATGAAAGTGAAATACATTCTACAAAGCTAATTGAATCAAATGTAAGTGAAACACATTCAAACAAATCTATTTGAATCTAATGAAAGTGAAATTCATTCTACAAAGCTAATTGAATCAAATGAAAGTCTAACACATTCAAACAAAGCTTTTTAAATCAAATAAAAGTCCAACACATTCAAACAAAGCTATTTGAATCGAATGAAAGTCAAATGTATTCACCAATGCTTTTTGAATCAAATGTAAGTCAAACACTTTCAAACAAAGCTTGTTGTATAAAATGAAAGTCAAACACATTCAAACAAAGCTATTTAAATCAAATGAAAGTGAAATACATTCTACAAAGCTAATTAAATCAAATTTAAGTGAAACACATTCAAACAAATCTATTTGAATCTAATGAAAGTGAAATTCATTCTACAAAGCTAATTGAATCAAATGAAAGTCTAACACATTCAAACAAAGCTTTTTAAATAAAATAAAAGTCCAACACATTCAAACAAAGCTATTTGAATCGAATGAAAGTCAAATGTATTCACCAATGCTTTTTGAATCAAATGTAAGTCAAACACTTTCAAACAAAGCTTGTCGTATAAAATGAAAGTCAAACACATTCAAACAAAGCTATTTAAATCAAATGAAAGTGAAATACATTCTACAAAGCTAATTGAATCAAATGTAAGTGAAACACGTTCAAACAAATCTATATGAATCTAATGAAAGTGAAATTCATTCTACAAAGCTAATTGAATCAAATGAAAGTCTAACACATTCAAACAAAGCTTTTTAAATCAAATAAAAGTCCAACACATTCAAACAAAGCTATTTGAATCAAATGAAAGTCACATGTATTTAACAATGCTTATTGAATCAAATGAAAGTCAAACACTTTCGAACAAAGCTTTTTGTGTCAAATGAAAGTCAAACACATACAAACAAATCTATTTGAATCTAATGAAAGTGAAATTCATTCTACAAAGCTAATTGAATCAAATGTAAGTGAAACACATTCAAACAAATCTATTTGAATCTAATGAAAGTGAAATTCATTCTACAAAGCTAATTGAATCAAATGAAAGTCTAACACATTCAAACAAAGCTTTTTAAATCAAATAAAAGTCCAACACATTCAAACAAAGCTATTTGAATCAAATGAAAGTCAAATGTATTCACCAATGCTTTTTGAATCAAATGTAAGTCAAACACTTTCAAACAAAGCTTGTTGTATAAAATGAAAGTCAAACACATTCAAACAAAGCTATTTAAATCAAATGAAAGTGAAATACATTATACAAAGCTAATTGAATCAAATGTAAGTGAAACACATTCAAACAAATCTATTTGAATCTAATGAAAGTGAAATTCATTCTACAAAGCTAATTGAATCAAATGAAAGTCTAACACATTCAAACAAAGCTTTTTAAATCAAATAAAAGTCCAACACATTCAAACAAAGCTATTTGAATCAAATGAAAGTCAAATCTATTTACCAATGCTTATTGAATCAAATGAAAGTCAAACACTTTCAAACAAAGCTTTTTGAATCAAATGAAAGTCAAACACATTCAAACAAATCTATTTGAATCTAATGAAAGTGAAATTCATTCTACAAAGCTAATTGAATCAAATGAAAGTCTAACACATTCAAACAAAGCTTTTAAAATCAAATAAAAGTCCAACACATTCAAACAAAGCTATTTGAATCGAATGAAAGTCAAATGTATTCACCAATGCTTTTTTAATCAAATGTAAGTCAAACACTTTCAAACAAAGCTTGTTGTATAAAATGAAAGTCAAACACATTCAAACTAAGCTATTTAAATCAAATGAAAGTGAAATACATTCTACAAAGCTAATTGAATCAAATGTAAGTGAAACACATTCAAACAAATCTATTTGAATCTAATGAAAGTGAAATTCATTCTACAAAGCTAATTGAATCAAATGAAAGTCTAACACATTCAAACAAAGCTTTTTAAATCAAATAAAAGTCCAACACATTCAAACAAAGCTATTTGAATCAAATGAAAGTCAAATGTATTTAACAATGCTTATTGAATCAAATGAAAGTCAAACACTTTCAAACAAAGCTTTTTGTATCAAATGAAAGTCAAACACATTCAAACAAATCTATTTGAATCTAATGAAAGTGAAATTCATTCTACAAAGCTAATTGAATCAAATGAAAGTCTAACACATTCAAACAAAGTTTTTTAAATCAAATAAAAGTCCAACACATTCAAACAAAGCTATTTGAATCGAATGAAAGTCAAATGTATTCACCAATGCTTTTTTAATCAAATGTAAGTCAAACACTTTCAAACAAAGCTTGTTGTATAAAATGAAAGTCAAACACATTCAAACAAAGCTATTTAAATCAAATGAAAGTGAAATACATTCTACAAAGCTAATTGAATCAAATGTAAGTGAAACACATTCAAACAAATCTATTTGAATCTAATGAATGTGAAATTCATTCTACAAAGCTAATTGAATCAAATGAAAGTCTAACACATTCAAACAAAGCTTTTTAAATCAAATAAAAGTCCAACACATTCAAACAAAGCTATTTGAATCGAATGAAAGTCAAATGTATTCACCAATGCTTTTTGAATCAAATGTAAGTCAAACACTTTCAAACAAAGCTTGTTGTATAAAATGAAAGTCAAACACATTCAAACAAAGCTATTTAAATCAAATGAAAGTGAAATACATTCTACAAAGCTTATTGAATCAAATGTAAGTGAAACACATTCAAACAAATCTATTTGAATCTAATGAAAGTGAAATTCATTCTACAAAGCTAATTGAATCAAATGAAAGTCTAACACATTCAAACAAAGCTTTTTAAATCAAATAAAAGTCCAACACATTCAAACAAAGCTATTTGAATCGAATGAAAGTCAAATGTATTCACCAATGCTTTTTGAATCAAATGTAAGTCAAACACTTTCAAACAAAGCTTGTTGTATCAAATGAAAGTCAAACACATTCAAACAAAGCTATTTGAATCAAATGAAAGTCAAATGTATTTAACAATGCTTATTGAATCAAATGAAAGTCAAACACTTTCAAACAAAGCTTTTTGTATCAAATGAAAGTCAAACACATTCAAACAAATGTATTTGAATCTAATGAAAGTGAAATTCATTCTACAAAGCTAATTGAATCAAATGAAAGTCTAACACATTCAAACAAAGCTTTTTAAATCAAATAAAAGTCCAACACATTCAAACAAAACTATTTGAATCGAATGAAAGTCAAATGTATTCACCAATGCTTTTTGAATCAAATGTAAGGTAAACACTTTCAAACAAAGCTTGTTGTATAAAATGAAAGTCAAACACATTCAAACAAAGCTATTTAAATCAAATGAAAGTGAAATACATTCTACAAAGCTAATTGAATCAAATGTAAGTGAAACACATTCAAACAAATCTATTTGAATCTAATGAAAGTGAAATTCATTCTACAAAGCTAATTGAATCAAATGAAAGTCTAACACATTCAAACAAAGCTTTTTAAATCGAATAAAAGTCCAACACATTCAAACAAAGCTATTTGAATCAAATGAAAGTCAAATGCATTTACCAATGTTTATTGAATCAAATGAAAGTCAAACACTTTCAAACAAAGCTTTTTGTATCAAATGAAAGTCAAACACATTCAAACAAATCTATTTGAATCTAATGAAAGTGAAATTCATTCTACAAAGCTAATTGAATCAAATGAAAGTCTAACACATTCAAACAAAGCTTTTTAAATCAAATAAAAGTCCAACACATTCAAACAAAGCTATTTGATTCGAATGAAAGTCAAATGTATTCACCAATGCTTTTTGAATCAAATGTAAGTCAAACACTTTCAAACAAAGCTTGTTGTATAAAATGAAAGTCAAACACATTCAAACAAAGCTATTTAAATCAAATGAAAGTGAAATACATTCTACAAAGCTTATTGAATCAAATGTAAGTGAAACACATTCAAACAAATCTATTTGAATCTAATGAAAGTGAAATTCATTCTACAAAGCTAATTGAATCAAATGAAAGTCTAACACATTCAAACAAAGCTTTTTAAATCAAATAAAAGTCCAACACATTCAAACAAAGCTATTTGAATCGAATGAAAGTCAAATGTATTCACCAATGCTTTTTGAATCAAATGTAAGTCAAACACTTTCAAACAAAGCTTGTTGTATCAAATGAAAGTCAAACACATTCAAACAAAGCTATTTGAATCAAATGAAAGTCAAATGTATTTAACAATGCTTATTGAATCAAATGAAAGTCAAACACTTTCAAACAAAGCTTTTTGTATCAAATGAAAGTCAAACACATTCAAACAAATGTATTTGAATCTAATGAAAGTGAAATTCATTCTACAAAGCTAATTGAATCAAATGAAAGTCTAACACATTCAAACAAAGCTTTTTAAATCAAATAAAAGTCCAACACATTCAAACAAAACTATTTGAATCGAATGAAAGTCAAATGTATTCACCAATGCTTTTTGAATCAAATGTAAGGTAAACACTTTCAAACAAAGCTTGTTGTATAAAATGAAAGTCAAACACATTCAAACAAAGCTATTTAAATCAAATGAAAGTGAAATACATTCTACAAAGCTAATTGAATCAAATGTAAGTGAAACACATTCAAACAAATCTATTTGAATCTAATGAAAGTGAAATTCATTCTACAAAGCTAATTGAATCAAATGAAAGTCTAACACATTCAAACAAAGCTTTTTAAATCGAATAAAAGTCCAACACATTCAAACAAAGCTATTTGAATCAAATGAAAGTCAAATGCATTTACCAATGCTTATTGAATCAAATGAAAGTCAAACACTTTCAAACAAAGCTTTTTGTATCAAATGAAAGTCAAACACATTCAAACAAATCTATTTGAATCTAATGAAAGTGAAATTCATTCTACAAAGCTAATTGAATCAAATGAAAGTCTAACACATTCAAACAAAGCTTTTTAAATCAAATAAAAGTCCAACACATTCAAACAAAGCTATTTGATTCGAATGAAAGTCAAATGTATTCACCAATGCTTTTTGAATCAAATGTAAGTCAAACACTTTCAAACAAAGCTTGTTGTATAAAATGAAAGTCAAACACATTCAAACAACGCTATTTAAATCAAATGAAAGTGAAATACATTATACAAAGCTAATTGAATCAAATGTAAGTGAAACACATTCAAACAAATCTATTTGAATCTAATGAAAGTGAAATTCATTCTACAAAGCTAATTGAATCAAATGAAAGTCTAACACATTCAAACAAAGCTTTTTAAATCAAATAAAAGTCCAACACATTCAAACAAAGCTATTTGAATCAAATGAAAGTCAAATGTATTTACCAATGCTTATTGAATCAAATGAAAGTCAAACACTTTCAAACAAAGCTTTTTGTATCAAATGAAAGTCAAACACATTCAAACAAATCTATTTGAATCTAATGAAAGTGAAATTCATTCTACAAAGCTAATTGAATCAAATGAAAGTCTAACACATTCAAACAAAGCTTTTTATATCAAATAAAAGTCCAACACATTCAAACAAAGCTATTTGATTCGAATGAAAGTCAAATGTATTCACCAATGCTTTTTGAATCAAATGTAAGTCAAACACTTTCAAACAAAGCTTGTTGTATAAAATGAAAGTCAAACACATTCAAACAAAGCTATTTAAATCAAATGAAAGTGAAATACATTATACAAAGCTAATTGAATCAAATGTAAGTGAAACACATTCAAACAAATCTATTTGAATCTAATGAAAGTGAAATTCATTCTACAAAGCTAATTGAATCAAATGAAAGTCTAACACATTCAAACAAAGCTTTTTAAATCAAATAAAAGTCCAACACATTCAAACAAAGCTATTTGAATCAAATGAAAGTCAAATCTATTTACCAATGCTTATTGAATCAAATGAAAGTCAAACAAATGTTTTTGAATAACGTGAAAGTCAAACACATTCAAACGAAGCTATTTAAATCAAATGAAAGTGAAATGCATTCTACAAAGCTAATTGAATCAAATGAAAGTCAAACACATTCAAACAAAGCTTTTAAAATCAACTTAAAGTCTAACACATTCAAACGAAGCTTTTTGAATAAAATGAAAATTGAACACATTCAAATGAAGCTATTTAAATCAAATGAAAGTGAAATGCATTCTAAAAAGCCAATTGAATCAAATGAAAGTCAAACACATTCAAACAAAGCTATTTGAATCAAATTAAAGTCAAATACATATTACAAAGCTAATTGAATAAAATGAAAGTCAAACACATTCAAACAAAACTTTTTAAATCAAATGAATGTCTAACACATTCAAACGAAGCTTTTTGAATCAAATGAAAGTTAAATAATTTCAACAATGCTTATTAAATAAAATGAAAGTCAAACAAGTTCAAACAAAGCTTTTTAAATCAAATGAAAGTCAAACACATTCAAACAAAGCTATTTAAATCAAATGAAAGTGAAATGTATTCTACAAAGCTAATTGAATCAAATCAAAGTCAAACACATTCAAACAAAGCTATTTGAATCAAATAAAAGTCAAATAAATTCTACAAATCTAATTGAGTCAAATAAAAGTCAAACACATTAAAAAAAAAACTCTTTAAATCAAATGAAAGTCTAACACATTCAAACGAAGCTTTTTGAATAAAATGAAAGTCAAACACATTCAAACATAGCTATTTGAAACAAATTAAAGTCAAATACATTCTACAAAGCTATATGAATCAAATAAAAGTCAAACACATTAAAAAGAAACTCTTTAAATCAAATGAAAGTCTAACACATTCAAACGAAGCTTTTTGAATAAAATGAAAGTCAAACACATTCAAACATAGCTATTTGAAACAAATTAAAGTCAAATACATTCTACAAAGCTATATGAATCAAATAAAAGTCAAACACATTCAAACAAAACTTTTTAAATCAAATGAATGTCTAACAGATTCAAACGAAGCTTTTTGAATCAAATGAAAGTCAAATAATTTCAACAATGCTTAGTAAATCAAATGAAAGTCAAACACATTCAAACAAAGCTTTTTGAATCAAATGAAAGTCAAACACATTCAAACAAATCTATATGAATCTAATGAAAGTGAAATTCATTCTACAAAGCTAATTGAATCAAATGAAAGTCTAACACATTCAAATAAAGCTTTTTAAATCAAATAAAAGTCCAACACATTCAAACAAAGCTATTTAAATCAAATGAAAGTTAAATGCATTCTACAAAGCTAACTGAATCAAATCAAAGCCAAACACATTCAAACGTAGGTTTTTTAATAAAATGAAAGTCAAATACATTCTACAAAGCTAATTCAATAAAATGAAATTCAAACACATTAAAATGAATATATTTAAATCAAATGAAAGTGAAATGCATTCTAAAAAGCTAACTGAATCAAATGAAAGTCTAATACATTCAAACAAAGCTATTTGAATCAAATGAAAGTCAAATGTATTCAACAATGCTTATTGAATCAAATGAAAGTCCAACACATTCAAACAAAGCTTTTTGAATCAAATGAAAATCAAACAAATTGAAATAAAGCTTTTTGAATCTAATGAAAGTGAAATGCATTCAACAAAACTAATTGAATCAAATGAAAGTCTAACACATTCAAACAAAGATATTTGAATCAAATGAAAGTGAAATACATTCTACAAAGCTAATTGAATCATATGATAGTCAAACATATTCAAACAAAGCTTTTTAAATCAAATGAACGTTTAACACATTCAAATAAAGCTATTTGAATCAAATGAACGTCACATGTATTCAACAATGCTTATTGAATCAATTGAAAGACAAACAAATTCAAACAAAGCTTTTTTAATCAAATGATAGTCAAAAACATTAAAACAAAGCTATTTGAATAAAATAAAAGTCAAACACATTCAAACAAAGCTTTTTGAATCAAATGAAAGTCAAACAAATGTTTTTGAATAAAATGAAAGTCAAATACATTAAAACGAAGCTATTTAAATCAAATGAAAGTGAAATGCATTCTACAAAACTAATTGAATCAAATGAAAGTCGAACACATTCAAACAAAGCTTGTTGTATAAAATTAAAGTCAAACACATTCAAACTAAACTATTTAAATCAAATGAAATTCAAATACATTCTACATAGCTAATTGAATCAAATGAAAGTCAAATACATTCTACATAGCTAATTGAATCAAATGAAAGTCTAACACATTCAAACAAAGCTTTTTAAATCAAATGAAAGTCTAACACATTCAAACAAAGCTATTTGAATCTGATAAAAGTCAAATTTACTCAAAAATTCTTATTGAATCAAATGAAAGTCAAACACATTCAAACAAAGCATTTTGAATCTAATGAAAGTGAAATTCATTCTACAAAGTTAACTGAATCAAATAAAACTCCAACACATTCAAACAATGCTATTTGAATCGAATGAAAGTCAGATGTATTCACCAATGCTTTTTGAATCTTATGTAAGTCAAACACTTTCAAACAGAGCTTGTTGTATAAAATGAAAGTCAAACACATTCAAACAAAGCTATTTAAATCAAATGAAAGTGAAATACATTCTACAAAGCTAATTGAATCAAATGTAAGTGAAAAACATTCAAACAAATCTATTAGAATCTAATGAAAGTGAAATTCAATTTACAAAGCTAATTGAATCAAATGAAAGTCTAACACATTCAAACAAAGCTTTTTAAATCAAATAAAAGTCCAACCCATTCAAACAAAGCTATTTGAATCGAATGAAAGTCAAATGTATTCACCAATGCTTTTTAAATCAAATGTAAGTCAAACACTTTCAAACAAAGCTTGTTGTATAAAATGAAAGTAAAACACATTCAAACAAAGCTATTTAAATCAAATGAAAGTGAAATACATTCTACAAAGCTAATTGAATCAAATGTAAGTGAAATACATTCTACATAGCTAATTGAATCAAATGAAAGTCTAACACATTCAAACAAAGCTTTTTAAATCAAATGAAAGTCTAACACATTCAAACAAAGCTATTTGAATCTGATAAATGTCAAATTTACTCAACAATTCTTATTGAATCAAATGAAAGTCAAACACATTCAAACAAAGCATTTTGAATCTAATATAAGTGAAATTCATTCTACAAAGCTAATTGAATCAAATAAAAGTCCAACACATTCAAACAAAGCAATTTGAATCGAATGAAAGTCAAATGTATTCACCAATGCTTTTTGAATCAAATGTAAGTCAAACACTTTCAAACAGAGCTTGTTGTATAAAATGAAAGTCAAACACATTCAAACAAAGCTATTTAAATCAAATGAAAGTGAAATACATTCTACAAAGCTAATTGAATCAAATGTAAGTGAAAAACATTCAAACAAATCTATTAGAATCTAATGAAAGTGAAATTCATTCTACAAAGCTAACTGAATCAAATGAAAGTCTAACACATTCAAACAAAGCTTTTTGAATCAAATAAAAGTCCAACACATTTAAACAAAGCTATTTGAATCGAATGAAAGTCAAATGTATTCACCAATGCTTTTTGAATCAAATGTAAGTCAAACACTTTCAAACAAAGCTTGTTGTATAAAATGAAAGTCAAACACATTCAAACAAAGCTATTTAAATCAAATGAAAGTGAAATACATTCTACAAAGCTAATTGAATCAAATGTAAGTGAAACACATTCAAACAAATCTATTTGAATCTAATGAAAGTGAAATTCATTCTACAAAGCTAATTGAATCAAATGAAAGTCTAACACATTCAAACAAAGCTTTTTAAATCAAATAAATGTCCAACACATTCAAACAAAGCTATTTGAATCGAATGAAAGTCAAATGTATTCACCAATGCTTTTTGAATCAAATGTAAGTCAAACACTTTCAAACAAAGCTTGTTGTATAAAATGAAAGTCAAACACATTCAAACAAAGCTATTTAAATCAAATGAAAGTGAAATACATTCTACAAAGCTAATTGAATCAAATGTAAGTGAAACACATTCAAACAAATCTATTTGAATCTAATGAAAGTGAAATTCATTCTACAAAGCTAATTGAATCAAATGAAAGTCTAACACATTCAAACAAAGCTTTTTAAATCAAATAAAAGTCCAACACATTCAAACAAAGCTATTTGAATCGAATGAAAGTCAAATGTATTCACCAATGCTTTTTAAATCAAATGTAAGTCAAACAATTTCAAACAAAGCTTGTTGTATAAAATGAAAGTAAAACACATTCAAACAAAGCTATTTAAATCAAATGAAAGTGAAATACATTCTACAAAGCTAATTGAATCAAATGTAAGTGAAATACATTCTACATAGCTAATTGAATCAAATGAAAGTCTAACACATTCAAACAAAGCTTTTTAAATCAAATGAAAGTCTAACACATTCAAACAAAGCTATTTGAATCTGATAAAAGTCAAATTTACTCAACAATTCTTATTGAATCAAATGAAAGTCAAACACATTCAAACAAAGCATTTTGAATCTAATATAAGTGAAATTCATTCTACAAAGCTAATTGAATCAAATAAAAGTCCAACACATTCAAACAAAGCAATTTGAATCGAATGAAAGTCAAATGTATTCACCAATGCTTTTTGAATCAAATGTAAGTCAAACACTTTCAATTAGAGCTTGTTGTATAAAATGAAAGCCAAACACATTCAAACAAAGCTATTTAAATCAAATGAAAGTGAAATACATTCTACAAAGCTAATTGAATCAAATGTAAGTGAAAAACATTCAAACAAATCTATTAGAATCTAATGAAAGTGAAATTCATTCTACAAAGCTAACTGAATCAAATGAAAGTCTAACACATTCAAACAAAGCTTTTTAAATCAAATAAAAGTCCAACACATTTAAACAAAGCTATTTGAATCGAATGAAAGTCAAATGTATTCACCAATGCTTTTTGAATCAAATGTAAGTCAAACACTTTCAAACAAAGCTTGTTGTACAAAATGAAAGTCAAACACATTCAAACAAAGCTATTTAAATCAAATGAAAGTGAAATACATTCTACAAAGCTAATTGAATCAAATGTAAGTGAAACACATTCAAACAAATCTATTTGAATCTAATGAAAGTGAAATTCATTCTACAAAGCTAATTGAATCAAATGAAAGTCTAACACATTCAAACAAAGCTTTTTAAATCAAATAAAAGTCCAACACATTCAAACAAAGCTATTTGAATCGAATGAAAGTCAAATGTATTCACCAATGCTTTTTGAATCAAATGTAAGTCAAACACTTTCAAACAAAGCTTGTTGTATAAAATGAAAGTCAAACACATTCAAACAAAGCTATTTTAATCAAATGAAAGTGAAATACATTCTACAAAGCTAATTGAATCAAATGTAAGTGAAACACATTCAAACAAATCTATTTGAATCTAATGAAAGTGAAATTCATTCTACAAAGCTAATTGAATCAAATGAAAGTCTAACACATTCAAACAAAGCTTTTTAAATCAAATAAAAGTCCAAAACATTCAAACAAAGCTATTTGAATCAAATGAAAGTCAAATCTATTTACCAATGCTTATTGAATCAAACGAAAGTCAAACACTTTCAACCAAAGCTTTTTGAATCAAATGAAAGTCAAACACATTCAAACAAATCTATTTGAATCTAATGAAAGTGAAATTCATTCTACAAAGCTAATTGAATCAAATGAAAGTCTAACACATTCAAACAAAGCTTTTTAAATCAAATAAAAGTCCAACACATTCAAACAAAGCTATTTGAATCGAATGAAAGTCAAATGTATTCACCAATGCTTTTTTAATCAAATGTAAGTCAAACACTTTCAAACAAAGCTTGTTGTATAAAATGAAAGTCAAACACATTCAAACTAAGCTATTTAAATCAAATGAAAGTGAAATACATTCTACAAAGCTAATTGAATCAAATGTAAGTGAAACACATTCAAACAAATCTATTTGAATCTAATGAAAGTGAAATTCATTCTACAAAGCTAATTGAATCAAATGAAAGTCTAACACATTCAAACAAAGCTTTTTAAATCAAATAAAAGTCCAACACATTCAAACAAAGCTATTTGAATCGAATGAAAGTCAAATGTATTCACCAATGCTTTTTGAATCAAATGTAAGTCAAACACTTTCAAACAAAGTTGTTGTATAAAATGAAAGTCAAACACATTCAAACAAAGCTATTTAAATCAAATGAAAGTGAAATACATTCTACAAAGCTAATTGAATCAAATGTAAGTGAAACACATTCAAACAAATCTATTTGAATCTAATGAAAGTGAAATTCATTCTACAAAGCTAATTGAATCAAATGAAAGTCTAACACATTCAAACAAAGCTTTTTAAATCAAATAAAAATCCAACACATTCAAACAAAGCTATTTGAATCAAATGAAAGTGAAATGTAGTTAACAATGCTTATTGAATCAAATGAAAGTCAAACACTTTCGAACAAAGCTTTTTGTATCAAATGAAAGTCAAACACATTTAAACAAATCTATTTGAATCTAATGACAGTGAAATTCATTCTACAAAGCTAATTGAATCAAATGAAAGTCTAACACATTCAAACAAAGCTTTTTAAATCAAATAAAAGTCCAACACATTCAAACAAAGCTATTTGAATCGAATGAAAGTCAAATGTATTCACCAATGCTTTTTGAATCAAATGTAAGTCAAACACTTTCAAACAAAGCTTGTTGTATAAAATGAAAGTCAAACACATTCAAACAAAGCTATTTAAATCAAATGAAAGTGAAATACATTCTACAAAGCTAATTGAATCAAATGTAAGTGAAACACATTCAAAGAAATCTATTTGAATCTAATGAAAGTGAAATTCATTCTACAAAGCTAATTGAATCAAATGAAAGTCTAACACATTCAAACAAAGCTTTTTAAATCAAATAAAAGTCCAACACATTCAAACAAAGCTATTTGAATCAAATGAAAGTCAAATCTATTTACCAATGCTTATTGAATCAAATGAAAGTCAAACACTTTCAAACAAAGCTTTTTGAATCAAATGAAAGTCAAACACATTCAAACAAATCTATTTGAATCTAATGAAAGTGAAATTCATTCTACAAAGCTAATTGAATCAAATGAAAGTCTAACACATTCAAACAAAGCTTTTAAAATCAAATAAAAGTCCAACACATTCAAACAAAGCTATTTGAATCGAATGAAAGTCAAATGTATTCACCAATGCTTTTTTAATCAAATGTAAGTCAAACACTTTCAAACAAAGCTTGTTGTATAAAATGAAAGTCAAACACATTCAAACTAAGCTATTTAAATCAAATGAAAGTGAAATACATTCTACAAAGCTAATTGAATCAAATGTAAGTGAAACACATTCAAACAAATCTATTTGAATCTAATGAAAGTGAAATTCATTCTACAAAGCTAACTGAATCAAATGAAAGTCTAACACATTCAAACAAAGCTTTTTAAATCAAATAAAAGTCCAACACATTTAAACAAAGCTATTTGAATCGAATGAAAGTCAAATGTATTCACCAATGCTTTTTGAATCAAATGTAAGTCAAACACTTTCAAACAAAGCTTGTTGTATAAAATGAAAGTCAAACACATTCAAACAAAGCTATTTAAATCAAATGAAAGTGAAATACATTCTACAAAGCTAATTGAATCAAATGTAAGTGAAACACATTCAAACAAATCTATTTGAATCTAATGAAAGTGAAATTCATTCTACAAAGCTAATTGAATCAAATGAAAGTCTAACACATTCAAACAAAGCTTTTTAAATCAAATAAAAGTCCAACACATTCAAACAAAGCTATTTGAATCGAATGAAAGTCAAATGTATTCACCAATGCTTTTTGAATCAAATGTAAGTCAAACACTTTCAAACAAAGCTTGTTGTATAAAATGAAAGTCAAACACATTCAAACAAAGCTATTTTAATCAAATGAAAGTGAAATACATTCTACAAAGCTAATTGAATCAAATGTAAGTGAAACACATTCAAACAAATCTATTTGAATCTAATGAAAGTGAAATTCATTCTACAAAGCTAATTGAATCAAATGAAAGTCTAACACATTCAAACAAAGCTTTTTAAATCAAATAAAAGTCCAAAACATTCAAACAAAGCTATTTGAATCAAATGAAAGTCAAATCTATTTACCAATGCTTATTGAATCAAACGAAAGTCAAACACTTTCAACCAAAGCTTTTGAATCAAATGAAAGTCAAACACATTCAAACAAATCTATTTGAATCTAATGAAAGTGAAATTCATTCTACAAAGCTAATTGAATCAAATGAAAGTCTAACACATTCAAACAAAGCTTTTAAATCAAATAAAAGTCCAACACATTCAAACAAAGCTATTTGAATCGAATGAAAGTCAAATGTATTCACCAATGCTTTTTTAATCAAATGTAAGTCAAACACTTTCAAACAAAGCTTGTTGTATAAAATGAAAGTCAAACACATTCAAACTAAGCTATTTAAATCAAATGAAAGTGAAATACATTCTACAAAGCTAATTGAATCAAATGTAAGTGAAACACATTCAAACAAATCTATTTGAATCTAATGAAAGTGAAATTCATTCTACAAAGCTAATTGAATCAAATGAAAGTCTAACACATTCAAACAAAGCTTTTTAAATCAAATAAAAGTCCAACACATTCAAACAAAGCTATTTGAATCAAATGAAAGTCAAATGTATTTAACAATGCTTATTGAATCAAATGAAAGTCAAACACTTTCAAACAAAGCTTTTTGTATCAAATGAAAGTCAAACACATTCAAACAAATCTATTTGAATCTAATGAAAGTGAAATTCATTCTACAAAGCTAATTGAATCAAATGAAAGTCTAACACATTCAAACAAAGTTTTTTAAATCAAATAAAAGTCCAACACATTCAAACAAAGCTATTTGAATCGAATGAAAGTCAAATGTATTCACCAATGCTTTGTGAATTAAATGTAAGTCAAACACTTTCAAACAAAGCTTGTTGTATAAAATGAAAGTCAAACACATTCAAACAAAGCTATTTAAATCAAATGAAAGTGAAATACATTCTACAAAGCTAATTGAATCAAATGTAAGTGAAACACATTCAAAGAAATCTATTTGAATCTAATGAAAGTGAAATTCATTCTACAAAGCTAATTGAATCAAATGAAAGTCTAACACATTCAAACAAAGCTTTTTAAATCAAATAAAAGTCCAACACATTCAAACAAAGCTATTTGAATCAAATGAAAGTCAAATGTATTTAACAATGCTTATTGAATCAAATGAAAGTCAAACACTTTCAAACAAAGCTTTTTGTATCAAATGAAAGTCAAACACATTCAAACAAATGTATTTGAATCTAATGAAAGTGAAATTCATTCTACAAAGCTAATTGAATCAAATGAAAGTCTAACACATTCAAACAAAGTTTTTTATAATCAAATAAAAGTCCAACACATTCAAACAAAGCTATTTGAATTCGAATGAAAGTCAAATGTATTCACCAATGCTTTTTGAATCAAATGTAAGTCAAACACTTTCAAACAAAGCTTGTTGTATAAAATGAAAGTCAAACACATTCAAACTAAGCTATTTAAATCAAATGAAAGTGAAATACATTCTACAAAGCTAATTGAATCAAATGTAAGTGAAACACATTCAAACAAATCTATTTGAATCTAATGAAAGTGAAATTCATTCTACAAAGCTAATTGAATCAAATGAAAGTCTAACACATTCAAACAAAGCTTTTTAAATCAAATAAAAGTCCAACACATTCAAACAAAGCTATTTGAATCGAATGAAAGTCAAATGTATTCACCAATGCTTTTTGAATCAAATGTAAGTCAAACACTTTCAAACAAAGCTTGTTGTATAAAATGAAAGTCAAACACATTCAAACAAAGCTATTTAAATCAAATGAAAGTGAAATACATTCTACAAAGCTTATTGAATCAAATGTAAGTGAAACACATTCAAACAAATCTATTTGAATCTAATGAAAGTGAAATTCATTCTACAAAGCTAATTGAATCAAATGAAAGTCTAACACATTCAAACAAAGCTTTTTAAATCAAATAAAAGTCCAACACATTCAAATGAAGCTATTTAAATCAAATGAAAGTGAAATGCATTCTAAAAGCTAATTGAATCAAATGAAGTCTAAACACATTCAAACAAAGCATTTGTAAATCGAATAAAAGTCCAACACATTCAAACAAAGCTATTTGAATCAAATGAAAGTCAAATGTATTTACCAATGCTTATTGAATCAAATGAAAGTCAAACACTTTCAAACAAAGCTTTTTGTATCAAATGAAAGTCAAACACATTCAAACAAATCTATTTGAATCTAATGAAAGTGAAATTCATTCTACAAAGCTAATTGAATCAAATGAAAGTCTAACACATTCAAACAAAGCTTTTTATATCAAATAAAAGTCCAACACATTCAAACAAAGCTATTTGATTCGAATGAAAGTCAAATGTATTCACCAATGCTTTTTGAATCAAATGTAAGTCAAACACTTTCAAACAAAGCTTGTTGTATAAAATGAAAGTCAAACACATTCAAACAAAGCTATTTAAATCAAATGAAAGTGAAATACATTATACAAAGCTAATTGAATCAAATGTAAGTGAAACACATTCAAACAAATCTATTTGAATCTAATGAAAGTGAAATTCATTCTACAAAGCTAATTGAATCAAATGAAAGTCTAACACATTCAAACAAAGCTTTTTAAATCAAATAAAAGTCCAACACATTCAAACAAAGCTATTTGAATCAAATGAAAGTCAAATCTATTTACCAATGCTTATTGAATCAAATGAAAGTCAAACAAATGTTTTTGAATAACGTGAAAGTCAAACACATTCAAACGAAGCTATTTAAATCAAATGAAAGTGAAATGCATTCTACAAAGCTAATTGAATCAAATGAAAGTCAAACACATTCAAACAAAGCTTTTAAAATCAACTTAAAGTCTAACACATTCAAACGAAGCTTTTTGAATAAAATGAAAGTCAAACACATTCAAACTAAGCTATTTAAATCAAATGAAAGTGAAATACATTCTACAAAGCTAATTGAATCAAATGTAAGTGAAACACATTCAAACAAATCTATTTGAATCTAATGAAAGTGAAATTCATTCTACAAAGCTAACTGAATCAAATGAAAATCTAACACATTCAAACAAAGCTTTTTAAATCAAATAAAAGTCCAACACATTTAAACAAAGCTATTTGAATCGAATGAAAGTCAAATGTATTCACCAATGCTTTTTGAATCAAATGTAAGTCAAACACTTTCAAACAAAGCTTGTTGTATAAAATGAAAGTCAAACACATTCAAACAAAGCTATTTAAATCAAATGAAAGTGAAATACATTCTACAAAGCTAATTGAATCAAATGTAAGTGAAACACATTCAAACAAATCTATTTGAATCTAATGAAAGTGAAATTCATTCTACAAAGCTAATTGAATAAAATGAAAGTCTAACACATTCAAACAAAGCTTTTTAAATCAAATAAAAGTCCAACACATTCAAACAAAGCTATTTGAATCGAATGAAAGTCAAATGTATTCACCAATGCTTTTTGAATCAAATGTAAGTCAAACACTTTCAAACAAAGCTTGTTGTATAAAATGAAAGTCAAACACATTCAAACAAAGCTATTTTAATCAAATGAAAGTGAAATACATTCTACAAAGCTAATTGAATCAAATGTAAGTGAAACACATTCAAACAAATCTATTTGAATCTAATGAAAGTGAAATTCATTCTACAAAGCTAATTGAATCAAATGAAAGTCTAACACATTCAAACAAAGCTTTTTAAATCAAATAAAAGTCCAAAACATTCAAACAAAGCTATTTGAATCAAATGAAAGTCAAATCTATTTACCAATGCTTATTGAATCAAACGAAAGTCAAACACTTTCAACCAAAGCTTTTTGAATCAAATGAAAGTCAAACACATTCAAACAAATCTATTTGAATCTAATGAAAGTGAAATTCATTCTACAAAGCTAATTGAATCAAATGAAAGTCTAACACATTCAAACAAAGCTTTTAAAATCAAATAAAAGTCCAACACATTCAAACAAAGCTATTTGAATCGAATGAAAGTCAAATGTATTCACCAATGCTTTTTTAATCAAATGTAAGTCAAACACTTTCAAACAAAGCTTGTTGTATAAAATGAAAGTCAAACACATTCAAACTAAGCTATTTAAATCAAATGAAAGTGAAATACATTCTACAAAGCTAATTGAATCAAATGTAAGTGAAACACATTCAAACAAATCTATTTGAATCTAATGAAAGTGAAATTCATTCTACAAAGCTAATTGAATCAAATGAAAGTCTAACACATTCAAACAAAGCTTTTTAAATCAAATAAAAGTCCAACACATTCAAACAAAGCTATTTGAATCAAATGAAAGTCAAATGTATTTAACAATGCTTATTGAATCAAATGAAAGTCAAACACTTTCAAACAAAGCTTTTTGTATCAAATGAAAGTCAAACACATTCAAACAAATCTATTTGAATCTAATGAAAGTGAAATTCATTCTACAAAGCTAATTGAATCAAATGAAAGTCTAACACATTCAAACAAAGTTTTTTAAATCAAATAAAAGTCCAACACATTCAAACAAAGCTATTTGAATCGAATGAAAGTCAAATGTATTCACCAATGCTTTTTGAATCAAATGTAAGTCAAACACTTTCAAACAAAGCTTGTTGTATAAAATGAAAGTCAAACACATTCAAACAAAGCTATTTAAATCAAATGAAAGTGAAATACATTCTACAAAGCTAATTGAATCAAATGTAAGTGAAACACATTCAAAGAAATCTATTTGAATCTAATGAAAGTGAAATTCATTCTACAAAGCTAATTGAATCAAATGAAAGTCTAACACATTCAAACAAAGCTTTTTAAATCAAATAAAAGTCCAACACATTCAAACAAAGCTATTTGAATCAAATGAAAGTCAAATGTATTTAACAATGCTTATTGAATCAAATGAAAGTCAAACACTTTCAAACAAAGCTTTTTGTATCAAATGAAAGTCAAACACATTCAAACAAATGTATTTGAATCTAATGAAAGTGAAATTCATTCTACAAAGCTAATTGAATCAAATGAAAGTCTAACACATTCAAACAAAGTTTTTTAAATCAAATAAAAGTCCAACACATTCAAACAAAGCTATTTGAATCGAATGAAAGTCAAATGTATTCACCAATGCTTTTTGAATCAAATGTAAGTCAAACACTTTCAAACAAAGCTTGTTGTATAAAATGAAAGTCAAACACATTCAAACTAAGCTATTTAAATCAAATGAAAGTGAAATACATTCTACAAAGCTAATTGAATCAAATGTAAGTGAAACACATTCAAACAAATCTATTTGAATCTAATGAAAGTGAAATTCATTCTACAAAGCTAATTGAATCAAATGAAAGTCTAACACATTCAAACAAAGCTTTTTAAATCAAATAAAAGTCCAACACATTCAAACAAAGCTATTTGAATCGAATGAAAGTCAAATGTATTCACCAATGCTTTTTGAATCAAATGTAAGTCAAACACTTTCAAACAAAGCTTGTTGTATAAAATGAAAGTCAAACACATTCAAACAAAGCTATTTAAATCAAATGAAAGTGAAATACATTCTACAAAGCTTATTGAATCAAATGTAAGTGAAACACATTCAAACAAATCTATTTGAATCTAATGAAAGTGAAATTCATTCTACAAAGCTAATTGAATCAAATGAAAGTCTAACACATTCAAACAAAGCTTTTTAAATCAAATAAAAGTCCAACACATTCAAACAAAGCTATTTGAATCGAATGAAAGTCAAATGTATTCACCAATGCTTTTTGAATCAAATGTAAGTCAAACACTTTCAAACAAAGCTTGTTGTATCAAATGAAAGTCAAACACATTCAAACAAAGCTATTTGAATCAAATGAAAGTCAAATGTATTTAACAATGCTTATTGAATCAAATGAAAGTCAAACACTTTCAAACAAAGCTTTTTGTATCAAATGAAAGTCAAACACATTCAAACAAATGTATTTGAATCTAATGAAAGTGAAATTCATTCTACAAAGCTAATTGAATCAAATAAAAGTCTAACACATTCAAACAAAGCTTTTTAAATCAAATAAAAGTCCAACACATTCAAACAAAACTATTTGAATCGAATGAAAGTCAAATGTATTCACCAATGCTTTTTGAATCAAATGTAAGTCAAACACTTTCAAACAAAGCTTGTTGTATAAAATGAAAGTCAAACACATTCAAACAAAGCTATTTAAATCAAATGAAAGTGAAATACATTCTACAAAGCTAATTGAATCAAATGTAAGTGAAACACATTCAAACAAATCTATTTGAATCTAATGAAAGTGAAATTCATTCTACAAAGCTAATTGAATCAAATGAAAGTCTAACACATTCAAACAAAGCTTTTTAAATCGAATAAAAGTCCAACACATTCAAACAAAGCTATTTGAATCAAATGAAAGTCAAATGTATTTACCAATGCTTATTGAATCAAATGAAAGTCAAACACTTTCAAACAAAGCTTTTTGTATCAAATGAAAGTCAAACACATTCAAACAAATCTATTTGAATCTAATGAAAGTGAAATTCATTCTACAAAGCTAATTGAATCAAATGAAAGTCTAACACATTCAAACAAAGCTTTTTATATCAAATAAAAGTCCAACACATTCAAACAAAGCTATTTGATTCGAATGAAAGTCAAATGTATTCACCAATGCTTTTTGAATCAAATGTAAGTCAAACACTTTCAAACAAAGCTTGTTGTATAAAATGAAAGTCAAACACATTCAAACAAAGCTATTTAAATCAAATGAAAGTGAAATACATTATACAAAGCTAATTGAATCAAATGTAAGTGAAACACATTCAAACAAATCTATTTGAATCTAATGAAAGTGAAATTCATTCTACAAAGCTAATTGAATCAAATGAAAGTCTAACACATTCAAACAAAGCTTTTTAAATCAAATAAAAGTCCAACACATTCAAACAAAGCTATTTGAATCAAATGAAAGTCAAATCTATTTACCAATGCTTATTGAATCAAATGAAAGTCAAACAAATGTTTTTGAATAACATGAAAGTCAAACACATTCAAACGAAGCTATTTAAATCAAATGAAAGTGAAATGCATTCTACAAAGCTAATTGAATCAAATGAAAGTCAAACACATTCAAACAAAGCTTTTAAAATCAACTTAAAGTCTAACACATTCAAACGAAGCTTTTTGAATAAAATGAAAATTGAACACATTCAAATGAAGCTATTTAAATCAAATGAAAGTGAAATGCATTCTAAAAAGCTAATTGAATCAAATGAAAGTCTAACACATTCAAACAAAGCTTTTTAAATCGAATAAAAGTCCAACACATTCAAACAAAGCTATTTGAATCAAATGAAAGTCAAATGTATTTACCAATGCTTATTGAATCAAATGAAAGTCAAACACTTTCAAACAAAGCTTTTTGTATCAAATGAAAGTCAAACACATTCAAACAAATCTATTTGAATCTAATGAAAGTGAAATTCATTCTACAAAGCTAATTGAATCAAATGAAAGTCTAACACATTCAAACAAAGCTTTTTATATCAAATAAAAGTCCAACACATTCAAACAAAGCTATTTGATTCGAATGAAAGTCAAATGTATTCACCAATGCTTTTTGAATCAAATGTAAGTCAAACACTTTCAAACAAAGCTTGTTGTATAAAATGAAAGTCAAACACATTCAAACAAAGCTATTTAAATCAAATGAAAGTGAAATACATTATACAAAGCTAATTGAATCAAATGTAAGTGAAACACATTCAAACAAATCTATTTGAATCTAATGAAAGTGAAATTCATTCTACAAAGCTAATTGAATCAAATGAAAGTCTAACACATTCAAACAAAGCTTTTTAAATCAAATAAAAGTCCAACACATTCAAACAAAGCTATTTGAATCAAATGAAAGTCAAATCTATTTACCAATGCTTATTGAATCAAATGAAAGTCAAACAAATGTTTTTGAATAACGTGAAAGTCAAACACATTCAAACGAAGCTATTTAAATCAAATGAAAGTGAAATGCATTCTACAAAGCTAATTGAATCAAATGAAAGTCAAACACATTCAAACAAAGCTTTTAAAATCAACTTAAAGTCTAACACATTCAAACGAAGCTTTTTGAATAAAATGAAAATTGAACACATTCAAATGAAGCTATTTAAATCAAATGAAAGTGAAATGCATTCTAAAAAGCCAATTGAATCAAATGAAAGTCAAACACATTCAAACAAAGCTATTTGAATCAAATTAAAGTCAAATACATATTACAAAGCTAATTGAATAAAATGAAAGTCAAACACATTCAAACAAAACTTTTTAAATCAAATGAATGTCTAACACATTCAAACGAAGCTTTTTGAATCAAATGAAAGTTAAATAATTTCAACAATGCTTATTAAATAAAATGAAAGTCAAACAAGTTCAAACAAAGCTTTTTAAATCAAATGAAAGTCAAACACATTCAAACAAAGCTATTTAAATCAAATGAAAGTGAAATGTATTCTACAAAGCTAATTGAATCAAATCAAAGTCAAACACATTCAAACAAAGCTATTTGAATCAAATAAAAGTCAAATAAATTCTACAAATCTAATTGAGTCAAATAAAAGTCAAACACATTAAAAAAAAAACTCTTTAAATCAAATGAAAGTCTAACACATTCAAACGAAGCTTTTTGAATAAAATGAAAGTCAAACACATTCAAACATAGCTATTTGAAACAAATAAAAGTCAAATACATTCTACAAAGCTATATGAATCAAATAAAAGTCAAACACATTAAAAAGAAACTCTTTAAATCAAATGAAAGTCTAACACATTCAAACGAAGCTTTTTGAATAAAATGAAAGTCAAACACATTCAAACATAGCTATTTGAAACAAATTAAAGTCAAATGCATTCTACAAAGCTATATGAATCAAATAAAAGTCAAACACATTCAAACAAAACTTTTTAAATCAAATGAATGTCTAACAGATTCAAACGAAGCTTTTTGAATCAAATGAAAGTCAAATAATTTCAACAATGCTTAGTAAATCAAATGAAAGTCAAACACATTCAAACAAAGCTTTTTGAATCAAATGAAAGTCAAACACATTCAAACAAATCTATATGAATCTAATGAAAGTGAAATTCATTCTACAAAGCTAATTGAATCAAATGAAAGTCTAACACATTCAAATAAAGCTTTTTAAATCAAATAAAAGTCCAACACATTCAAACAAAGCTATTTAAATCAAATGAAAGTTAAATGCATTCTACAAAGCTAACTGAATCAAATCAAAGCCAAACACATTCAAACGTAGGTTTTTTAATAAAATGAAAGTCAAATACATTCTACAAAGCTAATTCAATAAAATGAAATTCAAACACATTCAAATGAATATATTTAAATCAAATGAAAGTGAAATGCATTCTAAAAAGCTAACTGAATCAAATGAAAGTCTAACACATTCAAACAAAGCTATTTGAATCAAATGAAAGTCAAATGTATTCAACAATGCTTATTGAATCTAATGAAAGTCAAACACATTCAAACAAAGCTTTTTGAATCAAATGAAAATCAAACAAATTGAAATAAAGCTTTTTGAATCTAATGAAAGTGAAATGCATTCAACAAAACTAATTGAATCAAATGAAAGTCTAACACATTCAAACAAAGATATTTGAATCAAATGAAAGTGAAATACATTCTACAAAGCTAATTGAATCATATGATAGTCAAACATATTCAAACAAAGCTTTTTAAATCAAATGAACGTTTAACACATTCAAATAAAGCTATTTGAATCAAATGAACGTCACATGTATTCAACAATGCTTATTGAATCAATTGAAAGACAAACAAATTCAAACAAAGCTTTTTTAATCAAATGATAGTCAAAAACATTAAAACAAAGCTATTTGAATAAAATAAAAGTCAAACACATTCAAACAAAGCTTTTTGAATCTAATGAAAGTCAAACAAATGTTTTTGAATAAAATGAAAGTCAAATACATTAAAACGAAGCTATTTAAATCAAATGAAAGTGAAATGCATTCTACAAAACTAATTGAATCAAATGAAAGTCGAACACATTCAAACAAAGCTTGTTGTATAAAATTAAAGTCAAACACATTCAAACTAAACTATTTAAATCAAATGAAATTAAAATGAATTTTACATAGCTAATTGAATCAAATGAAAGTCAAATACATTCTACATAGCTAATTGAATCAAATGAAAGTCTAACACATTCAAACAAAGCTTTTTAAATCAAATGAAAGTCTAACACATTCAAACAAAGCTATTTGAATCTGATAAAAGTCAAATTTACTCAAAAATTCTTATTGAATCAAATGAAAGTCAAACACATTCAAACAAAGCATTTTGAATCTAATGAAAGTGAAATTCATTCTACAAAGTTAATTGAATCAAATAAAACTCCAACACATTCAAACAATGCTATTTGAATCGAATGAAAGTCAGATGTATTCACCAATGCTTTTTGAATCTTATGTAAGTCAAACACTTTCAAACAGAGCTTGTTGTATAAAATGAAAGTCAAACACATTCAAACAAAGCTATTTAAATCAAATGAAAGTGAAATACATTCTACAAAGCTAATTGAATCAAATGTAAGTGAAAAACATTTAAACAAATCTATTAGAATCTAATGAAAGTGAAATTCATTCTACAAAGCTAATTGAATCAAATGAAAGTCTAACACATTCAAACAAAGCTTTTTAAATCAAATAAAAGTCCAACACATTCAAACAAAGCTATTTGAATCGAATGAAAGTCAAATGTATTCACCAATGCTTTTTAAATCAAATGTAAGTCAAACACTTTCAAACAAAGCTTGTTGTATAAAATGAAAGTAAAACACATTCAAACAAAGCTATTTAAATCAAATGAAAGTGAAATACATTCTACAAAGCTAATTGAATCAAATGTAAGTGAAATACATTCTACATAGCTAATTGAATCAAATGAAAGTCTAACACATTCAAACAAAGCTTTTTAAATCAAATGAAAGTCTAACACATTCAAACAAAGCTATTTGAATCTGATAAAAGTCAAATTTACTCAACAATTCTTATTGAATCAAATGAAAGTCAAACACATTCAAACAAAGCATTTTGAATCTAATATAAGTGAAATTCATTCTACAAAGCTAATTGAATCAAATAAAAGTCCAACACATTGAAACAAAGCAATTTGAATCGAATGAAAGTCAAATGTATTCACCAATGCTTTTTGAATCAAATGTAAGTCAAACACTTTCAAACTGAGCTTGTTGTATAAAATGAAAGTCAAACACATTCAAACAAAGCTATTTAAATCAAATGAAAGTGAAATACATTCTACAAAGCTAATTGAATCAAATGTAAGTGAAAAACATTCAAACAAATCTATTAGAATCTAATGAAAGTGAAATTCATTCTATAAAGCTAACTGAATCAAATGAAAGTCTAACACATTCAAACAAAGCTTTTTAAATCAAATAAAAGTCCAACACATTTAAACAAAGCTATTTGAATCGAATGAAAGTCAAATGTATTCACCAATGCTTTTTGAATCAAATGTAAGTCAAACACTTTCAAACAAAGCTTGTTGTATAAAATGAAAGTCAAACACATTCAAACAAAGCTATTTAAATCAAATGAAAGTGAAATACATTCTACAAAGCTAATTGAATCAAATGTAAGTGAAACACATTCAAACAAATCTATTTGAATCTAATGAAAGTGAAATTCATTCTACAAAGCTAATTGAATCAAATGAAAGTCTAACACATTCAAACAAAGCTTTTTAAATCAAATAAAAGTCCAACACATTCAAACAAATCTATTTGAATCGAATGAAAGTCAAATGTATTCACCAATACTTTTTGAATCAAATGTAAGTCAAACACTTTCAAACAAAGCTTGTTGTATAAAATGAAAGTCAAACACATTCAAACAAAGCTATTTAAATCAAATGAAAGTGAAATACATTCTACAAAGCTAATTGAATCAAATGTAAGTGAAACACATTCAAACAAATCTATTTGAATCTAATGAAAGTGAAATTCATTCTACAAAGCTAATTGAATCAAATGAAAGTCTAACACATTCAAACAAAGCTTTTTAAATCAAATAAAAGTCCAACACATTCAAACAAAGCTATTTGAATCGAATGAAAGTCAAATGTATTCACCAATGCTTTTTAAATCAAATGTAAGTCAAACAATTTCAAACAAAGCTTGTTGTATAAAATGAAAGTAAAACACATTCAAACAAAGCTATTTAAATCAAATGAAAGTGAAATACATTCTACAAAGCTAATTGAATCAAATGTAAGTGAAATACATTCTACATAGCTAATTGAATCAAATGAAAGTCTAACACATTCAAACAAAGCTTTTTAAATCAAATGAAAGTCAAACACATTCAAACAAAGCTATTTGAATCTGATAAAAGTCAAATTTACTCAACAATTCTTATTGAATCAAATGAAAGTCAAACACATTCAAACAAAGCATTTTGAATCTAATATAAGTGAAATTCATTCTACAAAGCTAATTGAATCAAATAAAAGTCCAACACATTCAAACAAAGCAATTTGAATCGAATGAAAGTCAAATGTATTCACCAATGCTTTTTGAATCAAATGTAAGTCAAACACTTTCAAACAGAGCTTGTTGTATAAAATGAAAGTCAAACACATTCAAACAAAGCTATTTAAATCAAATGAAAGTGAAATACATTCTACAAAGCTAATTGAATCAAATGTAAGTGAAAAACATTCAAACAAATCTATTAGAATCTAATGAAAGTGAAATTCATTCTACAAAGCTAACTGAATCAAATGAAAGTCTAACACATTCAAACAAAGCTTTTTAAATCAAATAAAAGTCCAACACATTTAAACAAAGCTATTTGAATCGAATGAAAGTCAAATGTATTCACCAATGCTTTTTGAATCAAATGTAAGTCAAACACTTTCAAACAAAGCTTGTTGTATAAAATGAAAGTCAAACACATTCAAACAAAGCTATTTAAATCAAATGAAAGTGAAATACATTCTACAAAGCTAATTGAATCAAATGTAAGTGAAACACATTCAAACAAATCTATTTGAATCTAATGAAAGTGAAATTCATTCTACAAAGCTAATTGAATCAAATGAAAGTCTAACACATTCAAACAAAGCTTTTTAAATCAAATAAAAGTCCAACACATTCAAACAAAGCTATTTGAATCGAATGAAAGTCAAATGTATTCACCAATGCTTTTTGAATCAAATGTAAGTCAAACACTTGCAAACAAAGCTTGTTGTATAAAATGAAAGTCAAGCACATTCAAACAAAGCTATTTAAATCAAATGAAAGTGAAATACATTCTACAAAGCTAATTGAATCAAATGTAAGTGAAACACATTCAAACAAATCTATTTGAATCTAATGAAAGTGAAATTCATTCTACAAAGCTAATTGAATCAAATGAAAGTCTAACACATTCAAACAAAGCTTTTTAAATCAAATAAAAGTCCAACACATTCAAACAAAGCTATTTGAATCGAATGAAAGTCAAATGTATTCACCAATGCTTTTTAAATCAAATGTAAGTCAAACAATTTCAAACAAAGCTTGTTGTATAAAATGAAAGTAAAACACATTCAAACAAAGCTATTTAAATCAAATGAAAGTGAAATACATTCTACAAAGCTAATTGAATCAAATGTAAGTGAAATACATTCTACATAGCTAATTGAATCAAATGAAAGTCTAACACATTCAAACAAAGCTTTTTAAATCAAATGAAAGTCAAACACATTCAAACAAAGCTATTTGAATCCGATAAAAGTCAAATTTACTCAACAATTCTTATTGAATCAAATGAAAGTCAAACACATTCAAACAAAGCATTTTGAATCTAATATAAGTGAAATTCATTCTACAAAGCTAATTGAATCAAATAAAAGTCCAACACATTCAAACAAAGCAATTTGAATCGAATGAAAGTCAAATGTTGATACGAGGACGAACTTGGAAGATTTGATAAATCAACATGAAGAAACATTAGCCCTCAATTTGGACTCAAATCACGCAATTCATGGTCACTTCATGGGTCATCAAAGTAAGGCTACGGTTTGCCTTGTAGCCTTCCTTGGTTTAGCTTGATGTTGAAGTCTTCTTTACTTAGGTTTTTGCTTACAAGTTTTTACCTTTCACTTGAAAGGGTTTTTCTTGTTTTAAGCACTTAGGATTTCTAATTGCATTAGGAATTGTTTTAAGCATTTAGGATTTCTAATTGCATTAGGAATTGTTTTTAGTCTAGTAAGCGTCAATAATAGCTTGGAGTGCAAGCTTGAGTTAGGATAAAATAGGCAAGTTTTATCTTAAGAGTAGTTAGAGTTTAAGTAGGATTAAATAACTAAATCAAAGTTATCCAAACTTGATCAAGTTATGCAATCCGTGGGTTTTTGTTAAGGAATCAGAATTCTAATTCAAGTGGGATTAGGATAGTTGATTGAGTCTATAAATATAGGGTTGTAATCTTGAAAAAGATACAAGTTTAATCATACATTCATAATAATAATTCTTATTGCTTTTGTTTAAGTTGGATTACTTAAATTCTTGATTGGTGGATTCCAATTTGCTGTTTTGTTTGTTTTAGTTAAAACAATCATCTAGGTTGATTAATTAGGTGGATTCTTGATTAATTAATCTAAGTTTCTTGCTTAATTCTTGGTGAATTTTCTGTATAGAATTAGGTTAGATTCATATCTTTGTGAGGCTTAGTTTTCGGACTAAAAATCACATCATCTTGGTATCAGAGCACAGGTTCGGTAGAATTTAAACTGGTAACGTTTGGCTTAGAATTTTTGAGTGATTCTTTTTGCATTAGACTGGAAAAACGTCTAGCTATCTTCACCTAAAATTTCGTAACATTTGGTTGAGTAACGAACTCTGTACAGCCTTAAACTTTTGGTGTTGTTTCACTGGAATACGGGTTGGGAGTCCGGTTGTTGTTTGCTTCAAGATTCCATCAAGATTTTATCTTTTAATCAAGATTTTTGCATAGACTAACTTGGTTTGTGTAGGAATCATGAGTGACAAAGAGGTTCCACAAGTTCCAAGGGGTTTAACCTTAGAACAAGCGCAAAATCTTAGAAGAGATAGGCAAATCACCGAGTTGGCAGCAAGGTTGGAGGAGGTATTGAAGAGACTTGATACTCGTGATGGATCTTCTTCAAAGAGGGGTGATTCTAACCCTAATTCTAGTTCAAGTGAGGAAGAACAACCAAGGAGAAACCCTAGGAGGTCACGAAAGAATTATTCATCAAGTGATGATTCACCTAGACCTAGGAGAAGGGATAGACCTAAAGATGATGATAGAAACCTTAGGTTAGACCTTCCCGAATTCAATGGGAGTATGAATGAACCAGAGAAATATTTTGAATGGATTAGAAGGGCCGAAACACTCTTTGATTACAAGGAGTATGATGAAAGAAAGAAGTGTAAACTTGCGGAGTTGAAGCTCACTGGTTATGCTAGTCTTTGGTATGATAATTTGAAAAAGAAGAGGCATAAAGAAGGGCGTAACAAAATCACAACTTGGGAGCAACTCAAGAAGCACATGAAAAAGAGGTTCGTTCCTAGTGATTATATTCAAGATATCTATCTAAAGATGCAAACTTTTAAACAAAATTCTATGACTGTTGAGAATTATATTGTTGAGTTTGAGAAGTTATGCATGCTATGTGGTTTAGAAGAGATTGTTGAACATAAGATTGCTAGATTTATTTCGGGATTGAATGATAATATTGCTGAGAAAGTTGAATTACAACAATATTGGTCTTTTGAGGATGTGTGTAAAGTGGCTATCAAAGTTGAAAAACAATTAAAAGGGAAGAAAAGCTCATTCTCTAAACCGTTTATAAAAGGATTCTCAAAACCTTTTGAGAAAGCTAATGTGGAAAAGGGTAGTTCAAGTTCGAATTACAAAGATTCTAAAACTAAATTCGAAACTAACAAGAAATTTGTGGAAGGAAGGAAGTGCTTTAAGTGTGGTAGTGTTGGTCACATTGCAAGTGATTGTCCTTCAAAAAGGGTCATGACTGCACAAGAATGGGAGCAAGAAAAGACTTTGTGTGAGCAAGGTAGTGACGTTGAAAAGGATCAAGAAAACCTTGAAGAAGAAGAGGAGGAGTTCTTGGAAGAAGTAGAGGCCGAACATCAAGGTCAAAGTTTGGTCCTAAGAAGAACACTGCATTCGAAACCTACACCTATGGAGGGCGATCAAAGAGAGAAGATTTTCCATACAAGGTGCAAGGTGAAGGATAGATTGTGTGATGTAATCATAGACACGGGAAGTTGCACTAATGTGGTGTCTACGATCTTGATTGATAAGTTGGAGTGGCCAATCACCGAGCATCCACAACCATACAAGCTTCATTGGCTTAACAACAAAAGTGATGTCAAGGTCAACAAGCAAGCGCTAATATCCTTTTCAATTGGTAAATTTCATGATAAAGTTTTATGTGATGTTTGTCCTATGGATGCATGTCATATATTATTAGGCCGTCCTTGGCAATATGATAGGTTTGTGAAATTTGATGGAAGGACTAACGTGTATGTGGTGAGGAAAGAAAAGGAGAAACCGGTTGCTTTAAAACCTTTGATAAGCAACACACCGGTTTTCAATTCATCTAATTCAAAGAGTTCTTACTTGATTAGTGAGAAAGAGATGGAGAAAGAGATTAGTAATAATAGCATGGTCTATGTACTTGTTGCTAATGAGTTCCTTATTGATCAAGACAAACAAGAAAAGAGGTCGATTGAGCTAGAAGAAGTCTTGGCCGAATTCAAGGATGTATTCCCTAAAGAGTTACCTCCGGGTTTACCTCCAATTCGTGGGATAGAGCATCAAATTGATTTGATTCCGGGAGCACCATTGCCTAATAAAGCAGCCTATAGAAGCAATCCGGAAGAAACTAAGGAGATGCAAAGGCAAATTGAGGAGCTCATGTCTAGAGGTTACGTGAGGGAAAGCATGAGTCCATGCGCCGTTCCTACATTACTTGTTCCAAAGAAGGATGGAAGTTGGCGAATGTGCATTGATAGTAGAAGCGTGAATAACATCACTATCAAATATCGTTTTCCTATTCCAAGATTAGATGATTTGCTAGATGAGTTACATGGCTCACAGATATTTTCGAAGATTGATCTTATGAGTGGCTACCATCAAATAAGAATGAGAGAAGGAGACGAGTGGAAGACCGCCTTCAAAACAAAGCTAGGCTTGTACGAATGGTTAGTGATGCCTTTCGGTCTTACTAATGCACCTAGCACGTTCATGAGATTGATGCATGAGGTACTCAAACCTTTTCTTGGAAAGTTTGTTGTTGTTTACTTAGATGATATCTTGATATATTCGAAAAACTTACATGATCATCTAATACATCTAAGAAGTGTGTTTGAAGTGTTAAGGGAAAAGAAACTTTTTGCTAAGCTTGAGAAGTGTTATTTCTTGGTGCCTAGCGTTACTTTTCTTGGCTATGTTGTGTCTAAGGAAGGAGTTTCGGTTGACAAGTCTAAGGTGGAGGCCATTAGAACTTGGCCTAGTCCTACTAATGCTAGTGAGGTTAGATCTTTTCACGGTTTAGCTTCTTTCTATAGAAGATTTGTGAAGAACTTTTCTAGTGTTGTAGCACCCATGACCGAATGCTTGAAGAAGGAAAGGGGAAAATTCGAGTGGACTAAAGAAGCCCAAGGAGCGTTTGAGCTAATCAAGAAGAAGCTATGTGAAGCGCCTATACTCGCTTTGCCAGATTTTTCACAACCTTTTGAGGTAGAGACCGACGCAAGTGGGGTTGGAATCGGGGCTGTTTTGTTACAAGGGAGAAAGCCTATAGCTTACTTTAGTGAGAAGTTGAATGGGGCTCGTTTGAATTATTCCACTTATGATAAAGAATTCTATGCGATTGTTAGGGCTTTGGATCATTGGAGTCATTACTTGAGACCTAACCACTTTGTTTTGCATTCCGATCATGAATCTTTGAAGTATATACATGGACAACAGAAGCTTAATCCAAGACATGCTAAATGGGTTGAGTTCTTACAATCATTCAATTTTTCTTCTAAGTACAAAGAAGGGAAAGCTAATGTAGTGGCGGATGCACTTTCAAGAAGGTATTCTTTGCTAGGTATTCTTGATAGCAAATTGCTGGGTTTTGAATTGATTAAAGAGTACTATAAAGGAGATGATGACTTTTCTACAATCGTTGTTGATTGTTCAAAGGGGGCCGTAGGTTCCTACTTGTTGCAAGATGGTTTTCTTTTCAAAGGAAATCGACTTTGTCTTCCTAAGTGTTCCATCCGAGAGCTAGTTGTTAGAGAGGCTCATGGAGGAGGAATTGCTGGTCACTTTGGCATTACAAAGACCTTGAATATGTTACAAGAGCACTTCTATTGGCCTAAAATGCTTGCGGACATACAACTAGTTATTGCTAGATGCGCAACTTGTCAAAAGGCGAAGGCTACTTTTCATCAAGGTTTATATACACCCTTGCCTATTCCTAATGCACCATGGGAAGACATTTCTATGGATTTTATTGTAGGATTGCCGAGAACACAAAGAGGGAAAGATTCAATCATGGTGGTGGTGGATCGTTTTTCTAAGATGGCACACTTTGTTCCTTGTCACAAGGTGGATGATGCTATGAAAGTTGCGGAACTTTACTTCAAGGAGATCGTTAGATTGCATGGAGTTCCGAAAACCATTGTAAGTGATCGTGATACAAAGTTCATGAGTTTCTTTTGGAAGTCTTTATGGAAGCTCGTAGGTACTAAGCTACTCTTTAGTACATCTTATCACCCACAAACGGATGGACAAACCGAGGTAACTAATAGAACTCTTGGTGTACTTTTGCGTGGATTAGTAAGCAAGACACAAAAGGATTGGGATATTAAGTTAGCTCATGCGGAGTTTGCTTACAATAGGTCACCTACATATGCTACTAATCATAGTCCTTTTGAGGTTGTTTATGGGGTAAATCCAAAACTACCCATAGATTTTATTCCATTACCAAAAGGCGAGCTAGTACACAAGGATGCCGAATCTAAGCTTAAATCAATGCTCAAGTTACATGCTCAAATTCGTGCAAGAATAGAGAAGGTTAATGACATGTACAAAGCAAGGGTTAATAAGCATAGGAAGCAGCAAGTCTTCAAGGAAGGTGACTTGGTTTGGTTGTATCTACGAAAAGAAAGATTTCCGAGTAAACGCAAGAACAAGTTGATGCCTAGAAGTGAAGGACCTTTCAAGATTGTTGAGAAGATCAATGATAATGCATACAAGCTCGAACTTCCGGGAGAATATGGTGTAAGCGCCACTTTCAATGTTGGAGATTTGGCTAAATACATTCCGGATGAAGAACTTGAAGATTTGAGGACAAATTCTTTCGAAGAAGAAGAGGATGATACGAGGACGAACTTGGAAGATTTGATAAATCAACATGAAGAAACATTAGCCCTCAATTTGGACTCAAATCACGCAATTCATGGTCACTTCATGGGTCATCAAAGTAAGGCTACGGTTTGCCTTGTAGCCTTCCTTGGTTTAGCTTGATGTTGAAGTCTTCTTTACTTAGGTTTTTGCTTACAAGTTTTTACCTTTCACTTGAAAGGGTTTTTCTTGTTTTAAGCACTTAGGATTTCTAATTGCATTAGGAATTGTTTTAAGCATTTAGGATTTCTAATTGCATTAGGAATTGTTTTTAGTCTAGTAAGCGTCAATAATAGCTTGGAGTGCAAGCTTGAGTTAGGATAAAATAGGCAAGTTTTATCTTAAGAGTAGTTAGAGTTTAAGTAGGATTAAATAACTAAATCAAAGTTATCCAAACTTGATCAAGTTATGCAATCCGTGGGTTTTTGTTAAGGAATCAGAATTCTAATTCAAGTGGGATTAGGATAGTTGATTGAGTCTATAAATATAGGGTTGTAATCTTGAAAAAGATACAAGTTTAATCATACATTCATAATAATAATTCTTATTGCTTTTGTTTAAGTTGGATTACTTAAATTCTTGATTGGTGGATTCCAATTTGCTGTTTTGTTTGTTTTAGTTAAAACAATCATCTAGGTTGATTAATTAGGTGGATTCTTGATTAATTAATCTAAGTTTCTTGCTTAATTCTTGGTGAATTTTCTGTATAGAATTAGGTTAGATTCATATCTTTGTGAGGCTTAGTTTTCGGACTAAAAATCACATCAAATGTATTCACCAATGCTTTTTGAATCAAATGTAAGTCAAACACTTTCAATTAGAGCTTGTTGTATAAAATGAAAGTCAAACACATTCAAACAAAGCTATTTAAATCAAATGAAAGTGAAATACATTCTACAAAGCTAATTGAATCAAATGTAAGTGAAAAATATTCAAACAAATCTATTAGAATCTAATGAAAGTGAAATTCATTCTACAAAGCTAACTGAATCAAATGAAAGTCTAACACATTCAAACAAAGCTTTTTAAATCAAATAAAAGTCCAACACATTTAAACAAAGCTATTTGAATCGAATGAAAGTCAAATGTATTCACCAATGCTTTTTGAATCAAATGTAAGTCAAACACTTTCAAACAAAGCTTGTTGTATAAAATGAAAGTCAAACACATTCAAACAAAGCTATTTAAATCAAATGAAAGTGAAATACATTCTACAAAGCTAATTGAATCAAATGTAAGTGAAACACATTCAAACAAATCTATTTGAATCTAATGAAAGTGAAATTCATTCTACAAAGCTAATTGAATCAAATGAAAGTCTAACACATTCAAACAAAGCTTTTTAAATCAAATAAAAGTCCAACACATTCAAACAAAGCTATTTGAATCGAATGAAAGTCAAATGTATTCACCAATGCTTTTTGAATCAAATGTAAGTCAAACACTTTCAAACAAAGCTTGTTGTATAAAATGAAAGTCAAACACATTCAAACAAAGCTATTTTAATCAAATGAAAGTGAAATACATTCTACAAAGCTAATTGAATCAAATGAAAGTCAAACACATTCAAACAAATCTATTTGAATCTAATGAAAGTGAAATTCATTCTACAAAGCTAAATGAATCAAATGAAAGTCTAACACATTCAAATAAAGCTTTTTAAATCAAATAAAAGTCCAACACATTCAAACAAAGCTATTTAAATCAAATGAATGTGAAATGCATTCTACAAAGCTAACTGAATCAAATCAAAGCCAAACACATTCAAACGTAGGTTTTTTAATAAAATGAAAGTCAAATACATTCTACAAAGCTAATTCAATAAAATGAAATTCAAACACATTCAAATGAATATATTTAAATCAAATGAAAGTGAAATGCATTCTAAAAAGCTAACTGAATCAAATGAAAGTCTAACACATTCAAACAAAGCTATTTGAATCAAATGAAAGTCAAATGTATTCAACAATGCTTATTGAATCAAATGAAAGTCAAACACATTCAAACAAAGCTTTTTGAATCAAATGAAAATCAAACAAATTGAAATAAAGCTTTTTGAATCTAATGAAAGTGAAATGCATTCAACAAAACTAATTGAATCAAATGAAAGTCTAACACATTCAAACAAAGATATTTGAATCAAATGAAAGTGAAATACATTCTACAAAGCTAATTGAATCATATGATAGTCAAACATATTCAAACAAAGCTTTTTAAATTAAATGAACGTTTAACATATTCAAATAAAGCTATTTGAATCAAATGAACGTCACATGTATTCAACAATGCTTATTGAATCAATTGAAAGACAAACAAATTCAAACAAAGCTTTTTGAATCAAATGATAGTCAAAAACATTAAAACAAAGCTATTTGAATAAAATAAAAGTCAAACACATTCAAACAAAGCTTTTTGAATCAAATGAAAGTCTGATGTAAGTCTAATACACCCTTCCAACATAATGATAAGGTATTAGACTCGAAAGAAAACAACTCGCCTTTGAAACGTTTTGGAATTGCGAAAATAACCAAAACCCAAGAACAAACTCAAGGTATTGGGATCTTAGGCTAGAAACTCGAGACACACTCAAAGTTTCCCTTAATCTTACAACTCAAGAACACACTCAAAGTTATAAGGAGACTCTTTGATTGAGACACACTCAAATCAGAAAAGCACAAGGTTTTTGTTTAATATTTCAACTCTGCCTTCTTCCATTCTTATTACTCATATATATAAGGTAATACAAGTAATGTGGAAGCTAAAAAGGTGGCTGAAACAACGCACAAGGCAAGCCAAACAAAACAGAAAAAGAAGTAGAAAAGGCACCTCTTCATTCCTCTCATAATGGCTGATTTAATGCCACTAAATGAGCTGAAATTGAGGCCCTTCAAACTCCTATTCTACACGGCTGAAATAGAGCAGTAATAACACCTAGCTCTAAGCTTTTATTACAAGCTAAATGAAAGCATAAAAGGATACAAAACACATGGCCCAAAACACCAATCAAGCGACCTCCCAAGTAATGCATGTGACAAACTCGGGCTTTGAAGAAAATGGAAAGAAACCAAGAGTTTCTAAGACTAGAGCAACTGGTTCATGAGCCAAAGAAGTTGACTTTGGATCATTCCCCCCTTCTTTAGAAGAGTTTGCCCTCAAACTTGAATCATCCAAGTATGGCGATAAATCCCCTACATTGAAAGTAGCACTAACACCCATCAACTCATCAGGAAGCTCAATTTTGTAAGCACTATCATTCACCCTCGCAAGAACTCTAAAAGGACCATCAGAACGAGGCATAAGCTTGTTTTTGCGAAGCTTAGGGAACCTCTCCTTCCTCAAATGTAACCAAACCAAGTCCCCGGGATGAAAAATAGGCTGTTTGCGTTTCTTATTGGCTCTCTCTTGGTATTTTTTATTCATCTCCTCAATTTTTTTCTTCACTTGCTCACAGGTTTTTTGAAAGGTTTCCACCCTCCTTTTAGCATCTCTCTCCACAATGTCACTCCTAACCATAGGAACAAGATCAATCGGCACAAATGGATTCACTCCATAAACTACTTCAAATGGAGAACGAGAAGTAGTTAATGAATGAGCCCTATTGTAAGCAAACTCCGCATGGGCTAGTTTGATGTCCCAATCTTTCTGCGTTTTGCTTACAAGACCACGTAGCAAAGTACCCAAAGTCCTATTAGTTACCTCCGTTTGCCCATCAGTTTGGGGATGATGAGAGGTACTAAATAGCAACTTGGTACCCACAAGTTTCCATAGGGTCCTCCAAAAATGACTAAGGAATTTGGAGTCCCTATCAGATACTATACTTCGAGGAATGCCATGGAGTTTGACAATTTCCTTGAAGTACAGTTCGGCCACTTTCACTGCATCATCAGTTTTATTACAAGCTACAAAGTGTGCCATTTTAGAAAATCTATCCACAACTACCATTATGCTATCCCTTCCCCTTTGCGTTCGTGGTAACCCCACAATGAAATCCATACTAACACTTTCCCATGGAGCATCGGGAACCGGCAATGGAGTGTAGAGACCCTTAGTGAAGTGTCCCTTAGCCTTTTGACAAGAAGCACATCTCTCAACAACATGAGTAACATCCTTGATCATTCTAGGCCAATAGAAGTGTTCGCTTAAAATATCAAGGGTCTTTTGTATCCCAAAATGTCCGGCCAATCCCCCACTATGAACCTCTCTTACCAACAACTCCCTTACTCCATTTTTCGGAACACACAACTTGTTACCCTTAAAAAGGTAACCATCTTGCCACACAAACTCCTTAGTCGGAGTTTCGATCTCACTAGCAAAGTCGGGATCATCTATGTAACACTCCTTGAGTTGTTCAAAACCCAAAATTTTAGCATCAACCATGGAAAGCAAATAGTTTCGACGAGATAATGCATCGGCAACGACATTACTCTTACCATCTTTGTATTTGGAGCTGAAAGTAAAGGATTGGAGAAACTCTACCCATTTAGCATGCCTTTTGTTGAGTTTTTGTTGCCCATGTATGAACTTTAGAGCCTCGTGATCGGAATGAAGAACAAATGGCTTTGGTCTAAGGTAGTGAGACCAATGATCAAGGGCTCTAACTATGGCATAGAACTCACGGTCATAAGTGGAATAGTTCAACTTCGCCCCATTCAACTTCTCACTAAAGTAACTCACGGGCTTCTTCTCTTGAATCAAAACAGCACCTATTCCAATCCCACTTGCATCACACTCCACCTCAAACACTTTGTTGAAATCCGGTAGCACAAGTATAGGAGCATTGCAAAGAAGATATTTGACCCTCTCAAAGGCCTTTTGTGCCGCTTCATTCCACTCAAAATCACCTTTCTTTGTCAATTCCGTGATTGGAGCCATGATGGATGAGAAGTTTTTTATGAACCGCCTATAGAATGAGGCTAGCCCATGAAAACTCCTTACTTCGTGAACATTGGTTGGAGCCAACCAAGTCTGAATCGCCTTCACCTTTTCAGGATCTACATGTACCCCCTCCCCTGTTACAATGTATCCTAAGAATACAACACTAGGAGTCATGAATACACATTTCTCAGGCTTACCATACAACTTCACCTCCCTCAATTTTTCAAACAATTTCCTTAAATGAATTACATGATCTTTATTGCTTTTACTATACACAAGAATGTCATCTAAGTAAACAACAATAAAATCATTAAGGAATGGACGGAGAACTTCATTCATCAACCTCATGAAGGAGCTTGGGGCGTTGCAAAGCCCAAATGGCATCACCAACCACTCATACAACCCTTGCTTTGTTTTGAAAGCCGTTTTCCACTCATCTCCCCCTCGAATTCTCATTTGATGGTAACCACTCCTTAAGTCAATTTTAGAAAAGACTAAGGCACCACTCAATTCATCTAACATATCTTGTAAGCGAGGCATAGGAAAACGATATTTGATGGTTATATTGTTAATGGAACGACTATCAACACACATTCTCCAAGTACCATCTTTCTTTGGTACTAAGAGAGCGGGAACGGCAGAAGGACTAAGGCTCTCTCTCACATAGCCTCTCTCTATCAATTCATTCACTTGTCTTTCAAGTTCCTTACTCTCCTCCGGATTACACCTATAGGCAGCCTTGTTGGGCAAAGGTGCTCCTGGAATCAAGTCAATGGCATGCTCAATGCCCCTTATTGGAGGGAGTCCCTTGGGCAAGTCATTGGGGAACACATCTTTGAATTCTTCCAACAACTCTTTCAAAAGTGTTGAGTTATTGCAAGAATTCACTTCCTCATCTTTGGTTCTCACAACCAAAGCATACCCCCCACCATTTTCTTCCACTATTTTCTCGAACTCATTACAAGATACAAGATAGTTGCTCTTTTCTTTGTCTTTCTTAGCAACTTTAGGGGGTAGGGGAAGCAATTTCACTTTTCTGCCATCTCTAGTAGTTACAAGATACACATTAGATTTGCCTCTATGCTCTGAATCATGATCGAATTGCCATGGTCTTCCAAGTAGCAAGTGACACGCATCCATAGGAAGAACGTCGCACCATCTCTCATCTTCAAAGTTTCCAATAGAGTAAGAAACCAAAGCTTGCTTCTTTACCCTAATACCATTGCCATCATTCAACCAATTGAGCTTGTAAGGCTCCTCATGATCTCTAGTGGTAAGCTTCAACTTACTCACGGCTTCGGATGAGACAACATCCGTTTGTGCTCCTCCATCCACAATCACATTGCAAGTCTTCTCTCCAATCTTGCATCTAGTATGAAACAAGTTGTTTATTTGCCTCTCATCAACTTGAGGCTCACTAAACAACACCTTTCTAACAACCATCATGTTAAACTCATTTTCTTCTGTTTTTTTCTCCAGACTCTCCAATTTTTCAGTGATTACTTGCAACATTCTAGCAAGCTCCTTACTAGCCATGATTTCCACTATTCTGCTAGGCTATTACAAGTACAATGAGTGAAAACTGCCGAAATTAGAGACAAAGTGCAAAACGAAAATTGCCTCGAGACTCTCAAAGGCTTACAAATTCAGAAAATTCAGATCAAAACAACCAATTTGAAAAAAAGAAACTCCTCAAAAGCTTTTCGGATGAGGGAGAAATCTTCAATTGAATTCTGCCTTCCCGGTTTTGCCACTTTTCTGCGCTGCTGCGAAAAACCTGCCCAGTTTATTAGCAGACAAATTCCAAAAAATCTGAAATTTTTTGTGAGTAATCTAAACAACAAAATATCCAGATTCAAAAAAAGAATCACTCAATTTGGACAGAAAACGAAGGAGATATAGCCTTCTCAAACCGTAACTCCAAACTGATCGAATTCTGCCGTTTTGCTCCAAACGCCTTCAAACTCGATTTTCTTCAAGAAAACCCTAACCTAGGCTCTGATACCAGATGATGTAAGTCTAATACACCCTTCCAACATAATGATAAGGTATTAGACTCGAAAGAAAACAACTCGCCTTTGAAACGTTTTGGAATTGCGAAAATAACCAAAACCCAAGAACAAACTCAAGGTATTGGGATCTTAGGCTAGAAACTCGAGACACACTCAAAGTTTCCCCTAATCTTACAACTAAAGAACACACTCAAAGTTATAAGGAGACTCTTTGATTGAGACACACTCAAATCAGAAAAGCACAAGGTTTTTGTTTAATATTTCAACTCTGCCTTCTTCCATTCTTATTACTCATATATATAAGGTAATACAAGTAATGTGGAAGCTAAAAAGGTGGCTGAAACAACGCACAAGGCCAGCCAAACAAAACAGAAAAAGAAGTAGAAAAGGCACCTCTTCATTCTTCTCATAATGGCTGATTTAATGCCACTAAATGAGCTGAAATTGAGGCCCTTCAAACTCCTATTCTACACGGCTGAAATAGAGCAGTAATAACACCTAGCTCTAAGCTTTTATTACAAGCTAAATGAAAGCATAAAAGGATACACAACACATGGCCCAAAACACCAATCAAGCGACCTCCCAAGTAATGCATGTGACAAACTCGGGCTTTGAAGAAAATGGAAAGAAACCAAGAGTTTCTAAGACTAGAGCAACTGGTTCATGAGCCAAAGAAGTTGACTTTGGATCAAAGTCAAACAAATGTTTTTGAATAAAATGAAAGTCAAATACATTAAAACGAAGCTATTTAAATCAAATGAAAGTGAAATGCATTCTACAAAACTAATTGAATCAAATGAAAGTCGAACACATTCAAACAAAGCTTGTTGTATAAAATTAAAGTCAAACACATTCAAACTAAACTATTTAAATCAAATGAAATTAAAATGAATTTTACATAGCTAATTGAATCAAATGAAAGTCAAATACATTCTACATAGCTAATTGAATCAAATGAAAGTCTAACACATTCAAACAAAGCTTTTTAAATCAAATGAAAGTCTAACACATTCAAACAAAGCTATTTGAATCTGATAAAAGTCAAATTTACTCAAAAATTCTTATTGAATCAAATGAAAGTCAAACACATTCAAACAAAGCATTTTGAATCTAATGAAAGTGAAATTCATTCTACAAAGCTAATTGAATCAAATAAAACTCCAACACATTCAAACAATGCTATTTGAATCGAATGAAAGTCAGATGTATTCACCAATGCTTTTTGAATCTTATGTAAGTCAAACACTTTCAAACAGAGCTTGTTGTATAAAATGAAAGTCAAACACATTCAAACAAAGCTATTTAAATCAAATGAAAGTGAAATACATTCTACAAAGCTAATTGAATCAAATGTAAGTGAAAAACATTCAAACAAATCTATTAGAATCTAATGAAAGTGAAATTCATTCTACAAAGCTAACTGAATCAAATGAAAGTCTAACACATTCAAACAAAGCTTTTTAAATCAAATAAAAGTCCAACACATTTAAACAAAGCTATTTGAATCGAATGAAAGTCAAATGTATTCACCAATCCTTTTTGAATCAAATGTAAGTCAAACACTTTCAAACAAAGCTTGTTGTATAAAATGAAAGTCAAACACATTCAAACAAAGCTATTTAAATCAAATGAAAGTGAAATACATTCTACAAAGCTAATTGAATCAAATGTAAGTGAAACACATTCAAACAAATCTATTTGAATCTAATGAAAGTGAAATTCATTCTACAAAGCTAATTGAATCAAATGAAAGTCTAACACATTCAAACAAAGCTTTTTAAATCAAATAAAAGTCCAACACATTCAAACAAAGCTATTTGAATCGAATGAAAGTCAAATGTATTCACCAATGCTTTTTGAATCAAATGTAAGTCAAACACTTTCAAACAAAGCTTGTTGTATAAAATGAAAGTCAAACACATTCAAACAAAGCTATTTAAATCAAATGAAAGTGAAATACATTCTACAAAGCTAATTGAATCAAATGTAAGTGAAACGCATTCAAACAAATCTATTTGAATCTAATGAAAGTGAAATTCATTCTACAAAGCTAATTGAATCAAATGAAAGTCTAACACATTCAAACAAAGCTTTTTAAATCAAATAAAAGTCCAACACATTCAAACAAAGCTATTTGAATCGAATGAAAGTCAAATGTATTCACCAATGCTTTTTAAATCAAATGTAAGTCAAACACTTTCAAACAAAGCTTGTTTTATAAAATGAAAGTAAAACACATTCAAACAAAGCTATTTAAATCAAATGAAAGTGAAATACATTCTACAAAGCTAATTGAATCAAATGTAAGTGAAATACATTCTACATAGCTAATTGAATCAAATGAAAGTCTAACACATTCAAACAAAGCTTTTTAAATCAAATGAAAGTCTAACACATTCAAACAAAGCTATTTGAATCTGATAAAAGTCAAATTTACTCAACAATTCTTATTGAATCAAATGAAAGTCAAACACATTCAAACAAAGCATTTTGAATCTAATATAAGTGAAATTCATTCTACAAAGCTAATTGAATCAAATAAAAGTCCAACACATTCAAACAAAGCAATTTGAATCGAATGAAAGTCAAATGTATTCACCAATGCTTTTTGAATCAAATGTAAGTCAAACACTTTCAAACAGAGCTTGTTGTATAAAATGAAAGTCAAACACATTCAAACAAAGCTATTTAAATCAAATGAAAGTGAAATACATTCTACAAAGCTAATTGAATCAAATGTAAGTGAAAAACATTCAAACTAATCTATTAGAATCTAATGAAAGTGAAATTCATTCTACAAAGCTAACTGAATCAAATGAAAGTCTAACACATTCAAACAAAGCTTTTTAAATCAAATAAAAGTCCAACACATTTAAACAAAGCTATTTGAATCGAATGAAAGTCAAATGTATTCACCAATGCTTTTTGAATCAAATGTAAGTCAAACACTTTCAAACAAAGCTTGTTGTATAAAATGAAAGTCAAACACATTCAAACAAAGCTATTTAAATCAAATGAAAGTGAAATACATTCTACAAAGCTAATTGAATCAAATGTAATTGGAACACATTCAAACAAATCTATTTGAATCTAATGAAAGTGAAATTCATTCTACAAAGCTAATTGAATCAAATGAAAGTCTAACACATTCAAACAAAGCTTTTTAAATCAAATAAAAGTCCAACACATTCAAACAAAGCTATTTGAATCAAATGAAAGTCAAATGTATTTACTAATGCTTATTGAATCAAATGAAAGTCAAACTCTTTCAAACAAAGCTTTTTGAATCAAATGAAAGTCAAACACATTCAAACGAAGTTGAAAGTAAAATGCATTCTACAAAGCTAATTGAATCAATTGAAAGTGAAACACATTCAAACAAAGCTATTTGAATCAAATGAAAGTCAAACACATTCAAACAAAGCTTTTTGAATCAAATGAATGTCAAATACATTCTAACGAAGCTATTTAAATCAAATGAAAGTGAAATGCATTCTACAAAGCTAATTGAATCAAATGAAAGTGAAATACATTCTACAAAGCTTTTTGAATTAAATGAAAGTTAAACACATTCAAACAAAGAAATTTAAATCAAATGAAAGTAAAACAAAACTTTTTTAATAAAATGAAAGTCAAACACATTCAAATGAATATATTTAAATCAAATGAAAGTGAAATGCATTCTAAAAAGCTAACTGAATCAAATGAAAGTTTAACACATTCAAACAAAGCTATTTGAATCAAATGAAAGTCAAATGTATTCAACAATGCTTATTGAATCAAATGAAAGTCAAACACATTCAAACAAAGCTTTTTGAATCAAATGAAAATCAAACACATTGAAACAAAGCTTTTTGAATCAAATGAAAGTGAAATGCATTCTAAAAAGCTAACTGAATCAAATGAAAGTCTAACACATTCAAACAAAGCTATTTGAATCAAATGAAAGTCAAATGTATTCAACAATGCTTATTGAATCAAATGAAAGTCAAACACATTCAAACAAAGCTTTTTGAATCAAATGAAAATCAAACAAATTGAAACAAAGCTTTTTGAATCTAATGAAAGTGAAATGCATTCAACAAAACTAATTGAATCAAATGAAAGTCTAACACATTCAAACAAAGATATTTGAATCAAATGAAAGTGAAATACATTCTACAAAGCTAATTGAATCATATGATAGTCAAACACATTAAAACAAAGCTATTTGAATAAAATGAAAGTCAAACAAATGTTTTTGAATAAAATGAAAGTCAAATACATTAAAACGAAGCTATTTAAATCAAATGAAAGTGAAATGCATTCTACAAAACTAATTGAATCAAATGAAAGTCGAACACATTCAAACAAAGCTTGTTGTATAAAATTAAAGTCAAACACATTCAAACTAAACTATTTAAATCAAATGAAATTAAAATGCATTTTACATAGCTAATTGAATCAAATGAAAGTCGAACACATTCAAACAAAGCTATTTGAATCTAATGAAAGTCAAATACATTCTACATAGCTAATTGAATCAAATGAAAGTCTAACACATTCAAACAAAGCTTTTTAAATCAAATAAAAGTCCAACACATTCAAACAAAGCTATTTGAATCAAATGAAAGTCAAATGTATTTACCAATGCTTATTGAATCAAATGAAAGTCAAACACTTTCAAACAAAGCTTTTTGAATCAAATGAAAGTCAAACACATTCAAACAAAGCTTTTTAAATCAAATGAAAGTGAAATACATTCTACAAAGCTAATTGAATCAAATGTAAGTGAAACACATTCAAACAAATCTATTAGAATCTAATGAAAGTGAAATTCATTCTACAAAGCTAATTGAATCAAATGAAAGTCTAACACATTCAAATAAAGCTTTTTAAATCAAATAAAAGTCCAACACATTCAAACAAAGCTATTTGAATCGAATGAAAGTCAAATGTATTCACCAATGCTTTTTGAATCAAATGTAAGTCAAACACTTTAAAACAAAGCTTGTTGTATAAAATGAAAGTCAAACACATTCAAACAAAGCTATTTAAATCAAATGAAAGTGAAATACATTCTACAAAGATAATTGAATCAAATGTAAGTGAAACACATTCAAACAAATCTATTTGAATCTAATGAAAGTGAAATTCATTCTACAAAGCTAATTGAATCAAATGAAAGTCTAACACATTCAAACAAAGCTTTTTAAATCAAATAAAAGTCCAACACATTCAAACAAAGCTATTTGAATCAAATGAAAGTCAAATGTATTTACCAATGCTTATTGAATCAAATGAAAGTCAAACACTTTCAAACAAAGCTTTTTGTATCAAATGAAAGTCAAACACATTTAAAAAAAATCTATTTGAATCTAATGAAAGTGAAATTCATTCTACAAAGCTAATTGAATCAAATGAAAGTCTAACACATTCAAACAAAGCTTTTTAAATCAAATAAAAGTCCAACACATTCAAACAAAGCTATTTGAATCAAATGAAAGGCAAATGTATTTACCAATGCTTATTGAATCAAATGAAAGTCAAACACTTTCAAACAAAGCTTTTTGTATCAAATGAAAGTCAAACACATTCAAACAAAGCTATTTAAATCAAATGAAAGTGAAATACATTCTACAAAGTTAATTGAATCAAATGTAAGTGAAACACATTCAAACAAATCTATTTGAATCTAATGAAAGTGAAATTCATTCTACAAAGCTAATTGAATCAAATGAAAGTCTAACACATTCAAACAAAGCTTTTTAAATCAAATAAAAGTCCAACTTATTCAAACAAAGCTATTTGAATCAAATGAAAGTCAAATGTATTTACCAATGCTTATTGAATCAAATGAAAGTCAAACTCTTTCAAACAAAGCTTTTTGAATCAAATTGACCTATATGGTCAAAGGTCTAATTTTCAAGATGGTCCAAATTATCAAGGTGAGGTCCAAGTTCAAAGCAATACAAAGGAATTATTTCTGTCCAAATCATTCCTTAATCCTTTGCACGGTTTTGGTCCGAAAGTTTTTACAAGGGGTTGCACTTCACTTAGTGTAATTAACCTTGTAGAAAGTATCTAGCAAGTGGCGGTTTTCCAAGCTCCAAATGCACGTTTAATGGGCGTCGGTTACAAGCTGAATTGGAGGCGGTTTGGGCGTATTTCATGCTAGCCGTTTGTAAGTTACTTGGGCTGATTAAAGTGGCGTGATTCATGGCACTTGTTGGGCGTGAATTAAGGAGTTTGTTGGCTGAACATTACACCTCATTATTTGGGGGTTATGTAGAGTAAAGAGGCGTGAATCAAGCTAGAATAAAAAGGCGTGAATCAAGGCCTTGAAATGGGAGTTACAAAATTTGAAGAGTAGCTGTTTTGGGCGTGTGGAGATGCTCTTTGGATGCTATTTTGGCTGGTCATTTTCCCTTGTTTCAAGCCTAGTCTTTAGTTCTTTTAATTAGTTTAATTATGTTTGTAATGGGGTTAAGTGGGACGTGTATTAACCACTCATTCCCTTAGTTAATTTCCTTTTGTTTATTTCATTTTGTTAATTAAAGTAGGCAAGTGAAAAGGTTGTATTGATGCTATAAATAGCATACTTTGAATGAATGAAAATCATCCAAGATTATTTGCCTAAAACGTGTGTTTTGTTAATTGAAGTGACTTGAGTTTAGTTCACTTTGTTTTCCAAATTTGAGTATTCGAATTTGAAGAGTGTTAGCTTTGGTGAGAGTTCCCAAGATTAAGACTTGTAGTTTATGATTTGGTGAGAGTTCCCTTATCTAGACTATCCCAAGCAAACGAGTGAGAGTTCCTCTTTGCTATATCCTTAGCTTAGGGTGAGAGTTCCCCTAACTAAACCGATCACTTGACAATCGATACTTAAAAACTTTTGGACCAAAACCGTGCAAAGGATTAAGGAATGATTTGGACAGAAATAATTCCTTTGTATTGCTTTGAACTTGGACCTCACCTTGATCATTTGGACCATCTTGAACATTAGAACTTTGACCATATTGGTCATCCTCCTCTTCTTCAAAAGGAATTGCCCTCAATTCGTCATCATCAAAGTAAGGAGCAAGATCCCCAACGTTGAATGTGCTTGAGACACCAAATTGACCCCCCAAATCAACCTTGTATGCATTGTCATTGATCTTTTCCACGATTTCAAATGGACCTTCGGCTCTTGGCATAAGCTTGTTCTTTCTTTTGCTAGGAAACCTCTCTTTTCTCATGTAAATCCACACTAAGTCACCAACTTCAAATTGCTTCACGTTTTTCACCCTCTTGTTGGCTTGCTTCTTGTAGACTTCATTTGCTTTCTCAATGTTCTTCCTTACTTCCTTGTGGACCTTCAACATGAACTCGGCTTGTTCCTTAGCTCCACCATGAACGAACTTGTCTTGTGGCAAAGCTATGAGATCAATAGGAACATAAGGATTGACACCATAGACCACTTCAAAAGGAGAGTACTTGTAGTAGAACTAGGAGTCCGATTGTAAGCAAATTCGGCATGAGCTAGCTTGACATCCCAATCCTTAGCACTCTTACTAACCAAGGTCCTAAGCAAAGAACCCAGTATTCTATTCACTACTTCAGTTTGACCATCGATTTGTGGATGGTGTGAGGTAGAAAACAGTAGCTTTGTTCCCATTAGGCGCCATATTGATTTCCAAAAATGACTAAGGAACTTTGTATCACGACCGGACACAATGGTGCGTGGCACCCCATGAAAACGAACCACTTCCTCAAAATATAACTTAGCCACTTTCATAGCATCTTCGGTCTTGTGACAAGGAACGAAATGAGCCATTTTCGAAAACCGATCAACAACCACCATGATTGAGTCTTTACCCCTTTGAGTTCTAGGTAAAGCCACAATGAAATCCATGCTCACATCTTCCCAAGGTCTTTCCGGAACTGGCAAAGGCTTGTAGAGACCTTTGTGAAACACCATCTTGGCCCTTTGACAAGTAGAACAACGACTGACCACATGATGAACCGTGGCTAACATTTTCGGCCAATAAAAATGAGCTTGAAGAAGCTCCATTGTTTTTTGAATCCCAACGTGACCAGCTAGACCTCCTCCATGAGCCTCATGAATCAACAAGCTTCTAATTGGACACTTAGGAATGCATAACCGATTTCCCTTAAAAAGAAAGCCATCCTGTAAGGAAAATAAGTCATATACTCCATGAACACATTTCTGTATTATTCCATTGAAATCGCCATCTTCCTTGTAGTACTCTTTGATCAAATCAAACCCAAGGACCTTTGCTTCGACAACTCCAAGCAAATTATGCCTCCTAGATAAGGCATCCGCAACAACATTAGCCTTTCCACTCTTGTATTTAGAGGAAAAGTTAAATGTTTGCAAGAATTCAACCCATTTAGCATGTCTTGAATTCAACTTCTTTTGGCCATGGATGAACCTTAAAGATTCATGGTCCGAATGCAATATGAACGGTTGTGGCCTCAAGTAATGTGACCAATGATCTAGAGCTCGTACCATAGCATAGAACTCCTTATCATAGGTGGAATAATTCAACTTGCCTTGACTCAACTTTTCACTGAAATAAGCAATTGGACGCCCTTCTTGAATCAAAACGGCTCCAATCCCTTTCCCACTTGCGTCACACTCCACTTCAAATGGCTTGGAAAAATCAGGGAGTGCAAGAATAGGAGTGTTGCACATTTTCTCCTTGACTTCTTCAAAAGCCTTTTGAGCTTGTGTAGTCCATTCAAACGTCCCCTTCTTAGTACACTCAGTTATAGGAGTCATGAGTGTGCTAAAATTCTTGATAAATCTTCTATAGAAAGAAGCTAGGCCATGGAAAGAACGGACCTCCGTGAGTGTTTTCGGACTAGGCCATGATTGAATTGCTTCAACCTTGCAAGGATCCACCTTCACGCCATCACCTGAAACTATGTAACCAAGAAAAGTGACCTCATATAACATAAAATCACATTTTTCAAGTTTTCCATACAATTTTTTCGTTCTTAAAACAAAAAAAAACTTGAAACAAATGATCTAAATGCTCATCCTCATTTTTAGAGTAAATAAGGATATCATCAAGGTACACCACCACGAACTTGCCAAGAAATGGCCTCAACACCTCGTTCATCAATCTCATGAACGTGTTAGGTGCATTGGTCAATCCAAACGGCATCACGAGCCATTCATACAACCCATGCTTTGTCTTGAATGCAGTCTTCCATTCATCACCTTCCCTCATACGGATTTGATGGTAACCACTCCTCAAATCAACTTTTGAGAATACATTTGAACCACTCAATTCGTCCAACATATCATCCAGTCTTGGAATTGGAAATCTGTACTTGATAGTGATATTGTTAACAGCTCTACTATCAATGCACATGCACCAAGTACCATCTTTTTTAGGGACCAACAAAGCAGGAACCGCACATGGACTCATAGATTCATGCACATAGCCCATACCCATCAATTCCTCAATTTGTCTTTGCAACTCCTTAGTTTCTAAAGGGTTACATCTATAGGCAGGTTTATTAGGTAGAGGTGCGCCTGGAATGAGATCAATTTGATGCTCAATTCCTCTCAAGGGTGGCAATCCCTTAGGTAACTCATCAGGGAAAACATCCTCAAACTCTTTAATCAATTTTGCAAGTTTAGGATTTTGACTCACAAATTTTTCATGGATTTCTTTAGAGTACAACATGAATATCTCTCCCTCACCTTCAAACTCCCTCTCAAATTCTTTACAAGATAATAAGAAATTTGTGACTTTTGTGGTTGTGAAAACCGTGGGGGTGGTAGAGGGTGCAATTTCTTTTGTTTCCCTTGGTGAGTGATAGTGTAAGTGTTATGGTACCCATCATGAATGGATTTTTTATCAGATTGCCATGGTCTACCAAGAATAATATGACAAGCATCCATTAAAACAACATCACACAATTGACTATCATGATATGAACCAATCGAAAAATTCACCATGCATTGCTTTCTAACCCCAGTACTAGCATTAGAATCTAACCAACTCAATTTGTAAGGATGTGGATGATTAGTGGTGGTAAGCCCCAGTCTAGACACTAAAGTTTTCGACACAGTATTAGCCTCACTGCCCCCATCAATAATTAAATCACATACCTCGTCACCAACTTTACATTTGGTGATGAAAATGTGTTGCCTTTGTGGCGCCAAAGGTTCCTCCACACGAGCTTGCAATGCTCTCCTAACCACCAAGTTGGTTTTGTCCTCCATTTTAGGATAGCAATGGTCCTCCTCCTCATCTTTTTCATGCGGGGTCACATCCTTCTCTTCTTCAAACTCAAATTCCTCCCAATTGATGCTTTGGGTGGCTATGAGTTTAACCTCTTGCATGGTTAAGGCTCTTGAGTTAGGACAATCTTTTTTATAATGTCCTCTACCTCCACACTTGTAACATACAATGTAACTAAGCTTGAAGTCTTTCGTGTTCTTCTTAGGTGGCTCATTAGGCTTGCTAAAAGAAGAACCCTCCTTCGAGGTGAAGGGTGGTTTACGTACCACTGGAGTAGTGGTAGGTGTTTTCTTCTTTTTCCTTTTAGCATCAAACTTTGTCACAAGTTTGCAAGCTTCCACAAACGTGAGGTTAGTGTAACCTTCAAGTTTGTCTTGTAACTCTTGATCCAACCCAGCTACAAAACGTCCCAACTTCAGCTCTTCATTTTCGGTCACCTCACACACAATGGCAAGCCTATCAAACTCTTTGATATAGTCTTCTACTGAGTCGCCATTTTGTTGCAGAGTACTCCACTTCACATATTGATTTTGCTTGTAATTGTGAGGAATGAAACGATCTCTCATTCTTTTCTTCAGCTTTTCCCAAGTGGAAATGTGAGCCTTACCCCTAAGGGTACGCCCCCTTTGATCTCCTTGCAACCAACTGTCACCATAGCCCTTCAGTTTGACTTTGGCTATCTTGTACTGTTGAGCCGTCTCATGGATGTCCTTGTACTCAAAGTACCTTTCCAAGGATTTCTCCCACTCCAAGTACTTCTCCGAATCAAGTGTCCCATCAAAGGCAGGAACGTCCACTTTGAGACTCCTATCTTCCCTCCTAGGTGGAGGGTCTTCACCTTGATCTCTCCTATCTTGCTCGTTCATGAGCCTTGCCATCAAGGCAGCAAGGTTCCCTTGTAGATTGGCATTGGTTTCGGCCAACCTTTCCTGACTAGCAATGGATCGATTAAGAGCTTCCAAAGCTGTCCTCAAGTCTGGATTCTCTCCCATGGTATGTAGGTATTCGACCCCTTTGGAAAAATTTAAGAAAATTTTCCCCCTACCTGACGCGCCAAATGATGTGTAAACAAGATGAGAAACCTTGTTACAAAAATGATAAGTTAAAAGGATCAAAAGATTTTAAGTATCGATTGTCAAGTGATCGGTTTAGTTAGGGGAACTCTCACCCTAAGCTAAGGATATAGCAAAGAGGAACTCTCACTCGTTTGCTTGGGATAGTCTAGATAAGGGAACTCTCACCAAATCATAAACTACAAGTCTTAATCTTGGGAACTCTCACCAAAGCTAACACTCTTCAAATTCGAATACTCAAATTTGGAAAACAAAGTGAACTAAACTCAAGTCACTTCAATTAATAAAACACACGTTTTAGGCAAATAATCTTGGATGATTTTCATTCATTCAAAGTATGCTATTTATAGCATCAATACAACCTTTTCACTTGCCTACTTTAATTAACAAAATGAAATAAACAAAAGGAAATTAACTAAGGGAATGAGTGGTTAATACACGTCCCACTTAACCCCATTACAAACATAATTAAACTAATTAAAAGAACTAAAGACTAGGCTTGAAACAAGGGAAAATGACCAGCCAAAATAGCATCCAAAGAGCATCTCCACACGCCCAAAACAGCTACTCTTCAAATTTTGTAACTCCCATTTCAAGGCCTTGATTCACGCCTTTTTATTCTAGCTTGATTCACGCCTCTTTACTCTACATAACCCCCAAATAATGAGGTGTAATGTTCAGCCAACAAACTCCTTAATTCACGCCCAACAAGTGCCATGAATCACGCCACTTTAATCAGCCCAAGTAACTTACAAACGGCTAGCATGAAATACGCCCAAACCGCCTCCAATTCAGCTTGTAACCGACGCCCATTAAACGTGCATTTGGAGCTTGGAAAACCGCCACTTGCTAGATACTTTCTACAAGGTTAATTACACTAAGTGAAGTGCAACCCCTTGTAAAAACTTTCGGACCAAAACCGTGCAAAGGATTAAGGAATGATTTGGACAGAAATAATTCCTTTGTATTGCTTTGAACTTGGACCTCACCTTGATCATTTGGACCATCTTGAACATTAGACCTTTGACCATATTGGTCACAAATTAAAGTCAAACACATTCAAACGAAGCTGAAAGTAAAATGAATTTTACAAAGCTAATTGAATCAAATGAAAGTGAAACAAATTCAAACAAAGCTATTTGAATCAAATGAAAGTCAAACACATTCAAACAAAGCTTTTTGAATCAAATGAATGTCAAATACATTCTAACGAAGCTATTTAAATCAAATGAAAGTGAAATGCATTCTACAAAGCTAATTGAATCAAATGAAAGTGAAATACATCCTACAAAGCTTTTTGAATCAAATGAAAGTCAAACACATTCAAACAAAGCAATTTAAATCAAATATAAGTGAAATGCATTCTACAAAGCTAACTGAATCAAATCAAAGCCAACCACATTCAAACAAAGCTTTTTTAATAAAATGAAAGTCAAATACATTCTACAAAGCTAATTTAATCAAATGAAAGTCAAACACATTCAAACAAAGCTTTTTGAATCAAATAAAATTAAAGTCAAACACATTCAAACTAAACTATTTAAATCAAATGAAATTAAAATGCATTTTACATAGCTAATTGAATCAAATGAAAGTCAAACACATTCAAACAAAGCTATTTGAATCAAATGAAAGTCAAATACAGTCTACATAGCTAATTGAATCAAATGAAAGTCTAACACATTCAAACAAAGCTTTTTAAATCAAATGAAAGTCTAACACATTCAAACAAAGCTATTTGAATCAGATAAAAGTCAAATTTACTCAACAATTCTTATTGAATCAAATGAAAGTCAAACACATTCAAACAAAACTTTTTGAATCAAATATAAGTCAAACACATTCAAACCAAGCTTTTTAAATCAAATGAAAGTCAAACACATTCAAACGAAGCTATTTAAATCAAATGAAAGTGAAATGCATTCTACAAAGCTAATTGAATCAAATGTAAGTCAAGCACATTCAAACAAAGCTATTTGAATCAAATGAAAGTAAAATACATTCTACAAAGCTAATTGAATCAAATGAAATCCTAACACATTCAAACAAATCTTTTTAAATCAAATGAAAGTCCAACACATTCAAACAAATCTATTTGAATCAAATGAAAGTCAAATGTATTCACCAATGCTTTTTGAATCAAATGTAAGTCAAAGACATTCAAACAAAGCTTGTTGTATAAAATGAAAGTCAAACAAATTCAAACGAAGCTATTTAAATCAAGTGAAAGTGAAATTCGTTCTACAAAGCTAATTAAATCAAATGTAAGTGAAATACATTCAAACAAATCTATTTGAATCTAATGAAAGTGAAATACATTCTACAAAGCTAATTGAATCAAATGACTGTCTAACACATTCAAACAAAGCTTTTTAAATCAAATGAAAGTGCAACACATTCAAACAAAGCTATTTGAATCAAATGAAAGTCAATCACTTTCAAACAAAGCTTTTTGAATCAAATGAAAATCAAACACATTCAAACGAAGCTGAAAGTGAAATGCATCCTACAAAGCTAATTGAATCAAATGAAAGTCAAACACATTCAAACAAAGCTATTTGAATCAAATGAAAGTCAAACACATTCAAACAAAGCTTTTTGAATCAAATGAATGTCAAACACATTCTAACGAAGCTATTTAAATCAAATGAAAGTGAAATGCATTCTACAAAGCTAATTGAATCAAATGAAAGTGAAATACATTCTACAAAGCTTTTTGAATCAAATGAAAGTCAAACACATTCAAACAAAGCAATTTAAATCAAATGAAAGTAAAATGCATTCTACAAAGCTAACTGAACCAAATCAAAGTCAAACACATTCAAACAAAGCTTTATGAATAAAATGATAGTCAAATACATTCTACAAAGCTACATGAATAAAATGAAAGTCAAACACATTCAAACAAAGCTATTTGAATCAAATGAAAGTCAAACACTTTCAAACAAAGCTTTTTGAATCAAATGAAAGTCAAACACATTCAAACGAAGCTGAAAGTGAAATGCATTCTACAAAGCTAATTGAATCAAATGAAAGTCAAACACATTCAAACAAAGCTATTTGAATCAAATGAAAGTCAAACACATTCAAACAAAGCTTTTTGAATCAAATGAATGTCAAACACATTCTAACGAAGCTATTTAAATCAAATGAAAGTGAAATGCATTCTACAAAGCTAATTGAATCAAATGAAAGTGAAATACATTATACAAAGCTTTTTGAATCAAATGAAAGTCAAACACATTCAAACAAAGCAATTTAAATCAAATGAAAGTAAAATGCATTCTACAAAGCTAACCGAATCAAATCAAAGTCAAACACATTCAAACAAAGCTTTATGAATAAAATGAAAGTTAAATACATTCTACAAAGCTACATGAATAAAATGAAAGTCAAACATGTTTAGGGTGAAAATACCCTAAGACGCGTGGCCCAATAAAGGCTTGACACGTGTCAATCTTTCAACGGTCTGCAAAGGCCCAATCCCTTTGAGACACGTGTCCCTTGTACCCTAATTGAGGTACAGTTCTCCCTTACTATAAATAGTAAGGGTAGACCTCATTTATGGAGGAGACACATTAATTGCAACCACTCAAAAAACAAACAAAACCGAAACTACTGAAACGCTCTCGTATTGAGAAGCTTTTATTGTTCTTATTCCACTTCGAAAAGATACTAACTTAATCTTCGGAGGCGGAACTCCCACCCCCATCCGGAGTCTCCGTTACTTGTGCAGGTACAGGCGTAAGAAGGAAGTCTGCTAGGAAATCGTAACTCTCCCGAAGGACATTAAAGACCCCCAAACAAAACACATTCAAACAAAGCTTTTAAAATCAACTAAAAGTCTAACACATTCAAACAAAGCTTTTTCAATAAAATGAAAATCGAACACATTCAAATGAAGCTATTTAAATCAAATGAAAGTGAAATGCATTCTAAAAAGCCAATTGAATCAAATGAAAGTCAAACACATTCAAACAAAGCTATTTGTATCAAATTAAAGTCAAATACATCCTACAAAGCTAATTGAATCAAATGAAAGTCAAACACATTCAAACAAAACTTTTTAAATCAAATGAATGTCTAACAGATTCAAACGAAGCTTTTTGAATCAAATGAACGTCAAATAATTTCAATAATGCTTAGTAAATCAAATGAAAGTCAAACACATTCAAACAAAGCTTTTTGAATCAAATGAAAGTCAAACACATTCAAACAAAGCTATTTAAATCAAATGAAAGTTAAATGCATTCTACGAAGCTAATTGAATCAAATCAAAGTTAAACACATTCAAACAAAGCTTTTTGAATAAAATGAAAGTGAAACACATTAACACTAAGCCAAATATATCAAATCAAAGTGAAATGCATTCTACATAGCTAATTGAATCAAAAGAAAGTCAAACCAAATTCAAACAAAACTTTTTAAATCAAATGAAAGTCAAACACATTCAAACAAAACTTTTTAAATCAAATGAAAGTGAAATGCAATCTACAAAGCTAATTAAATCAAATCAAAGTCAAACACATTCATACAAAGCTTTTTGAATAAAATGAAAGTCAAATACATTCTACAAAGCTAATTGAATCAAATGAAAGTCAGACACATTCAAACAAAGCTTTTTGAATCAAATGAAAGTCTAACACATTCAAACAAAACAATTTAAATCAAATGAAAGTGAAATGCAATCTACAAAGCTAACTGAATCAAATCAAAGTCAAACACATTCAAACAAAGCTTTTTGAATAAAATGAAAGTTAAATACATTCTACAAAGCTAATGGAATTAAATGAAAGTCAAACACATTCAAACAAAGCTTTTTGAATCAAATGAAAGTCAAACACATTCAAACAAAGAAATTTAATCAAATATAAGTGAAATGCATTCTACAAAGCTAACTGAACCAAATCAAAGTCAAACACATTCAAACAAAGCTTTTTGAATAAAATGATAGTCAAATACATTCTACAAAGCTAATTGAATCAAATGAAAGTCAAACACATTCAAACAAAGCTTTTTGAATCAAATGAAAGTCAAACACATTCAAACAAAGCAATTTAAATCAAATGAAAGTAAAATGCATTCAACAAAGCTAACTGAATCAAATCAAAGTCAAACACATTCAAACAAAGCTTTATGAATAAAATGAAAGTTAAATACATTCTACAACGCTACATGAATAAAATGAAAGTCAAACACATTCAAACAAAGCTTTTTTGAATCAAATCAAAGTCAAACAAATGTTTTTGAATAACATGAAAGTCAAACACATTCAAACGAAGCTATTTAAATCAAATGAAAGTGAAATGCATTCTACAAAGCTAATTGAATCAAATGAAAGTCAAACACATTCAAACAAAGCTTTTAAAATCAACTTAAAGTCTAACACATTCAAACGAAGCTTTTTGAATAAAATGAAAATTGAACACATTCAAATGAAGCTATTTAAATCAAATGAAAGTGAAATGCATTCTAAAAAGCCAATTGAATCAAATGAAAGTCAAACACATTCAAACAAAGCTATTTGAATCAAATTAAAGTCAAATACATTTTACAAAGCTAATTGAATAAAATGAAAGTCAAACACATTCAAACAAAACTTTTTAAATCAAATGAATGTCTAACACATTCAAACGAAGCTTTTTGAATCAAATGCAAGTTAAATAATTTCAACAATGCTTATTAAATCAAATGAAAGTCAAACAAGTTCAAACAAAGCTTTTTAAATCAAATGAAAGTCAAACACATTCAAACAAAGCTATTTAAATCAAATGAAAGTGAAATGTATTCTACAAAGCTAATTGAATCAAATCAAAGTCAAACACATTCAAACAAAGCTATTTGAATCAAATGAAAGTCAAACACATTCAAACAAAGCTTTTTGAATCAAATGAATGTCAAACACATTCTAACGAAGCTATTTAAATCAAATGAAAGTGAAATGCATTCTACAAAGCTAATTGAATCAAATGAAAGTGAAATACATTCTACAAAGCTTTTTGAATCAAATGAAAGTCAAACACATTCAAACAAAGCAATTTAAATCAAATGAAAGTAAAATGCATTCTACAAAGCTAACTGAATCAAATCAAAGTCAAACACATTCAAACAAAGCTTTATGAATAAAATGAAAGTTAAATACATTCTACAAAGCTACATGAATAAAATGAAAGTCAAACACATTCAAACAAAGCTATTTGAATCAAATGAAAGTCAAACACTTTCAAACAAAGCTTTTTGAATCAAATGAAAGTCAAACACATTCAAACGAAGCTGAAAGTGAAATGCATTCTACAAAGCTAATTGAATCAAATGAAAGTCAAACACATTCAAACAAAGCTATTTGAATCAAATGAAAGTCAAACACATTCAAACAAAGCTTTTTGAATCAAATGAATGTCAAACACATTCTAACGAAGCTATTTAAATCAAATGAAAGTGAAATGCATTCTACAAAGCTAATTGAATCAAATGAAAGTGAAATACATTATACAAAGCTTTTTGAATCAAATGAAAGTCAAACACATTCAAACAAAGCAATTTAAATCAAATGAAAGTAAAATGCATTCTACAAAGCTAACCGAATCAAATCAAAGTAAAACACATTCAAACAAAGCTTTATGAATAAAATGAAAGTTAAATACATTCTACAAAGCTACATGAATAAAATGAAAGTCAAACATGTTTAGGGTGAAAATACCCTAAGACGCGTGGCCCAATAAAGGCTTGACACATGTCAATCTTTCAACGGTCTGCAAAGGCCCAATCCCTTTGAGACACGTGTCCCTTGTACCCTAATTGAGGTACAGTTCTCCCTTACTATAAATAGTAAGGGTAGACCTCATTTATGGAGGAGACACATTAATTGCAACCACTCAAAAAACAAACAAAACCGAAACTACTGAAACACTCTCGTATTGAGAAGCTTTTATTGTTCTTATTCCACTTCGAAAAGATACTAACTTAATCTTCGGAGGCGGAACTCCCACCCCCATCCGGAGTCTCCGTTACTTGTGCAGGTACAGGCGTAAGAAGGAAGTCTGCTAGGAAATCGTAACTCTCCCGAAGGACATTAAAGACCCCCAAACAAAACACATTCAAACAAAGCTTTTAAAATCAACTAAAAGTCTAACACATTCAAACAAAGCTTTTTCAATAAAATGAAAATCGAACACATTCAAATGAAGCTATTTAAATCAAATGAAAGTGAAATGCATTCTAAAAAGCCAATTGAATCAAATGAAAGTCAAACACATTCAAACAAAGCTATTTGTATCAAATTAAAGTCAAATACATCCTACAAAGCTAATTGAATCAAATGAAAGTCAAACACATTCAAACAAAACTTTTTAAATCAAATGAATGTCTAACAGATTCAAACGAAGCTTTTTGAATCAAATGAAAGTCAAATAATTTCAATAATGCTTAGTAAATCAAATGAAAGTCAAACACATTCAAACAAAGCTTTTTGAATCAAATGAAAGTCAAACACATTCAAACAAAGCTATTTAAATCAAATGAAAGTTAAATGCATTCTACGAAGCTAATTGAATCAAATCAAAGTTAAACACATTCAAACAAAGCTTTTTGAATAAAATGAAAGTGAAACACATTAACACTAAGCCAAATATATCAAATCAAAGTGAAATGCATTCTACATAGCTAATTGAATCAAAAGAAAGTCAAACCAAATTCAAACAAAACTTTTTAAATCAAATGAAAGTCAAACACATTCAAACAAAACTTTTTAAATCAAATGAAAGTGAAATGCAATCTACAAAGCTAATTAAATCAAATCAAAGTCAAACACATTCATACAAAGCTTTTTGAATAAAATGAAAGTCAAATACATTCTACAAAGCTAATTGAATCAAATGAAAGTCAGACACATTCAAACAAAGCTTTTTGAATCAAATGAAAGTCTAACACATTCAAACAAAACAATTTAAATCAAATGAAAGTGAAATGCAATCTACAAAGCTAACTGAATCAAATCAAAGTCAAACACATTCAAACAAAGCTTTTTGAATAAAATGAAAGTGAAACACATTAACACTAAGCCAAATATATCAAATCAAAGTGAAATGCATTCTACATAGCTAATTGAATCAAAAGAAAGTCAAACCAAATTCAAACAAAACTTTTTAAATCAAATGAAAGTCAAACACATTCAAACAAAACTTTTTAAATCAAATGAAAGTGAAATGCAATCTACAAAGCTAATTAAATCAAATCAAAGTCAAACACATTCATACAAAGCTTTTTGAATAAAATGAAAGTCAAATACATTCTACAAAGCTAATTGAATCAAATGAAAGTCAGACACATTCAAACAAAGCTTTTTGAATCAAATGAAAGTCTAACACATTCAAACAAAACAATTTAAATCAAATGAAAGTGAAATGCAATCTACAAAGCTAACTGAATCAAATCAAAGTCAAACACATTCAAACAAAGCTTTTTGAATAAAATGAAAGTTAAATACATTCTACAAAGCTAATGGAATTAAATGAAAGTCAAACACATTCAAACAAAGCTTTTTGAATCAAATGAAAGTCAAACACATTCAAACAAAGAAATTTAATCAAATATAAGTGAAATGCATTCTACAAAGCTAACTGAACCAAATCAAAGTCAAACACATTCAAACAAAGCTTTTTGAATAAAATGATAGTCAAATACATTCTACAAAGCTAATTGAATCAAATGAAAGTCAAACACATTCAAACAAAGCTTTTTGAATCAAATGAAAGTCAAACACATTCAAACAAAGCAATTTAAATCAAATGAAAGTAAAATGCATTCAACAAAGCTAACTGAATCAAATCAAAGTCAAACACATTCAAACAAAGCTTTATGAATAAAATGAAAGTTAAATACATTCTACAACGCTACATGAATAAAATGAAAGTCAAACACATTCAAACAAAGCTTTTTTGAATCAAATCAAAGTCAAACAAATGTTTTTGAATAACATGAAAGTCAAACACATTCAAACGAAGCTATTTAAATCAAATGAAAGTGAAATGCATTCTACAAAGCTAATTGAATCAAATGAAAGTCAAACACATTCAAACAAAGCTTTTAAAATCAACTTAAAGTCTAACACATTCAAACGAAGCTTTTTGAATAAAATGAAAATTGAACACATTCAAATGAAGCTATTTAAATCAAATGAAAGTGAAATGCATTCTAAAAAGCCAATTGAATCAAATGAAAGTCAAACACATTCAAACAAAGCTATTTGAATCAAATTAAAGTCAAATACATTTTACAAAGCTAATTGAATAAAATGAAAGTCAAACACATTCAAACAAAACTTTTTAAATCAAATGAATGTCTAACACATTCAAACGAAGCTTTTTGAATCAAATGCAAGTTAAATAATTTCAACAATGCTTATTAAATCAAATGAAAGTCAAACAAGTTCAAACAAAGCTTTTTAAATCAAATGAAAGTCAAACACATTCAAACAAAGCTATTTAAATCAAATGAAAGTGAAATGTATTCTACAAAGCTAATTGAATCAAATCAAAGTCAAACACATTCAAACAAAGCTATTTGAATCAAATGAAAGTCAAACACATTCAAACAAAGCTTTTTGAATCAAATGAATGTCAAACACATTCTAACGAAGCTATTTAAATCAAATGAAAGTGAAATGCATTCTACAAAGCTAATTGAATCAAATGAAAGTGAAATACATTCTACAAAGCTTTTTGAATCAAATGAAAGTCAAACACATTCAAACAAAGCAATTTAAATCAAATGAAAGTAAAATGCATTCTACAAAGCTAACTGAATCAAATCAAAGTCAAACACATTCAAACAAAGCTTTATGAATAAAATGAAAGTTAAATACATTCTACAAAGCTACATGAATAAAATGAAAGTCAAACACATTCAAACAAAGCTATTTGAATCAAATGAAAGTCAAACACTTTCAAACAAAGCTTTTTGAATCAAATGAAAGTCAAACACATTCAAACGAAGCTGAAAGTGAAATGCATTCTACAAAGCTAATTGAATCAAATGAAAGTCAAACACATTCAAACAAAGCTATTTGAATCAAATGAAAGTCAAACACATTCAAACAAAGCTTTTTGAATCAAATGAATGTCAAACACATTCTAACGAAGCTATTTAAATCAAATGAAAGTGAAATGCATTCTACAAAGCTAATTGAATCAAATGAAAGTGAAATACATTATACAAAGCTTTTTGAATCAAATGAAAGTCAAACACATTCAAACAAAGCAATTTAAATCAAATGAAAGTAAAATGCATTCTACAAAGCTAACCGAATCAAATCAAAGTCAAACACATTCAAACAAAGCTTTATGAATAAAATGAAAGTTAAATACATTCTACAAAGCTACATGAATAAAATGAAAGTCAAACATGTTTAGGGTGAAAATACCCTAAGACGCGTGGCCCAATAAAGGCTTGACACGTGTCAATCTTTCAACGGTCTGCAAAGGCCCAATCCCTTTGAGACACGTGTCCCTTGTACCCTAATTGAGGTACAGTTCTCCCTTACTATAAATAGTAAGGGTAGACCTCATTTATGGAGGAGACACATTAATTGCAACCACTCAAAAAACAAACAAAACCGAAACTACTGAAACACTCTCGTATTGAGAAGCTTTTATTGTTCTTATTCCACTTCGAAAAGATACTAACTTAATCTTCGGAGGCGGAACTCCCACCCCCATCCGGAGTCTCCGTTACTTGTGCAGGTACAGGCGTAAGAAGGAAGTCTGCTAGGAAATCGTAACTCTCCCGAAGAACATTAAAGACCCCCAAACAAAACACATTCAAACAAAGCTTTTAAAATCAACTAAAAGTCTAACACATTCAAACAAAGCTTTTTCAATAAAATGAAAATCGAACACATTCAAATGAAACTATTTAAATCAAATGAAAGTGAAATGCATTCTAAAAAGCCAATTGAATCAAATGAAAGTCAAACACATTCAAACAAAGCTATTTGTATCAAATTAAAGTCAAATACATCCTACAAAGCTAATTGAATCAAATGAAAGTCAAACACATTCAAACAAAACTTTTTAAATCAAATGAATGTCTAACAGATTCAAACGAAGCTTTTTGAATCAAATGAAAGTCAAATAATTTCAATAATGCTTAGTAAATCAAATGAAAGTCAAACACATTCAAACAAAGCTTATTGAATCAAATGAAAGTCAAACACATTCAAACAAAGCTATTTAAATCAAATGAAAGTTAAATGCATTCTACGAAGCTAATTGAATCAAATCAAAGTTAAACACATTCAAACAAAGCTTTTTGAATAAAATGAAAGTGAAACACATTAACACTAAGCCAAATATATCAAATCAAAGTGAAATGCATTCTACATAGCTAATTGAATCAAAAGAAAGTCAAACCAAATTCAAACAAAACTTTTTAAATCAAATGAAAGTCAAACACATTCAAACAAAACTTTTTAAATCAAATGAAAGTGAAATGCAATCTACAAAGCTAATTAAATCAAATCAAAGTCAAACACATTCATACAAAGCTTTTTGAATAAAATGAAAGTCAAATACATTCTACAAAGCTAATTGAATCAAATGAAAGTCAGACACATTCAAACAAAGCTTTTTGAATCAAATGAAAGTCTAACACATTCAAACAAAACAATTTAAATCAAATGAAAGTGAAATGCAATCTACAAAGCTAACTGAATCAAATCAAAGTCAAACACATTCAAACAAAGCTTTTTGAATAAAATGAAAGTGAAACACATTAACACTAAGCCAAATATATCAAATCAAAGTGAAATGCATTCTACATAGCTAATTGAATCAAAAGAAAGTCAAACCAAATTCAAACAAAACTTTTTAAATCAAATGAAAGTCAAACACATTCAAACAAAACTTTTTAAATCAAATGAAAGTGAAATGCAATCTACAAAGCTAATTAAATCAAATCAAAGTCAAACACATTCATACAAAGCTTTTTGAATAAAATGAAAGTCAAATACATTCTACAAAGCTAATTGAATCAAATGAAAGTCAGACACATTCAAACAAAGCTTTTTGAATCAAATGAAAGTCTAACGCATTCAAACAAAACAATTTAAATCAAATGAAAGTGAAATGCAATCTACAAAGCTAACTGAATCAAATCAAAGTCAAACACATTCAAACAAAGCTTTTTGAATAAAATGAAAGTTAAATACATTCTACAAAGCTAATGGAATTAAATGAAAGTCAAACACATTCAAACAAAGCTTTTTGAATCAAATGAAAGTCAAACACATTCAAACAAAGAAATTTAATCAAATATAAGTGAAATGCATTCTACAAAGCTAACTGAACCAAATCAAAGTCAAACACATTCAAACAAAGCTTTTTGAATAAAATGATAGTCAAATACATTCTACAAAGCTAATTGAATCAAATGAAAGTCAAACACATTCAAACAAAGCTTTTTGAATCAAATGAAAGTCAAACACATTCAAACAAAGCAATTTAAATCAAATGAAAGTAAAATGCATTCAACAAAGCTAACTGAATCAAATCAAAGTCAAACACATTCAAACAAAGCTTTATGAATAAAATGAAAGTTAAATACATTCTACAACGCTACATGAATAAAATGAAAGTCAAACACATTCAAACAAAGCTTTTTTGAATCAAATCAAAGTCAAACAAATGTTTTTGAATAACATGAAAGTCAAACACATTCAAACGAAGCTATTTAAATCAAATGAAAGTGAAATGCATTCTACAAAGCTAATTGAATCAAATGAAAGTCAAACACATTCAAACAAAGCTTTTAAAATCAACTTAAAGTCTAACACATTCAAACGAAGCTTTTTGAATAAAATGAAAATTGAACACATTCAAATGAAGCTATTTAAATCAAATGAAAGTGAAATGCATTCTAAAAAGCCAATTGAATCAAATGAAAGTCAAACACATTCAAACAAAGCTATTTGAATCAAATTAAAGTCAAATACATTTTACAAAGCTAATTGAATAAAATGAAAGTCAAACACATTCAAACAAAACTTTTTAAATCAAATGAATGTCTAACACATTCAAACGAAGCTTTTTGAATCAAATGCAAGTTAAATAATTTCAACAATGCTTATTAAATCAAATGAAAGTCAAACAAGTTCAAACAAAGCTTTTTAAATCAAATGAAAGTCAAACACATTCAAACAAAGCTATTTAAATCAAATGAAAGTGAAATGTATTCTACAAAGCTAATTGAATCAAATCAAAGTCAAACACATTCAAACAAAGCTATTTGAATCAAATGAAAGTCAAACACATTCAAACAAAGCTTTTTGAATCAAATGAATGTCAAACACATTCTAACGAAGCTATTTAAATCAAATGAAAGTGAAATGCATTCTACAAAGCTAATTGAATCAAATGAAAGTGAAATACATTCTACAAAGCTTTTTGAATCAAATGAAAGTCAAACACATTCAAACAAAGCAATTTAAATCAAATGAAAGTAAAATGCATTCTACAAAGCTAACTGAATCAAATCAAAGTCAAACACATTCAAACAAAGCTTTATGAATAAAATGAAAGTTAAATACATTCTACAAAGCTACATGAATAAAATGAAAGTCAAACACATTCAAACAAAGCTATTTGAATCAAATGAAAGTCAAACACTTTCAAACAAAGCTTTTTGAATCAAATGAAAGTCAAACACATTCAAACGAAGCTGAAAGTGAAATGCATTCTACAAAGCTAATTGAATCAAATGAAAGTCAAACACATTCAAACAAAGCTATTTGAATCAAATGAAAGTCAAACACATTCAAACAAAGCTTTTTGAATCAAATGAATGTCAAACACATTCTAACGAAGCTATTTAAATCAAATGAAAGTGAAATGCATTCTACAAAGCTAATTGAATCAAATGAAAGTGAAATACATTATACAAAGCTTTTTGAATCAAATGAAAGTCAAACACATTCAAACAAAGCAATTTAAATCAAATGAAAGTAAAATGCATTCTACAAAGCTAACCGAATCAAATCAAAGTCAAACACATTCAAACAAAGCTTTATGAATAAAATGAAAGTTAAATACATTCTACAAAGCTACATGAATAAAATGAAAGTCAAACATGTTTAGGGTGAAAATACCCTAAGACGCGTGGCCCAATAAAGGCTTGACACGTGTCAATCTTTCAACGGTCTGCAAAGGCTCAATCCCTTTGAGACACGTGTCCCTTGTACCCTAATTGAGGTACAGTTCTCCCTTACTATAAATAGTAAGGGTAGACCTCATTTATGGAGGAGACACATTAATTGCAACCACTCAAAAAACAAACAAAACCGAAACTACTGAAACACTCTCGTATTGAGAAGCTTTTATTGTTCTTATTCCACTTCGAAAAGATACTAACTTAATCTTCGGAGGCGGAACTCCCACCCCCATCCGGAGTCTCCGTTACTTGTGCAGGTACAGGCGTAAGAAGGAAGTCTGCTAGGAAATCGTAACTCTCCCGAAGGACATTAAAGACCCCCAAACAAAACACATTCAAACAAAGCTTTTAAAATCAACTAAAAGTCTAACACATTCAAACAAAGCTTTTTCAATAAAATGAAAATCGAACACATTCAAATGAAGCTATTTAAATCAAATGAAAGTGAAATGCATTCTAAAAAGCCAATTGAATCAAATGAAAGTCAAACACATTCAAACAAAGCTATTTGTATCAAATTAAAGTCAAATACATCCTACAAAGCTAATTGAATCAAATGAAAGTCAAACACATTCAAACAAAACTTTTTAAATCAAATGAATGTCTAACAGATTCAAACGAAGCTTTTTGAATCAAATGAAAGTCAAATAATTTCAATAATGCTTAGTAAATCAAATGAAAGTCAAACACATTCAAACAAAGCTTTTTGAATCAAATGAAAGTCAAACACATTCAAACAAAGCTATTTAAATCAAATGAAAGTTAAACGCATTCTACGAAGCTAATTGAATCAAATCAAAGTTAAACACATTCAAACAAAGCTTTTTGAATAAAATGAAAGTGAAACACATTAACACTAAGCCAAATATATCAAATCAAAGTGAAATGCATTCTACATAGCTAATTGAATCAAAAGAAAGTCAAACCAAATTCAAACAAAACTTTTTAAATCAAATGAAAGTCAAACACATTCAAACAAAACTTTTTAAATCAAATGAAAGTGAAATGCAATCTACAAAGCTAATTAAATCAAATCAAAGTCAAACACATTCATACAAAGCTTTTTGAATAAAATGAAAGTCAAATACATTCTACAAAGCTAATTGAATCAAATGAAAGTCAGACACATTCAAACAAAGCTTTTTGAATCAAATGAAAGTCTAACACATTCAAACAAAACAATTTAAATCAAATGAAAGTGAAATGCAATCTACAAAGCTAACTGAATCAAATCAAAGTCAAACACATTCAAACAAAGCTTTTTGAATAAAATGAAAGTTAAATACATTCTACAAAGCTAATGGAATTAAATGAAAGTCAAACACATTCAAACAAAGCTTTTTGAATCAAATGAAAGTCAAACACATTCAAACAAAGAAATTTAATCAAATATAAGTGAAATGCATTCTACAAAGCTAACTGAACCAAATCAAAGTCAAACACATTCAAACAAAGCTTTTTGAATAAAATGATAGTCAAATACATTCTACAAAGCTAATTGAATCAAATGAAAGTCAAACACATTCAAACAAAGCTTTTTGAATCAAATGAAAGTCAAACACATTCAAACAAAGCAATTTAAATCAAATGAAAGTAAAATGCATTCAACAAAGCTAACTGAATCAAATCAAAGTCAAACACATTCAAACAAAGCTTTATGAATAAAATGAAAGTTAAATACATTCTACAACGCTACATGAATAAAATGAAAGTCAAACACATTCAAAGAAAGCTTTTTTGAATCAAATCAAAGTCAAACAAATGTTTTTGAATAACATGAAAGTCAAACACATTCAAACGAAGCTATTTAAATCAAATGAAAGTGAAATGCATTCTACAAAGCTAATTGAATCAAATGAAAGTCAAACACATTCAAACAAAGCTTTTAAAATCAACTTAAAGTCTAACACATTCAAACGAAGCTTTTTGAATAAAATGAAAATTGAACACATTCAAATGAAGCTATTTAAATCAAATGAAAGTGAAATGCATTCTAAAAAGCCAATTGAATCAAATGAAAGTCAAACACATTCAAACAAAGCTATTTGAATCAAATTAAAGTCAAATACATTTTACAAAGCTAATTGAATAAAATGAAAGTCAAACACATTCAAACAAAACTTTTTAAATCAAATGAATGTCTAACACATTCAAACGAAGCTTTTTGAATCAAATGCAAGTTAAATAATTTCAACAATGCTTATTAAATCAAATGAAAGTCAAACAAGTCCAAACAAAGCTTTTTAAATCAAATGAAAGTCAAACACATTCAAACAAAGCTATTTAAATCAAATGAAAGTGAAATGTATTCTACAAAGCTAATTGAATCAAATCAAAGTCAAACACATTCAAACAAAGCTATTTGAATCAAATGAAAGTCAAACACATTCAAACAAAGCTTTTTGAATCAAATGAATGTCAAACACATTCTAACGAAGCTATTTAAATCAAATGAAAGTGAAATGCATTCTACAAAGCTAATTGAATCAAATGAAAGTGAAATACATTCTACAAAGCTTTTTGAATCAAATGAAAGTCAAACACATTCAAGCAAAGCAATTTAAATCAAATGAAAGTAAAATGCATTCTACAAAGCTAACTGAATCAAATCAAAGTCAAACACATTCAAACAAAGCTTTATGAATAAAATGAAAGTTAAATACATTCTACAAAGCTACATGAATAAAATGAAAGTCAAACACATTCAAACAAAGCTATTTGAATCAAATGAAAGTCAAACACTTTCAAACAAAGCTTTTTGAATCAAATGAAAGTCAAACACATTCAAACGAAGCTGAAAGTGAAATGCATTCTACAAAGCTAATTGAATCAAATGAAAGTCAAACACATTCAAACAAAGCTATTTGAATCAAATGAAAGTCAAACACATTCAAACAAAGCTTTTTGAATCAAATGAATGTCAAACACATTCTAACGAAGCTATTTAAATCAAATGAAAGTGAAATGCATTCTACAAAGCTAATTGAATCAAATGAAAGTGAAATACATTATACAAAGCTTTTTGAATCAAATGAAAGTCAAACACATTCAAACAAAGCAATTTAAATCAAATGAAAGTAAAATGCATTCTACAAAGCTAACCGAATCAAATCAAAGTCAAACACATTCAAACAAAGCTTTATGAATAAAATGAAAGTTAAATACATTCTACAAAGCTACATGAATAAAATGAAAGTCAAACATGTTTAGGGTGAAAATACCCTAAGACGCGTGGCCCAATAAAGGCTTGACACGTGTCAATCTTTCAACGGTCTGCAAAGGCCCAATCCCTTTGAGACACGTGTCCCTTGTACCCTAATTGAGGTACAGTTCTCCCTTACTATAAATAGTAAGGGTAGACCTCATTTATGGAGGAGATACATTAATTGCAACCACTCAAAAAACAAACAAAACCGAAACTACTGAAACGCTCTCGTATTGAGAAGCTTTTATTGTTCTTATTCCACTTCGAAAAGATACTAACTTAATCTTCGGAGGCGGAACTCCCACCCCCATCCGGAGTCTCCGTTACTTGTGCAGGTACAGGCGTAAGAAGGAAGTCTGCTAGGAAATCGTAACTCTCCCGAAGGACATTAAAGACCCCCAAACAAAACACATTCAAACAAAGCTTTTAAAATCAACTAAAAGTCTAAGACATTCAAACAAAGCTTTTTCAATAAAATGAAAATCGAACACATTCAAATGAAGCTATTTAAATCAAATGAAAGTGAAATGCATTCTAAAAAGCCAATTGAATCAAATGAAAGTCAAACACATTCAAACAAAGCTATTTGTATCAAATTAAAGTCAAATACATCCTACAAAGCTAATTGAATCAAATGAAAGTCAAACACATTCAAACAAAACTTTTTAAATCAAATGAACGTCTAACAGATTCAAACGAAGCTTTTTGAATCAAATGAAAGTCAAATAATTTCAATAATGCTTAGTAAATCAAATGAAAGTCAAACACATTCAAACAAAGCTTTTTGAATCAAATGAAAGTCAAACACATTCAAACAAAGCTATTTAAATCAAATGAAAGTTAAATGCATTCTACGAAGCTAATTGAATCAAATCAAAGTTAAACACATTCAAACAAAGCTTTTTGAATAAAATGAAAGTGAAACACATTAACACTAAGCCAAATATATCAAATCAAAGTGAAATGCATTCTACATAGCTAATTGAATCAAAAGAAAGTCAAACCAAATTCAAACAAAACTTTTTAAATCAAATGAAAGTCAAACACATTCAAACAAAACTTTTTAAATCAAATGAAAGTGTAATGCAATCTACAAAGCTAATTAAATCAAATCAAAGTCAAACACATTCATACAAAGCTTTTTGAATAAAATGAAAGTCAAATACATTCTACAAAGCTAATTGAATCAAATGAAAGTCAGACACATTCAAACAAAGCTTTTTGAATCAAATGAAAGTCTAACACATTCAAACAAAACAATTTAAATCAAATGAAAGTGAAATGCAATCTACAAAGCTAACTGAATCAAATCAAAGTCAAACACATTCAAACAAAGCTTTTTGAATAAAATGAAAGTTAAATACATTCTACAAAGCTAATGGAATTAAATGAAAGTCAAACACATTCAAACAAAGCTTTTTGAATCAAATGAAAGTCAAACACATTCAAACAAAGAAATTTAATCAAATATAAGTGAAATGCATTCTACAAAGCTAACTGAACCAAATCAAAGTCAAACACATTCAAACAAAGCTTTTTGAATAAAATGATAGTCAAATACATTCTACAAAGCTAATTGAATCAAATGAAAGTCAAACACATTCAAACAAAGCTTTTTGAATCAAATGAAAGTCAAACACATTCAAACAAAGCAATTTAAATCAAATGAAAGTAAAATGCATTCAACAAAGCTAACTGAATCAAATCAAAGTCAAACACATTCAAACAAAGCTTTATGAATAAAATGAAAGTTAAATACATTCTACAACGCTACATGAATAAAATGAAAGTCAAACACATTCAAACAAAGCTTTTTTGAATCAAATCAAAGTCAAACAAATGTTTTTGAATAACATGAAAGTCAAACACATTCAAACGAAGCTATTTAAATCAAATGAAAGTGAAATGCATTCTACAAAGCTAATTGAATCAAATGAAAGTCAAACACATTCAAACAAAGCTTTTAAAATCAACTTAAAGTCTAACACATTCAAACGAAGCTTTTTGAATAAAATGAAAATTGAACACATTCAAATGAAGCTATTTAAATCAAATGAAAGTGAAATGCATTCTAAAAAGCCAATTGAATCAAATGAAAGTCAAACACATTCAAACAAAGCTATTTGAATCAAATTAAAGTCAAATACATTTTACAAAGCTAATTGAATAAAATGAAAGTCAAACACATTCAAACAAAACTTTTTAAATCAAATGAATGTCTAACACATTCAAACGAAGCTTTTTGAATCAAATGCAAGTTAAATAATTTCAACAATGCTTATTAAATCAAATGAAAGTCAAACAAGTTCAAACAAAGCTTTTTAAATCAAATGAAAGTCAAACACATTCAAACAAAGCTATTTAAATCAAATGAAAGTGAAATGTATTCTACAAAGCTAATTGAATCAAATCAAAGTCAAACACATTCAAACAAAGCTATTTGAATCAAATAAAAGTCAAATAAATTCTACAAATCTAATTGAGTCAAATAAAAGTCAAACACATTAAAAAAAAACTCTTTAAATCAAATGAAAGTCTAACACATTCAAACGAAGCTTTTTGAATAAAATGAAAGTCAAACACATTCAAACATAGCTATTTGAAACAAATTAAATTCAAATACATTCTACAAAGCTATATGAATCAAATAAAAGTCAAACACATTAAAAAGAAACTCTTTAAATCAAATGAAAGTCTAACACATTCAAACGAAGCTTTTTGAATAAAATGAAAGTCAAACACATTCAAACATAGCTATTTGAAACAAATTAAAGTCAAATACATTCTACAAAGCTATATGAATCAAATAAAAGTCAAACACATTCAAACAAAACTTTTTAAATCAAATGAATGTCTAACAGATTCAAACGAAGCTTTTTGAATCAAATGAAAGTCAAATAATTTCAACAATGCTTAGTAAATCAAATGAAAGTCAAACACATTCAAACAAAGCTTTTTGAATCGAATGAAAGTCAAACACATTCAAACAAAGCTATTTAAATCAAATGAATGTGAAACGCATTCAACGAAGCTAATTGAATCAAATCAAAGTTAAACGCGTTCAAACAAAGCTATTTAAATCAAATGAATGTGAAACGCATTCAACGAAGCTAATTGAATCAAATCAAAGTTAAACGCGTTCAAACAAAGCTTTTTGAATAAAATGAAAGTCAAACACATTCAAACAAATCCATATATATCTAATGAAAGTGAAATGCATTCTACAATGCTAATTGAATCAATTGAAAGTCAAACACATTCAAATGATGCTTTTTGAATCAAATGAAATTCAAACACATTCAAACAAAGCAATTCAAATCAAATAAAAGTAAAATGCATTCTACAAAGCTAATTGAATCAAATCAAAGTTAAACACATTCAAACAAAGCTTTTAAAATCAATTGAAAGTCTAACACATTCAAACAAAGCTATTTGAATCAAATGAAAGTGAAATGCATTCTACAAAGCTAATTGAATCAAATCAAAGTCCAACACATTCAAACAAAGCTTTTTGAATAAAATGAATGTAAAACACATTCAAACATAGCTATTTGAAACAAATTAAAGTCAAATACATTCTACAAAGCTATATGAATCAAATAAAAGTCAAACACATTCAAACAAAACTTTTTAAATCAAATGAATGTCTAACAGATTCAAACAAAGCTTTTTGAATCAAATGAAAGTCAAATAATTTCAACAATGCTTAGTAAATCAAATGAAAGTCAAAGACATTCAAACAAAGCTTTTTGAATCGAATGAAAGTCAAACACATTCAAACAAAGCTATTTAAATCAAATGAATGTGAAATGCATTCAACAAAGCTAATTGAATCAAATCAAAGTTAAACACGTTCAAACAAAGCTTTTTGAATAAAATGAAAGTCAAATACATTCAAACAAAGCCATATATATCTAATGAAAGTGAAATGCATTCTACAAAGCTAAATGAATCAATTGAAAGTCAAACACATTCAAACGAAGCTTTTTGAATCAAATGAAATTCAAACACATTCAAACAAAGCAATTTAAATCAAATGAAAGTGAAATGCATTCTGCAAAGCTAATTGAATCAAATCAAAGTCAAACACATTCAAACAAAGCATTTTGAATAAAATGAAAGTCAAATACATTCTACAAAGCTAATTGAATCAAATGAAAGTCAAACACATTCAAACAAAGCTTTTAAAATCAAAGGAAAGTCTAACACATTCAAACAAAGCTTTTTGAATAGAATGAAAATAAAACACATTCAAATGAAGCTATTTAAATCAAATGAAAGTGAAATGCATTCTAAAAAGCCAATTGAATCAAATGAAAGTCAAACACATTCAAACAAAGCTATTGAATCAAATTAAAGTCAAATACATTCTACAAAGCTAATTGAATAAAATGAAAGTCAAACACATTCAAACAAAACTTTTTAAATCAAATGAAAGTCTAACACATTCAAACAAGGCTATTTGAATAAAATGAAAGTCAAATACATTCTACAAAGCTAATTGAATCAAATGAAAATAAAACACATTTAAACAAAGCTTTTTAAATTAAATGAAAGTCTAACACATTCAAACAAAGATTTTTGAATCAAATGAAAGTCAAACACATTCAAACATAGCTATTTAAAACAAATTAAAGTCAAATACATTCTACAAAGCTATATGAATCCAATAAATGTCAAACACATTCAAACAAAACTTTTTAAATCAAATGAATGTCTAACAGATTCAAACGAAGCTTTTTGAATCAAACGAAAGTCAAATAATTTCAACAATGCTTATCAAATCAAATGAAAGTAAAACACATTCAAACAAAGCTTTTTGAATCAAATGAAAGTCAAACACATTCAAACAAAGCTATTTGAATCAAATTAAAGTCAAATACATTCTACAAAGCTAATTGAATCAAATGAAAGTCAAACACATTCAAACAAAACTTTTTAAATCAAATGAAAGTCTAACACATTCAAACAAGGCTATTTGAATAAAATGAAAGTCAAATACATTCTACAAAGCTAATTGAATCAAATGAAAATAAAACACATTTAAACAAAGCTTTTTAAATCAAATGAAAGTCTAACACATTCAAACGAAGCTTTTTGAATCAAATGAAAGTTAAATAATTTCAACAATGCTTATTAAATCAAATGAAAGTCAAACCAGTTCAAACAAAGCTTTTTAAATCAAATGAAAGTCAAACACATTCAAACAAAGCAATTTAAATCAAATGAAAGTGAAATGCGTTCTACAAAGCTAATTGAATCAAATCAAAGTCAAACACATTCAAACAAAGCTATTTAAATCAAATAAAAGTCAAATAAATTCTACAAAGCTAATTGAGTCAAATAAAAGTCAAACACATTCAAAAAAAACTCTTTAAATAAAATGAAAGTCTAACACATTCAAACAAAGCTTTTTGAATAAAATGAATGTAAAACACATTCAAACATAGCTATTTGAAACAAATTAAAGTCAAATACATTCTACAAAGCTATATGAATCAAATAAAAGTCAAACACATTAAAAAAAACTCTTTAAATCAAATGAAAGTCTAACACATTCAAACGAAGCTTTTTGAATAAAATGAAAGTCAAACACATTCAAACATAGCTATTTGAAACAAATTAAAGTCAAATACATTCTACAAAGCTATATGAATCAAATAAAAGTCAAACACATTCAAACAACACTTTTTAAATCAAATGAATGTCTAACAGATTGAAACGAAGCTTTTTGAATCAAATGAAAGTCAAATAATTTCAACAATGCTTAGTAAATCAAATGAAAGTCAAACATATTCAAACAAAGCTTTTTGAATCAAATGAAAGTCAAACACATTCAAACAAAGCTATTTAAATCAAATGAATGTGAAATGCATTCAACGAAGCTAATGAATCAAATCAAATTTAAACACGTTCAAACAAAGCTTTTTGAATAAAATGAAAGTCAAACACATTCAAACTAAGCCATATATATCAAATGAAAGTGAAATGCATTCTACAACGCTAATTGAATCAATTAAAAGTCAAACACATTCAAATGATGCTTTTTGAATCAAATGAAAGTCAAACACATTCAAACAAAGAAATTCAAATCAAATGAAAGTGAAATGCATTCTACAAAGCTAATTGAATCAAATCAAAGTTAAACACATTCAAACAAAGCTTTTAAAATCAACTGAAAGTCTAACACATTCAAACAAAGCTATTTGAATCAAATGAAAGTGAAATGTATTTTACAAAGCTAATTGGATCAAATTAAAGTCCAACACATTCAAACAAAGCTTTTTGAATAAAATGAATGTAAAACACATTCAAACATAGCTATTTGAAACAACTTAAAGTCAAATACATTCTACAAAGCTATATGAATCAAATAAAAGTCAAACACATTCAAACAAAACTTTTTAAATCAAATGAATGTCTAATAGATTCAAACGAAGCTTTTTGAATCAAATGAGAGTCAAATAATTTCAATAATGCTTAGTAAATCAAATGAAAGTCAAACACATTCAAACAAAGCTTTTTGAATCAAATGAAAGTCAAACACATTCAAACAAAGCTATTTAAATCAAATGAAAGTGAAATGCATTCTACGAAGCTAATTGAATCAAATCAAAGTTAAACACATTCAAACAAAGCTTTTTGAATAAAATAAAGGGAAACACATTAACACTAAGCCAAATATATCAAATCAAAGTGAAATGCATTCTACATAGCTAATTGAATCAAAAGAAAGTCAAACCAAATTCAAACAAAACTTTTTAAATCAAATGAAAGTCAAACACATTCAAACAAAACTTTTTAAATCAAATGAAAGTGAAATGCAATCTACAAAGCTAATTAAATCAAATCAAAGTCAAACACATTCATACAAAGCTTTTTGAATAAAATGAAAGTCAAATACATTCTACAAAGTTAATTGAATCAAATGAAAGTCAGACACATTCAAACAAAGCTTTTTGAATCAAATGAAAGTCTAACACATTCAAACAAAACAATTTAAATCAAATGAAAGTGAAATGCAATCTACAAAGCTAACTGAATCAAATCAAAGTCAAACACATTCAAACAAAGCTTTTTGAATAAAATGAAAGTTAAATACATTCTACAAAGCTAATGGAATTAAATGAAAGTCAAACACATTCAAACAAAGCTTTTTGAATCAAATGAAAGTCAAACACATTCAAACAAAGAAATTTAATCAAATATAAGTGAAATGCATTCTACAAAGCTAACTGAACCAAATCAAAGTCAAACACATTCAAACAAAGCTTTTTGAATAAAATGATAGTCAAATACATTCTACAAAGCTAATTGAATCAAATGAAAGTCAAACACATTCAAACAAAGCTTTTTGAATCAAATGAAAGTCAAACACATTCAAACAAAGCAATTTAAATCAAATGAAAGTAAAATGCATTCTACAAAGCTAACTGAATCAAATCAAAGTCAAACACATTCAAACAAAGCTTTATGAATAAAATGAAAGTTAAATACATTCTACAACGCTACATGAATAAAATGAAAGTCAAACACATTCAAACAAAGCTTTTTTGAATTAAATCAAAGTCTAACAAATGTTTTTGAATAACATGAAAGTCAAACACATTCAAACGAAGCTATTTAAATCAAATGAAAGTGAAATGCATTCTACAAAGCTAATTGAATCAAATGAAAGTCAAACACATTCAAACAAAGCTTTTAAAATCAACTTAAAGTCTAACACATTCAAACGAAGCTTTTTGAATAAAATGAAAATTGAACACATTCAAATGAAGCTATTTAAATCAAATGAAAGTGAAATGCATTCTAAAAAGCCAATTGAATCAAATGAAAGTCAAACACATTCAAACAAAGCTATTTGAATCAAATTAAAGTCAAATACATTTTACAAAGCTAATTGAATAAAATGAAAGTCAAACACATTCAAACAAAACTTTTTAAATCAAATGAATGTCTAACACATTCAAACGAAGCTTTTTGAATCAAATGAAAGTTAAATAATTTCAACAATGCTTATTAAATCAAATGAAAGTCAAACAAGTTCAAACAAAGCTTTTTAAATCAAATGAAAGTCAAACACATTCAAACAAAGCTATTTAAATCAAATGAAAGTGAAATGTATTCTACAAAGCTAATTGAATCAAATCAAAGTCAAACACATTCAAACAAAGCTATTTGAATCAAATAAAAGTCAAATAAATTCTACAAATTTAATTGAGTCAAATAAAAGTCAAACACATTAAAAAAAAAACTCTTTAAATCAAATGAAAGTCTAACACATTCAAACGAAGCTTTTTGAATAAAATGAAAGTCAAACACATTCAAACATAGCTATTTGAAACAAATTAAAGTCAAATACATTCTACAAAGCTATATGAATCAAATAAAAGTCAAACACATTAAAAAGAAACTCTTTAAATCAAATGAAAGTCTAACACATTCAAACGAAGCTTTTTGAATAAAATGAAAGTCAAACACATTCAAACATAGCTATTTGAAACAAATTAAAGTCAAATACATTCTACAAAGCTATATGAATCAAATAAAAGTCAAACACATTCAAACAAAACTTTTTAAATCAAATGAATGTCTAACAGATTCAAACGAAGCTTTTTGAATCAAATGAAAGTCAAATAATTTCAACAATACTTAGTAAATCAAATGAAAGTCAAACACATTCAAACAAAGCTTTTTGAATCGAATGAAAGTCAAACACATTCAAACAAAGCTATTTAAATCAAATGAATGTGAAACGCATTCAACGAAGCTAATTGAATCAAATCAAAGTTAAACGCGTTCAAACAAAGCTTTTTGAATAAAATGAAAGTCAAATACATTCAAACAAATCCATATATATCTAATGAAAGTGAAATGCATTCTACAATGCTAATTGAATCAATTGAAAGTCAAACACATTCAAATGATGCTTTTTGAATCAAATGAAATTCAAACACATTCAAACAAAGCAATTCAAATCAAATGAAAGTAAAATGCATTCTACAAAGCTAATTGAATCAAATCAAAGTTAAACACATTCAAACAAAGCTTTTTAAATCAATTGAAAGTCTAACACATTCAAACAAAGCTATTTGAATCAAATGAAAGCGAAATGCATTCTACAAAGCTAATTGAATCAAATCAAAGTCCAACACATTCAAACAAAGCTTTTTGAATAAAATGAATGTAAAACACATTCAAACATAGCTATTTGAAACAAATTAAAGTCAAATACATTCTACAAAGCTATATGAATCAAATAAAAGTCAAACACATTCAAACAAAACTTTTTAAATCAAATGAATGTCTAACAGATTCAAACAAAGCTTTTTGAATCAAATGAAAGTCAAATAATTTCAACAATGCTTAGTAAATCAAATGAAAGTCAAAGACATTCAAACAAAGCTTTTTGAATCGAATGAAAGTCAAAAACATTCAAACAAAGCTATTTAAATCAAATGAATGTGAAATGCATTCAACGAAGCTAATTGAATCAAATCAAAGTTAAACGCGTTCAAACAAAGCTTTTTGAATAAAATGAAAGTCAAATACATTCAAACAAATCCATATATATCTAATGAAAGTGAAATGCATTCTACAATGCTAATTGAATCAATTGAAAGTCAAACACAATCAAATGATGCTTTTTGAATCAAATGAAATTCAAACACATTCAAACAAAGCAATTCAAATCAAATGAAAGTGAAATGCATTCTACAAAGCTAATTGAATCAAATCAAAGTCAAACACATTCAAACAAAGCTTTTAAAATCAACTGAAAGTCTAACACATTCAAACAAAGCTATTTGAATCAAATGAAAGTGAAATGCACTCTACAAAGCTAATTGAATCAAATCAAAGTCCAACACATTCAAACAAAGCTTTTTGAATAAAATGAATGTAAAACACATTCAAACATAGCTATTTGAAACAAATTAAAGTCAAATACATTCTACAAAGCTATATGAATCAAATAAAAGTCAAATACATTCAAACAAAACTTTTTAAATCAAATGAATGTCTAACACATTCAAACAAAGCTTTTTGAATCAAATGAAAGTCAAATAATTTCAACAATGCTTAGTAAATCAAATGAAAGTCAAAGACATTCAAACAAAGCTTTTTGAATCGAATGAAAGTCAAACACATTCAAACAAAGCTATTTAAATCAAATGAATGTGAAATGCATTCAACAAAGCTAATTGAATCAAATCAAAGTTAAACACGTTCAAACAAAGCTTTTTGAATAAAATGAAAGTCAAATACATTCAAACAAAGCCATATATATCTAATGAAAGTGAAATGCATTCTACAAAGCTAATTGAATAAATTGAAAGTCAAACACATTCAAACGAAGCTTTTTGAATCAAATGAAATTCAAACACATTCAAACAAAGCAATTTAAATCAAATGAAAGTTAAATGCATTCTGCAAAGCTAATTGAATGAAATCAAAGTCAAACACATTCAAACAAAGCATTTTGAATAAAATGAAAGTCAAATACATTCTACAAAGCTAATTGAATCAAATGAAAGTCAAACACATTCAAACAAAGCATTTAAAATCAAAGGAAATTCTAACACATTCAAACAAAGCTTTTTGAATAGAATGAAAATAAAACACATTCAAATGAAGCTATTTAAATCAAATGAAAGTGAAATGCATTCTAAAAAGCCAATTGAATCAAATGAAAGTCAAACACATTCAAACAAAGCTATTTGAATCAAATTAAAGTCAAATACTTTCTACAAAGCTAATTGAATCAAATGAAAGTCAAACACATTCAAACAAAACTTTTTAAATCAAATGAAAGTCTAACACATTCAAACAAGGCTATTTGAATAAAATGAAAGTCAAATACATTCTACAAAGCTAATTGAATCAAATGAAAATAAAACACAATTAAACAAAGCTTTTTAAATCAAATGAAAGTCGAACACATTCAAACAAAGATTTTTGAATCAAATGAAAGTCAAACACATTCAAACATAGCTATTTAAAACAAATTAAAGTCAAATACATTCTACAAAGCTATATGAATCCAATAAAAGTCAAACACATTCAAACAAAACTTTTTAAATCAAATGAATGTCTAACAGATTCAAACGAAGCTTTTTGAATCAAATGAAAGTCAAATAATTTCAACAATGCTTAGTAAATCAAATGAAAGTCAAACACATTCAAACAAAACTTTTTGAATCAAATGAAAGTCAAACACATTCAAACAAAGCTATTTAAATCAAATGAATGTGAAATGCATTCAACGAAGCTAATTGAATCAAATCAAATTTAAACACGTTCAAACAAAGCTTTTTGAATAAAATGAAAGTCAAACACATTCAAACTAAGCCATATATATCAAATGAAAGTGAAATGCATTTTACAATGCTAATTGAATCAATTGAAAGTCAAACACATTCAAATGATGCTTTTTGAATCAAATGAAAGTCAAACACATTCAAACAAAGCAATTCAAATCAAATGAAAGTGAAATGCATTCTACAAAGCTAATTGAATCAAGTCAAAGTCAAACACATTCAAACAAAGCTTTTTGAATCAAATGAAAGTCAAATAATTTCAACAATGCTTAGTAAATCAAATGAAAGTCAAAGACATTCAAACAAAGCTTTTTGAATCGAATGAAAGTCAAACACATTCAAACAAAGCTATTTAAATCAAATGAATGTGAAATGCTTTCAACGAAGCTAATTGAATAAAATCAAATTTAAACACGTTCAAACAAAGCTTTTTGAATAAAATGAAAGTCAAACACATTCAAACTAAGCCATATATATCAAATGAAAGTGAAATGCATTCTACAATGCTAATTGAATGAATTGAAAGTCAAACACATTCAAGTGATGCTTTTTAAATCAAATGAAAGTCAAACACAATCAAAGAAAGGCATTCAAATCAAATGAAAGTGAAATGCATTCTACAAAGCTAATTGAATCAAATCAAAGTCAAACACATTCAAACAAAGCTTTTAAAATCAACTGAAAGTCTAACACATTCAAACAAAGCTATTTGAATCAAATGAAAGTGAAATGCATTCTACAAAGTTAATTGAATCAAATCAAATTCCAAAACATTCAAACAAAGCTTTTTGAATAAAATGAATGTAAACCCCATTCAAACAAAGCTATTTGAAACAAATTAAAGTCAAATACATTCTACAAAGCTATATGAATCAAATAAAATTCAAACACATTCAAACAAAACTTTTTATATCAAATGAATGTCTAACAGATTCAAACAAAGCTTTTTTAATCAAATGAAAGTCAAATAATTTCAACAATGCTTAGTAAATCAAATGAAAGTCAAACACATTCAAACAAAGCTTTTTGAATCAAATGAAAGTCAGACACATTCAAACAAAGCTATTTAAATCAAATGAAAGTGAAATGCATTCTACAAAGCTAATTGAATCAAATGAAAATCAAACACAATCAAACAAAGTTTTTAAAATCAACTGAAAGTCTAACACATTCAAACAAAGCTATTTAAATCAAATGAAAGTGAAATGCATTCTACAAAGCTATTTGAATCAAATCAAAGTCAAACACATTCAAACAAAGCTTTTTGAATAAAATGAAAGTCAAATACATTCTACAAAGCTAATTGAATCAAATTAAAGTCAAATAATTTCTACAAAGCTAATTGAATCAAATAAAAGTCAAACACATTCAAAAAAAACTTTTGAAATCAAATGAATGTCTAACACATTCAAACGAAGCTTTTTGAATCAAATGAAAGTCAAATAATTTAAACAATGCTTAGTAAATCAAATGAAAGTCAAACACATTCAAACAAAGCTTTTTGAATCAAATGAAAGTCAGACACATTCAAACAAAGCTATTTAAATCAAATGAAAGTGAAATGCATTCTACAAAGCTAATTGAATCAAATGAAAGTCAAACACATTCAAACAAAGCTTTTAAAATCAACTGAAAGTCTAACACATTCAAACAAAGATATTTAGATCAAATGAAAGTGAAATGCATTCTACAAAGCTATTTGAATCAAATCAAAGTCAATCACATTCAAACAAAGCTTTTTGAATAAAATGAAAGTCAAATACATTCTACAAAGCTAATAGAATCAAATTAAAGTCAAATAATTTCTACAAAGCTAATTGAATCAAATAAAAGTCAAACACATTCAAAAAAAACTTTTTAAATCAAATGAATGTCTAACACATTCAAACGAAGCTTTTTGAATCAAATGAAAGTCAAATAATTTAAACAATGCTTAGTAAATCAAATGAAAGTCAAACACATTCAAACAAAGCTTTTTGAATCAAATGAAAGTCAGACACATTCAAACAAAGCTATTTAAATCAAATGAAAGTGAAATGCATTCTACAAAGCTAATTGAATCAAATGAAAGTCAAACACATTCAAACAAAGCTTTTAAAATCAACTGAAAGTCTAACACATTCAAACAAAGCTATTTAGATCAAATGAAAGTGAAATGCATTCTACAAAGCTATTTGAATCAAATCAAAGTCAATCACATTCAAACAAAGCTTTTTGAATAAAATGAAAGTCAAATACATTCTACAAAGCTAATTGAATCAAATTAAAGTCAAATAATTTCTACAAAGCTAATTGAATCAAATAAAAGTCAAACACATTCAAAAAAAACTTTTTAATCAAATGAATGTCTAACACATTCAAACGAAGCTTTTTGAATCAAATGAAAGTCAAATAATTTAAACAATGCTTAGTAAATCAAATGAAAGTCAAACACATTCAAACAAAGCTTTTTGAATCAAATGAAAGTCAGACACATTCAAACAAAGCTATTTAAATCAAATGAAAGTGAAATGCATTCTACAAAGCTAATTGAATCAAATGAAAGTCAAACACATTCAAACAAAGCTTTTAAAATCAACTGAAAGTCTAACACATTCAAACAAAGCTATTTAGATCAAATGAAAGTGAAATGCATTCTACAAAGCTATTTGAATCAAATCAAAGTCAATCACATTCAAACAAAGCTTTTTGAATAAAATGAAAGTCAAATACATTCTACAAAGCTAATTGAATCAAATTAAAGTCAAATAATTTCTACAAAGCTAATTGAATCAAATAAAAGTCAAACACATTCAAAAAAAACTTTTTAAATCAAATGAATGTCTAACACATTCAAACGAAGCTTTTTGAATCAAATGAAAGTCAAATAATTTAAACAATGCTTAGTAAATCAAATGAAAGTCAAACACATTCAAACAAAGCTTTTTGAATCAAATGAAAGTCAAACACATTCAAACAAAGCTATTTAAATCAAATGAAAGTGAATTGCATTCTACAAAGCTAATTGAATCAAATGAAAGTCAAACACATTCAACCAAAGCTTTTAAAATCAACTGAAAGTCTAACAGATTCAAACAAAGCTATTTAAATCAAATGAAAGTGAAATGCATTCTACAAAGCTAATTGAATCAAATCAAAGTCAAACACATTCAAACAAAGCTTTTTGAATTAAATGAAAGTCAAACACATTCAAACATAGCTATTTGAAATAAATTAAAGTCAAATACTTTCTACAAAGCTAATTGAATCATATGAAAGTGAAATGCATTCTACAAAGCTAATTGAATCAAATGAAAGTCAAACACATTCAAACAAATCTTTTTGAATAAAATGAAAGTTAAATACATTCTACAAAGCTACATGAATAAAATGAAAGTCAAACACATTCAAACAAAGCTTTTTTGAATCAAATGAAAGTCCAACAAATGTTTTTGAATAACATGAAAGTCAAACACATTCAAACGAAGCTATTTAAATCAAATGAAAGTGAAATGCATTCTACAAAGCTAATTGAATCAAATGAAAGTCAAACACATTCAAACAAAGCTTTTAAAATCAACTAAAAGTCTAACACATTCAAACAAAGCTTTTTGAATAAAATGAAAATCGAACACATTCAAATGAAGCTATTTAAATCAAATGAAAGTGAAATGCATTCTAAAAAGCCAATTGAATCAAATGAAAGTCAAACACATTCAAACAAAGCTATTTGTATCAAATTAAAGTCAAATACATTCTACAAAGCTAATTGAATCAAATGAAAGTCAAACACATTCAAACAAAACATTTTAAATCAAATGAATGTCTAACACATTCAAACGAAGCTTCTTGAATCAAATGAAAGTCAAATAATTTCAACAATGCTGATTAAATCAAATGAAAGTAAAAAAAATTCAGACAAAGCTTTTTAAATCAATTGAAAGTCAAACACATTCAAACAAAGATATTTAAATCAAATGAAAGTGAAATGCATTCTACGAAGCTAATTGAATCAAGTCAAAGTTAAACACATTCAAACAAAGCTTTTTGAATAAAATGAAAGTCAAACACATTCAAACTAAGCCAAATATATCAAATCAAAGTGAAATGCATTCTACATAGCTAATTGAATCAAAAGAAAGTCAAACCAAATTCAAACAAAGCTTTTTAAATCAAATGAAAGTAAAACACATTCAAACAAAACTTTTTAAATCAAATGAAAGTTAAATGCAATCTACAAAGCTAATTAAATAAAATCAAAGTCAAACACATTCATACAAAGCTTTTTGAATAAAATGAAAGTCAAATACATTCTACAAAGCTAATTGAATCAAATGAAAGTCAGACACATTCAAACAAAGCTTTTTGAATCAAATGAAAGTCTAACACATTTTAACAAAACAATTTAAATCAAATGAAAGTGAAATGCAATCTACAAAGCTAACTGAATCAAATCAAAGGCAAACACATTCAAACAAAGCTTTTTGAATAAAATGAAAGTTAAATACATTCTACAAAGCTAATTGAATTAAATGAATGTCAAACACATTCAAACAAAGCTTTTTGAATCAAATTTAAGTCAAACACATTCAAACAAAGAAATTTAAATCAAATATAAATGAAATGCATTCGACAAAGCTAACTGAACCAAATCAAAATCAAACACATTCAAACAAAGCTTTTTGAATAAAATGATAGTCAAATACATTCTACAAAGCTAATTGAATCAAATGAAAGTCAAACACATTCAAACAAAGCTTTTTGAATCAAATGAAAGTCTAACACATTCAAACAAAGCAATTTAAATCAAATGAAAGTAAAATGCATTCTACAAAGCTAACTGAATCAAATCAAAGTCAAACACATTCAAACAAAGCTTTATGAATAAAATGAAAGTTAAATACATTCTACAAAGCTACATGAATAAAATGAAAGTCAAACACATTCAAACAAAGCTTTTTTGAATCAAATGAAAGTCAAACAAATGTTTTTGAATAACATGAAAGTCAAACACATTCAAACGAAGCTATTTAAATCAAATGAAAGTCAAATGCATTCTACAAAGCTAATTGAATCAAATGAAAGTCAAACACATTCAAACAAAGCTTTTAAAATCAACTTAAAGTCTAACACATTCAAACAAAGCTTTTTGAATAAAATGAAAATTGAACACATTCAAATGAAGCTATTTAAATCAAATGAAAGTGAAATGCATTCATAAAAGCCAATTGAATCAAATGAAAGTCAAACACATTCAAACAAAGCTATTTGAATCAAATTAAAGTCAAATACATTTTACAAAGCTAATTGAATAAAATGAAAGTCAAACACATTCAAACAAAACTTTTTAAATCAAATGAATGTCTAACACATTCAAACGAAGCTTTTTGAATCAAATGAAAGTTAAATAATTTCAACAATGCTTATTAAATCAAATGAAAGTCAAACAAGTTCAAACAAAGCTTTTTAAATCAAATGAAAGTCAAACACATTCAAACAAAGCTATTTAAATCAAATGAAAGTGAAATGCATTCTACAAAGCTAATTGAATCAAATCAAAGTCAAACACATTCAAACAAAGCTATTTAAATCAAATAAAAGTCAAATAAATTCTACAAAGCTAATTGAGTCAAATAAAAGTCAAACACATTAAAAAAAAACTCTTTAAATCAAATGAAAGTCTAACACATTCAAACAAAGCTTTTTGAATCAAATGAAAGTAAAACACATTCAAACAAAGCTATTTAAATCAAATAAATGTGAAATGCATTCTACGAAGCTAATTGAATCAAATCAAAGTCAAACACGTTCAAACAAAGCTTTTTGTATAAAATGAAAGTCAAACACATTCAAACTAAGCCATATACATCAAATGAAAGTAAATTGCATTCTACATAGCTAATTGAATCAAATGAAAGTAACAACACATTCAAACAAAACTGATTGAATAAAACGAAGTGAAATACTTTCTACAAAGCTAATTGAATCAACTCAAAGTCAAACACATTCAAACAAAGCTTTTTGAATAAAATGAAAGTCAAACACATTCAAACATAGCTATTTGAAACAAATTAAAGTCAAATACATTCTACAAAGCTTTTTGAATCAAATAAAAGTCAAACACATTAAAAAAAACTCTTTAAATCAAATGAAAGTCTAACACATTCAAACGAAGCTTTTTGAATAAAATGAAAGTCAAACACATTCAAACATAGCTATTTGAAACAAATTAAATTCAAATACATTCTACAAAGCTATATGAATCAAATAAAAGTCAAACACATTCAAACAAAACTTTTTAAATCAAATGAATGTCTAACAGTTTCAAACGAAGCTTTTTGAATCAAATTAAAGTCAATAACATTCTACAAAGCTAATTGAATCAAATGAAAGTCAAACACATTCAAACAAAGCTTTTTGAATCAAATGAAAGTCAAACACATTCAAACAAAGCTATTTAAATCAAATGAATGTGAAATGCATTCAACGAAGCTAATTGAATCAAATCAAATTTAAACACGTTCAAACAAAGCTTTTTGAATAAAAAAAAAGTCAAACACATTCAAACTAAGCCATATGTATCAAATGAAAGTGAAATGCATTCAACAATGCTAATTGAATCAATTAAAAGTCAAACACATTCTAATGATGCTTTTTGAATCAAATGAAAGTCAAACACATTCAAACAAAGCAATTCAAATCAAATGAAAGTGAAATGCATTCTACAAAGCTAATTGAATCAAATCAAAGTCAAACACATTCAAACAAAGCTTTTAAAATCAACTGAAAGTCTAACACATTCAAACAAAGCTATTTGAATCAAATGAAAGTGAAATGTATTCTACAAAGCTAATTGGATCAAATCAAAGTCCAACACATTCAAACAAAGCTTTTTGTATAAAATGAATGTAAAACACATTCAAACATAGCTATTTGAAACAACTTAAAGTCAAATACATTCTACAAAGCTATGTGAATCAAATAAAAGTCAAACACATTCCAACAAAACTTTTTAAATCAAATGAATGTCTAACAGATTCAAACAAAGCTTTTTGAATCAAATGAAAGTCAAATAATTTCAACAATGCTTAGTAAATCAAATGAAAGTCAAAGACATTCAAACAAAGCTTTTTGAATCGAATGAAAGTCAAACACATTCAAACAAAGCTATTTAAATCAAATGAATGTGAAATGCATTCAACGAAGCTAATTGAACCAAATCAAAGTTAAACGCGTTCAAACAAAGCTTTTTGAATAAAATGAAAGTCAAATACATTCAAACAAATCCATATATATCTAATGAAAGTGAAATGCATTCTACAATGCTAATTGAATCAATTGAAAGTCAAACACAATCAAATGATGCTTTTTGAATCAAATGAAATTCAAACACATTCAAACAAAGCAATTCAAATCAAATGAAAGTGAAATGCATTCTACAAAGCTAATTGAATCAAATTAAAGTCAAACACATTCAAACAAAGCTTTTAAAATCAACTGAAAGTCTAACACATTCAAACAAAGCTATTTGAATCAAATGAAAGTGAAATTTATTCTACAAAGCTAATTGAATCAAATCAAAGTCCAACACATTCAAACAAAGCTTTTTGAATAAAATGAATGTAAAACACATTCAAACATAGCTATTTGAAACAAATTAAAGTCAAATACATTCTACAAAGCTATATGAATCAAATAAAAGTCAAACACATTCAAACAAAACTTTTTAAATCAAATGAATGTCTAACAGATTCAAACAAAGCTTTTTGAATCAAATGAAAGTCAAATAATTTCAACAATGCTTAGTAAATCAAATGAAAGTCAAAGACATTCAAACAAAGCTTTTTGAATCGAATGAAAGTCAAACACATTCAAACAAAGCTATTTAAATCAAATGAATGTGAAATGCATTCAACAAAGCTAATTGAATCAAATCAAAGTTAAACACGTTCAAACAAAGCTTTTTGAATAAAATGAAAGTCAAATACATTCAAACAAAGCCATATATATCTAATGAAAGTGAAATGCATTCTACAAAGCTAATTGAATCAATTGAAAGTCAAACACATTCAAACGAAGCTTTTTGAATCAAATGAAATTCAAACACATTCAAACAAAGCAATTTGAATCAAATGAAAGTTAAATGCATTCTGCAAAGCTAATTGAATCAAATCAAAGTCAAACACATTCAAACAAAGCATTTTGAATAAAATGAAAGTCAAATACATTCTACAAAGCTAATTGAATCAAATGAAAGTAAAACACATTCAAACAAAGCTTTTAAAATCAAAGGAAAGTCTAACACATTCAAACAAAGCTTTTTGAATAGAATGAAAATAAAACACATTCAAATGAAGCTATTTAAATTAAATGAAAGTGAAATGCATTCTAAAAAGCCAATTGAATCAAATGAAAGTCAAACACATTCAAACAAAGCTATTTGAATCTAATTAAAGTCAAATACATTTTACAAAGCTAATTGAATAAAATGAAAGTCAAACACATTCAAAAAAAACTTTTTAAATCAAATGAATGTCTAACAGATTCAAACAAAGCTTTTTGAATCAAATGAAAGTAAAATAATTTCAACAATGCTTAGTAAATAAAATGAAAGTCAAACACATTCAAACAAAGCTTTTTGAATCAAATGAAAGTCAAACACATTCAAACAAAGCTATTTAAATCAAATGAATGTGAAATGCATTCAACGAAGCTAATTGAATCAAATTAAATTTAAACACGTTCAAACAAAGCTTTTTGAATAAAATGAAAGTCAAACACATTCAAACTAAGCCATATATATCAAATGAAAGTGAAATGCATTCTACAATGCTAATTGAATCAATTGAAAGTCAAACACATTCAAATGATGCTTTTTGAATCAAATGAAAGTCAAACACATTCAAACAAAGCTATTTAAATCAAATGAAAGTGAAATGCATTTTACAAAGCTAACTGAATCAAATCAAAGTCAAACTCGTTCAAACAAAGCTTTTTGAATAAAATGAAAGTCAAATACATTCAAACAAAGCTTTTAAAATCAAAGGAAAGTCAAACACATTCAAACAAAGCTTTTTGAATAAAATGAAAATGAAACACATTCAAATGTAGCTATTTAAATAAAATGAAAGTGAAATGCATTCTAAAAAGCCAATTGAATCAAATGAAAGTCAAACACATTCAAACACGGCTATTTGAATCAAATTCAAGTCAAATACATTCTACAAAGTTAATTGAATCAAATGAAAGTCAAACACATTCAAACAAAACTTTTTAAATCAAAGGAAAGTCTAACACATTCAAACAAAGGTTTTTGGATAAAATTAAATTCAAACATATTCAAATGAGGCTATTTAAATTAAATGAAAGTGAAATGCATTCTAAAAAGCTAATTGAATCAAATGAAAGTCAAACACATTCAAACAAAGCTATTTGAATCAAATTAAAGTCAAATACATTCCACAAAGCTAATTGAATCAAATGAAAGTCAAACACATTCAAACAAAGCATTTTGAATCAAATGAAAGTCAAACACATTCAAACAAAGCTATTTAAATCAAATGAATGTGAAATGCATTCTACGAAGCTAATTGAATCAAATCAAAGTCAAACACGTTCAAACAAAGCTTTTTGTATAAAATTAAACTCAAACACATTCAAACTAAGCCATATACATCAAATGAAAGTAAATTGCATTCTACATAGCTAATTGAATGAAATGAAAGTAACAACACATTCAAACAAACTGGTTGAATAAAACGAAGTCAAATACTTTCTACAAAGCTAATTGAATCAAATGAAAGTCAAATACATTCTACAAAACAAATTGAATCAAATGAAATTCAAACACATTCAAACATAACTTTTTAAATCAAATGAAAGTAAAACACATTCAAACAAAGCTATTTGAAACAAATGAAAGTCAAATACATTCTACAAAGCTAATTAAATCAAATGAAAGTCAAACACATTCAAAAAAAGCATTTACATCAAATAAATGTCTTATACATTTAAACAAAGCTTTTTGAATCATATGAAAGTCAAATGCATTCAACAATGCTTATTGAATCAAATGAAAGTCAAACACATTCAAACAAAGCTTTTTGAATCTAATGTAAGTCAAGCACATTTAAACAAAGCAATTTAAATCAAATGAAAGTGAAATGCATTCTACAAAGCTATTTGAAACAAATGAAAGTCAAATACGTTCAAACAAAGCTTTTTTGATTAAAATGAAAGTCAAATACATTCTACAAAGCTAATTGAATCAAATGAAAGTCAAACACATTCAAATAAAGTTTTTAAAATCAACTTAAAGTCTAACACATTCAAACAAAGCTATTTGAATCAAAGGAATGTCAACCACATTCAAACAAAGCTGTTTAAATCAAATGAAAGTCAAATGTATTCAACAATGCTTATAAAATCAAATGAAAGTCAAACACATTCAAACAAAGCTTTGTAAATGAAATGAAAGTCTAACATATTCAAACAAAGCTATTTAAATCAAATGAAATTGAAATGCATTAAACAAAGCTAACTGAATCAAATCAAAGTCAAACACATTCAAACAAAGCTTTTTGAATAAAATGAAAATAAAACACATTCAAATGTAGCTATTTAAATCAAATGAAAGCGAAATGCATTCTAAAAAGCCAATTGAACCAAATGGAAGTCAAACACATTCAAACACAGCTATTTGAATCAAATTAAAGTCAAATTCATTCTACAAAGCTAATTGAATCAAATGAAAGTCAAACACATTCAAACAAAACTTTTTGAATCAAATGAAAGTCAAATACATTCAAACAAAGCTTTTAAAATCAAAGGAAAGTCAAACACATTCAAACAAAGCTTTTTGAATAAAATGAAAATAAAACACATTCAAATGTAGCTATTCAAATCAAATGAAAGTGAAATGCATTCTAAAAAGCCAATTGAATCAAATGAAAGTCAAACACATACAAACAAACCTATTTAAATCAAATGAAAGTGAAATGCATTCTACAAAGCTAATTGAATCAAATCAAAGTCAAACACATTCAAACAAAGCTTTTTGAATAAAATGAAAGTCAAACACATTCAAACAAAGCTATTTGAATCAAATTAAAGTCTAACACATTCAAACAAAGCTTTTTGAATAAAATGAAAGTCAAACACATTCAAACAAAGCTATTTGAATCAAATAAAAGTTAAACACATTCAAAAAAAACTTTTTAAATCAAATGAATGTCTAACACATTCAAACGAAGCTTTTTCAATCAAATGAAAGTCAAATAATTTCAGCAATGCTTAGCAAATCAAATCAATGTCAAACACATTCAAACAAAGCTTTTTAAATCAAATGAAAGTCAAACACATTCAAACTAAGCTATTTAAATCAAATGAAAGTAAAATGCATTCTACAAAGCTAATTGAATCAAATGAAAGTCAAACGCATTCAAACAAAGCTTTTAAAATCAACTGAAAGTCTAACACATTCAAACAAAGCTATTTAAATCAAATGAAAGTGAAATGAATTCTACAAAGCTAATTGAATCAAATGAAAGTCAAACTCATTCAAACAAAGCTTTTTAAATCAAATGAATGTCTTAACACATTCAAACGAAGCTTTTTGAATCAAATGAAAGTCAAATAATTTCAACAATGCTTAGTAAATCAAATGAAAGTCAAACACATTCAAACAAAGCTTTTTGAATCAAATGAAAGTCTAACACATTCAAACAAAGCTATTTAAATCAAAAGAATGTGAAATGCATTCTACGAAAATAATTGAATCAAATCAAAGTCAAACACGTTCAAACAAAGCTTTTTGAATAAAATGAAAGTCAAACACATTCAAACTAAGCCATATATATCAAATGAAAGTTAAATGCATTCTAAATAGCTAATTAAATCAAATGGAAGTAAAAACACATTCAAACAAAGCTTTTTAAATCAAATGAAAGTCTTAACATTCAAACAAAACTAATTGAATAAAACGAAGTCAAATACTTTCTACGAAGCTAATTGAATCAAATGAAAGTCAAATACATTCCACAAAGCAAATTGAATCAAATGAAAGTCAAACACATTCAAACAAAACTTTTAAATCAAATGAATGCCTAACACATTCAAACGAATCTTTTTGAATCAAATGAAAGTCAAACACATTCAAACAAATCTATTTAAATCAAATGAAAGTGAAATGCATTCTACAAAGCTAATTGAATCAAATGAAAGTCAAACACATTCAAACAAAGATTTTAAAATCAACTGAAAGTCTAACACATTCAAACAAAGCTATTTAAATCAAATGAAAGTGAAATACATTCTACAAAGTTAATTGAATCAAATGAAAGTCAAAAACATTCAAACAAAGCATTAAAAATCAACTGAAAATCTAACACATTCAAACAAAGCTATTTAAATTAAATGAAATTGAAATGCATTCTACAAAGCTAATTGAATCAAATCAATGTCAAACACATTCAAACAAAGCTTTTTGAATTAAATGAAAGTCAAACACATTCAAACATAGCTATTTGAAATAAATTAAAGTCAAATACATTCTACAAAGCTAATTGAATCATATAAAAGTGAAATGCAATCTACAAAGCTAATTGAATCTAATGAAACTCAAACACTTTCAAACAAATCTTTTTGAATAAAATGAAAGTCAAACAAATTCAAACAAAGCTATTTGAATCAAATTAAAGTCAAATAAATTTTACAAAGCTAATTGAATAAAATAAAAGTCAAACACATTCAAAAAAAACTTTTTAAATCAAATGAATGTCTAATACATTCAAACGAAGCTTTTTGAATCAAATGAAAGTCAAATAATTTCAACAATGCTTATCAAATCAAATGCAAGTAAAACACATTCAAACAAAGCTTTTTGAATCAAATGAAAGTCAGACACATTCAAACAAAGCTATTTAAATCAAATGAAAGTGAAATGCATTCTACAAAGCTAATTGAATCAAATGAAAGTCAAACACATTCAAACAAAGCTTTTAAAATCAACTGAAAGTCTAACGCATTCAAACAAAGCTATTTAAATCAAATGAAAGTGAAATGCATTCTACAAAGCTAATTGAATCAAATAAAATCAAACACATTCAGACAAAGCTTTTAAAATCAATTGAAAGTCTAACACATTCAAACAAAGCTATTTATATCAAATGAAAGTGAAATGCATTCTACAAAGCTAATTGAATCAACTCAAAGTCAAACACATTCAAACAAAGCTTTTTGAATAAAATGAAAGTCAAACACATTCAAACATAGCTATTTGAAACAAATTAAAGTCAAATACATTCAACAAAGCTATATGAATCAAATAAAAGTCAAACACACTCAAACAAAACTTTTTAAATCAAATGAATGTCTAACACATTCAAACGAACCTTTTTGAATCAAATGAAAGTCAAATAATTTCAACAATGCTTAGTAAATCAAATGAAAGTCAAACACATTCAAACAAAGCTTTTTGAATCAAATGAAAGTCAAACACATTCAAACAAAGCTATTTAAATCAAATGAATGTGAAATGCATTCTACGAAGCTAATTGAATCAAATCAAACAAAGCTTTTTGTATAAAATGAAAGTCAAACACATTCAAACTAAGCCATATACATCAAATGAAAGTAAATTGCATTCTACATAGCTAATAGAATCAAATGAAAGTAATAACACATTCAAACAAAACTGATTGAATAAAACGAAGTCAAATACTTTCTACAAAGCTAATTGAATCAACTCAAAGTCAAACACATTCAAACAAAGCTTTTTGAATAAAATGAAAGTCAAACACATTCAAACATAGCTATTTAAAACAAATTAAAGTCAAATACATTCTACAAAGCTATATGAATGAAATAAAAGTCAAACACATTCAAACAAAACTTTTTAAATCAAATGAATGTCTAACACATTCAAACCAACCTTTTTGAATCAAATGAGAGTCAAACACATTTAAACAAAACTTTTAAATCAAATGAATGCCTAACACATTCAAACGAAGCTTTTTGAATCAAATGAAAGTCAAACACATTCAAACAAAGCTATTTAAATCAAATGAAAGTGAAATGCATTCTACAAAGCTAATTGAATCAAATAAAAGTCAAACACACTCAAACAAAACTTTTTAAATCAAATGAATGTCTAACACATTCAAACGAACCTTTTTGAATCAAATGAAAGTCAAATAATTTCAACAATGCTTAGTAAATCAAATGAAAGTCAAACACATTCAAACAAAGCTTTTTGAATCAAATGAAAGTCAAACACATTCAAACAAAGCTATTTAAATCAAATGAATGTGAAATGCATTCTACGAAGCTAATTGAATCAAATCAAACAAAGCTTTTTGTATAAAATGAAAGTCAAACACATTCAAACTAAGCCATATACATCAAATGAAAGTAAATTGCATTCTACATAGCTAATAGAATCAAATGAAAGTAACAACACATTCAAACAAAACTGATTGAATAAAACGAAGTCAAATACTTTCTACAAAGCTAATTGAATCAACTCAAAGTCAAACACATTCAAACAAAGCTTTTTGAATAAAATGAAAGTCAAACACATTCAAACATAGCTATTTAAAACAAATTAAAGTCAAATACATTCTACAAAGCTATATGAATGAAATAAAAGTCAAACACATTCAAACAAAACTTTTTAAATCAAATGAATGTCTAACACATTCAAACGAACCTTTTTGAATCAAATGAGAGTCAAACACATTCAAACAAAACTTTTAAATCAAATGAATGCCTAACACATTCAAACGAAGCTTTTTGAATCAAATGAAAGTCAAACACATTCAAACAAAGCTATTTAAATCAAATGAAAGTGAAATGCATTCTACAAAGCTAATTGAATCAAATGAAAGTCAAACACATTCAAACAAAACTTTTAAAATCAACTAAAAGTCTAACACATTCAAACAAAGCTATTTAAATCAAATGAAAGTGAAATGCATTCTACAAAGTTAATTGATTCAAATGAAAGTCAAACACATTCAAACAAAGCATTTAAAATCAACTGAAAATCTAACACATTCAAACAAAGCTATTTAAATCAAATGAAATTGAAATGCATTCTACAAAGCTAATTGAATCAAATCAAAGTCAAACACATTCAAACAAAGCTTTTTGAATTAAATGAAAGTCAAACACATTCAAACATAGCTATTTGAAATAAATTAAAGTCAAATACATTCTACAAAGCTAATTGAATCATATGAAAGTGAAATGCATTCTACAAAGCCAATTGAATCAAATGAAAGTCAAACACATTCAAACAAATCTTTTTGAATAAAATGAAAGTCAAACAAATTCAAACAAAGCTATTTGAATCAAATTAAATTCAAATAAATTCTACAAAGCTAATTAAATCAAATAAAAGTCAATCACATTCAAAAAAAACTTTTTAAATCAAATGAATGTCTTACACATTCAAAACAAGCTTTTTGAATCAAATGAAAGTCAAATAGTTTCAACAATGCTTATCAAATCAAATGAAAGTCAAACACATTCAATCAAAGCTTTTTGAATCAAATGAAAGTCAAACACTTTCAAACAAAGCTATTTAAATCAAATGAATGTGAAATGCATTCTACGAAGCTAATTGAATCAAATCAAAGTCAAACACGTTCAAACAAAGCTTTTAAAATCAACAGAAAGTCTAACACATTCAAACAAAGCTATTTAAATCAAATGAAAGTGAAATGCATTCTACAAAGCTAATTGAATCAAATAAACTCAAACACATTCAGACAAAGCTTTTAAAATCAACTGAAAGTCTAACACATTCAAACAAAGCTATTTAAATCAAATGAAGGTGAAATGCATTCTACAAAGCTAATTGAATCAACTCAAAGTCAAACACATTCAAACAAAGCTTTTTGAATAAAATGAAAGTCAAACACATTCAAACATAGCTATTTGAAACAAATTAAAGTCAAATACATTCTACAAAGCTATATGAATCAAATAAAAGTCAAACACATTCAAACAAAACCTTTTAAATCAAATGAATGTCTAACACATTCAAACGAACCTTTTTGAATCAAATGAAAGTCAAATAATTTCAACAATGCTTAGTAAATCAAATGAAAGTCAAACACATTCAAACAAAGCTTTTTGAATCAAATGAAAGTCAAACACATTCAAACAAAGCTATTTAAATCAAATGAATGTGAAATGCATTCTACGAAGCTAATTGAATCAAATCAAAGTCAAACACGTTCAAACAAAGCTTTTTGTATAAAATGAAAGTCAAACACATTCAAACTAAGCCATATATATCAAATGAAAGTAAATTGCATTCTACATAGCTAATTGAATCAAATGAAAGTAACAACACATTCAAACAAAACTGATTGAATAAAACGAAGTCAAATACTTTCTACGAAGCTAATTGAATCAAATGAAAGTCAAACACATTTAAATGAAGTTATTTATATCAAATGAAAGTGAAACGCATTCTAAAAAGCTAATTAAATCAAATGAAAGTCAAACACATTCAAACAAAGCTATTTGAAACAAATGAAAGTCAAATACAATCTACAAAGCTTATTAAATCAAATGAAAGTCAAACACGTTCAAAAAAAGCTTTTACATCAAATAAAAGTCTTACACATATAAACAAAGCTTTTTGAATCATATGAAAGTCAAATGCATTCAACAATGCTTATTGAATCAAATGAAAGTTAAACACATTCAAACAAAGCATTTTGAATCAAATTGTATGTCAAACACATTTAAACAAAGCAATTTAAATCAAATATAAGTGAAATGCATTCTACAAAGCTAAATGAATCAAATGAAAGTCAAACACGTTCAAACAATGCTTTTTTGATTAAAATGAAAGTCAAATACATTCTACAAAGCTAATTGAATCAAATGAAAGTCAAACACATTCAAATAAAGTTTTTAAAATCAACTTAAAGTCTAACACATTCAAACAAAGCTATTTGAATCAAATGAAAGTCAAATGCATTCAATAATGCTTATTGAATCAAATGAATGTCAAACACATTCCAACAAAGATGTTTAAATCAAATGAAAGTCAAATGTATTCAACAATGCTTATTGAATCAAATGAAATTCAAACACATTCAAACAAAGGTTTTTAAATGAAATGAAAGTCTAACACATACAAACAAAGCTATTTAAATCAAATGAAAGTGAAATGCATTCTACAAAGCTAACTGAATCAAATCAAAGTCAAATACATTCAAAAAAAGCTTTTTGAATAAAATGAAAGTCAAATACATTCAAACAAAGCTTTTTGAATAAAATGATAATAAAACACATTCAAATGTAGCTATTTAAATCAATTGAAAGTTAAATGCATTCTAAAAAGCCAATTGAATCAAATGAAAGTCAAACACATTCAAACACACCTATTTGAATCAAATTAAAGTCAAATACATTCTACAAAGCTAATTGAATCAAATGAAATTCAAACACATTCAAACATAACTTTTTAAATCAACTGAAAGTCAAATACATTCAAACAAAGCTTTTAAAATCAAAGGAAAGTCAAACACATTCAAACAAAGCTTTTTGAATAAAATGAAAATAAAACACATTCAAATGTAGCTATTTAAATCAAATGAAAGTGAAATGCATTCTAATAATCCAATTGAATCAAATGAAAGTCAAACACATTCAAACACAGCTATTTGAATCAAATTAATTTCAAATACATTCTACAAAGCTAATTGAATCAAATGAAAGTCAAACACATTCAAACAAAACTTTTTAAATCAAAGGAAAGTCAAACACGTTCAAACAAAGCTTTTTTGATTAAAATGAAAGTCAAATAAATTCTACAAAGCTAATTGAATCAAATGAAAGTCAAAGACATTCAAATAAAGTATTTAAAATCAACTTAAAGTCTAACACATTCAAACAAAGCTATTTGAATCAAATGAAAGTCAAATGCATTCAATAATGCTTATTGAATCAAATGAATGTCAAACACATTCAAACAAAGCTTTTAAAATCAAAGGAAAGTCAAACACATTCAAACAAAGCTTTTTGAATAAAATGAAAATGAAACACATTCAAATGTAGCTATTTAAATAAAATGAAAGTGAAATGCATTCTAAAAAGCCAATTGAATCAAATGAAAGTCAAACACATTCAAACACAGCTATTTGAATCAAATTAAAGTCAAATACATTCTACAAAGCTAATTGAATCAAATGAAAGTCAAACACATTCAAACAAAACTTTTTAAATCAAAGGAAAGTCTAACACATTCAAACAAAGCTTTTTGAAAAAAATTAAATTCAAACACATTCAAATGAGGCTATTTAAATCAAATGAAAGTGAAATGCATTCTAAAAAGCTAATTGAATCAAATGAAAGTCAAACACATTCAAACAAAGCTATTTGAATCAAATTAAAGTCAAATACATTCCACAAAGCTAATTGAATCAAATGAAAGTCAAACACATTCAAACAAAGCATTTTGAATCAAATGAAAGTCAAACACATTCATACAAAGCTATTTAAATCAAATGAATGTCAAATGCATTCTACGAAGCTAATTGAATCAAATCAAAGTCAAACACATTCAAACAAAGCTTTTTGAATAAAATGAAAATAAAACACATTCAAATGTAGCTATTTAAATCAAATGAAAGCGAAATGCATTCTAAAAAGCCAATTGAATCAAATGAAAGTCAAACACATTCAAACACAGCTATTTGAATCAAATTAAAGTTAAATACATTCTACAAAGCTAATTGAATCAAATAAAAGTCAAACACATTCAAACAAAACTTTTTGAATCAAATGAAAGTCAAATACATTCAAACAAAGCTTTTAAAATCAAAGGAAAGTCAAACACATTCAAACAAAGCTTTTTGAATAAAATGAAAATAAAACACATTCAAATGTAGCTATTCAAATCAAATGAAAGTGAAATGCATTCTAAAAAGCCAATTGAATCAAATGAAAGTCAAACACATACAAACAAACTTATTTAAATCAAATGAAAGTGAAATGCATTCTACAAAGCTAATTGAATCAAATCAAAGTCAAACACATTCAAACAAAGCTTTTTGAATAAAATGAAAGTCAAACACATTCAAACAAAGCTATTTGAATCAAATTAAAGTCAAACACATTCAAACAAAGCTTTTTGAATAAAATGAAAGTCAAACACATTCAAACAAAGCTATTTGAATCAAATTAAAGTCAAATAAATTCTACAAAGCTAATTGAATCAAATAAAAGTTAAACACATTCAAAAAAAACTTTTTAAATCAAATGAATGTCTAACACATTCAAACGAAGCTTTTTGAATCAAATGAAAGTCAAATAATTTCAGCAATGCTTAGCAAATCAAATGAATGTCAAACACATTCAAACAAAGCTTTTTAAATCAAATGGAAGTTAAACACATTCAAACTAAGCTATTTAAATCAAATGAAAGTGAAATGCATTCTACAAAGCTAATTGAATCAAATGAATGTCAAACGCATTCAAACAAAGCTTTTAAAATCAACGTAAAGTCTAACACATTCAAACAAAACTATTTAAATCAAATGAAAGTGAAATGAATTCTACAAAGCTAATTGAATCAAATGAAAGTCAAACTCATTCAAACAAAGCTTTTTAAATCAAATGAATGTCTTAACACATTCAAACGAAGCTTTTTGAATCAAATGAAAGTCAAATAATTTCAACAATGCTTAGTAAATCAAATGAAAGTCAAACACATTCAAACAAAGCTTTTTGAATCAAATGAAAGTCTAACACATTCAAACAAAGCTATTTAAATCAAATGAATGTGAAATGCATTCTACGAAAATAATTGAATCAAATCAAAGTCAAACACGTTCAAACAAAGCTTTTTGAATAAAATGAAAGTCAAACACATTCAAACTAAGCCATATATATCAAATGAAAGTTAAATGCATTCTAAATAGCTAATTAAATCAAATGGAAGTAAAAACACATTCAAACAAAGCTTTTTAAATCAAATGAAAGTCTTAACATTCAAACAAAACTAATTGAATAAAACGAAGTCAAATACTTTCTACGAAGCTAATTGAATCAAATGAAAGTCAAATACATTCCACAAAATAAATTGAATCAAATGAAAGTCAAAAACATTCAAACAAAACTTTTAAATCAAATGAATGCCTAACACATTCAAACGAATCTTTTTGAATCAAATGAAAGTCAAACACATTCAACCAAAGCTATTTAAATCAAATGAAAGTGAAATGCATTCTACAAAGCTAATTGAATCAAATGAAAGTCAAACACATTCAAACGAAGATTTTAAAATCAACTGAAAGTCTAACACATTCAAACAAAGCTATTTAAATCAAATGAAAGTGAAATGCATTCTACAAAGTTAATTGAATCAAATGAAAGTCAAACACATTCAAACAAAGCATTAAAAATCAACTGAAAATCTAACACATTCAAACAAAGCTATTTAAATTAAATGAAATTGAAATGCATTCTACAAAGCTAATTGAATCAAATCAAAGTCAAACACATTCAAACAAAGCTTTTTGAATTAAATGAAAGTCAAACACATTCAAACATAGCTATTTAAAATAAATTAAAGTCAAATACATTCTACAAAGCTAATTGAATCATATAAAAGTGAAATGCAATCTACAAAGCTAATTGAATCTAATGAAACTCAAACACTTTCAAACAAATCTTTTTGAATAAAATGAAAGTCAAACAAATTCAAACAAAGCTATTTGAATCAAATTAAAGTCAAATAAATTCTACAAAGCTAATTGAATAAAATAAAATTCAAACACATTCAAAAAAAACTTTTTAAATCAAATGAATGTCTAACACATTCAAACGAAGCTTTTTGAATCAAATGAAAGTCAAATAATTTACACAATGCTTATCAAATCAAATGAAAGTAAAACACATTCAAACAAAGCTTTTTGAATTAAATGAAAGTCAGACACATTCAAACAAAGCTATTTAAATCAAATGAAAGTGAAATGCATTCTACAAAGCTAATTGAATCAAATGAAAGTCAAACACATTCAAACAAAGCTTTTAAAATCAACTAAAAGTCTAACACATTCAAACAAAGCTATTTAAATCAAATGAAAGTGAAATGCATTCTACAAAGCTAATTGAATCAAATAAAATCAAACACATTCAAACAAAGCTTTTAAAATCATCTGAAAGTCTAACACATTCAAACAAATCTATTTAAATCAAATAAAAGTGAAATGCATTCTACAAAGCTAATTGAATCAACTCAAAGTCAAACACATTCAAACAAAGCTTTTTGAATAAAATGAAAGTCAAACACATTCAAATATAGCTATTTGAAACAAATTAAAGTCAAATACATTCTACAAAGCTATATGAATCAAATAAAAGTCAAACACACTCAAACAATACTTTTTAAATCAAATGAATGTCTAACACATTCAAACGAACCTTTTTAAATCAAATGAAAGTCAAATAATTTCAACAATGCTTAGTAAATCAAATGAAAGTCAAACACATTCAAACAAAGCTTTTTGAATCAAATGAAAGTCAAACACATTCAAACAAAGCTGTTTAAATCAAATGAAAGTCAAATGTATTCAACAATGCTTATAAAATCATATCAAAGTCAAACACATTCAAACAAAGCTTTGTAAATGAAATGAAAGTCTAACATATTCAAACAAAGCTATTTAAATCAAATGAAATTGAAATGCATTAAACAAAGCTAACTGAATCAAATCAAAGTCAAACACATTCAAACAAAGCTTTTTTAATAAAATGAAAATAAAACACATTCAAATGTAGCTATTTAAATAAAATGAAAGCGAAATGCATTCTAAAAAGCCAATTGAATCAAAGGAAAGTCAAACACATTCAAACACAGCTATTTGAATCGAATTGAAGTCAAATACATTCTACAAAGCTAATTGAATCAAATGAAAGTCAAACACATTCAAACAAAACTTTTTGAATCAAATGAAAGTCAAATACATTCAAACAAAGCTTTTAAAATCAAAGGAAAGTCAAACACATTCAAACAAAGCTTTTTGAATAAAACGAAAATAAAACACATTCAAATGTAGCTATTTAAATCAAATGAAAGCGAAATGCATTCTAAAAAGCCAATTGAATCAAATGAAAGTCAAACACATTCAAACACAGCTATTTGAATCAAATTAAAGTCAAATACATTCTAAAAACCTAATTGAATCAAATGAAAGTCAAACACATTCAAACAAAACTTTTTGAATCAAATGAAAGTCAAATACATTCAAACAAAGCTTTTAAAATCAAAGGAAAGTCAAACACATTCAAACAAAGCTTTTTGAATAAAATGAAAATAAAACACATTCAAATGTAGCTATTCAAATCAAATGAAAGTGAAATGCATTCTAAAAAGCCAATTGAATCAAATGAAAGTCAAACACATACAAACAAACCTATTTAAATCAAATGAAAGTGAAATGCATTCTACAAAGCTAATTGAATCAAATCAAAGTCAAACACATTCAAACAAAGCTTTTTGAATAAAATGAAAGTCAAACACATTCAAACAAAGCTATTTGAATCAAATTAAAGTCAAACACATTCAAACAAAGCTTTTTGAATAAAATGAAAGTCAAACACATTCAAACAAAGCTATTTGAATCAAATTAAAGTCAAATAAATTCTACAAAGCTAATTGAATCAAATAAAAGTTAAACACATTCAAAAACAACTTTTTAAATCAAATGAATGTCTAACACATTCAAACGAAGCTTTTTGAATCAAATGAAAGTCAAATAATTTCAGCAATGCTTAGCAAATCAAATGAATGTCAAACACATTCAAATAAAGCTTTTTAAATCAAATGGAAGTTAAACACATTCAAACTAAGCTATTTAAATCAAATGAAAGTGAAATGCATTCTACAAAGCTAATTGAATCAAATGAAAGTCAAACGCATTCAAACAAAGCTTTTAAAATCAACTGAAAGTCTAACACATTCAAACAAAGCTATTTAAATCAAATGAAAGTGAAATGAATTCTACAAAGCTAATTGAATCAAATGAAAGTCAAACTCATTCAAACAAAGCTTTTTAAATCAAATGAATGTCTTAACACATTCAAACGAAGCTTTTTGAATCAAATGAAAGTCAAATAATTTCAACAATGCTTAGTAAATCAAATGAAAGTCAAACACATTCAAACAAAGCTTTTTGAATCAAATGAAAGTCTAACACATTCAAACAAAGCTATTTAAATCAAATGAATGTGAAATGCATTCTACGAAAATAATTGAATCAAATCAAAGTCAAACACGTTCAAACAAAGCTTTTTCAATAAAATGAAAGTCAAACACATTCAAACTAAGCCATATATATCAAATGAAAGTTAAATGCATTCTAAATAGCTAATTAAATCAAATGGAAGTAAAAACACATTCAAACAAAGCTTTTTAAATCAAATGAAAGTCTTAACATTCAAACAAAACTAATTGAATAAAACGAAGTCAAATACTTTCTACGAAGCTAATTGAATCAAATGAAAGTCAAATACATTCCACAAAGCAAATTGAATCAAATGAAAGTCAAAAACATTCAAACAAAACTTTTAAATCAAATGAATGCCTAACACATTCAAACGAATCTTTTTGAATCAAATGAAAGTCAAACACATTCAAACAAAGCTATTTAAATCAAATGAAAGTGAAATGCATTCTACAAAGCTAATTGAACCAAATGAAAGTCAAACACATTCAAACAAAGATTTTAAAATCAACTGAAAGTCTAACACATTCAAACAAAGCTATTTAAATCAAATGAAAGTGAAATGCATTCTACAAAGTTAATTGAATCAAATGAAAGTCAAACACATTCAAACAAAGCATTAAAAATCAACTGAAAATCTAACACATTCAAACAAAGCTATTTAAATTAAATGAAATTGAAATGCATTCTACAAAGCTAATTGAATCAAATCAAAGTCAAACACATTCTAACAAAGCTTTTTGAATTAAATGAAAGTCAAACACATTCAAACATAGCTATTTGAAATAAATTAAAGTCAAATACATTCTACAAAGCTAATTGAATCATATAAAAGTGAAATGCAATCTACAAAGCTAATTGAATCTAATGAAACTCAAACACTTTCAAACAAATCTTTTTGAATAAAATGAAAGTCAAACAAATTCAAACAAAGCTATTTGAATCAAATTAAAGTCAAATAAATTCTACAAAGCTAATTGAACCAAATAAAAGTCAAACACATTCAAAAAAAACTTTTTAAATCAAATGAATGTCTAACACATTCAAACGAAGCTTTTTGAATCAAATGAAAGTCAAATAATTTCAACAATGCTTATCAAATCAAATGAAAGTAAAACACATTCAAACAAAGCTTTTTGAATCAAATGAAAGTCAGACACATTCAAACAAAGCTATTTAAATCAAATGAAAGTGAAATGCATTCTACAAAGCTAATTGAATCAAATGAAAGTCAAACACATTCAAACAAAGCTTTTAAAATCAACTGAAAGTCTAACACATTCAAACAAAGCTATTTAAATCAAATGAAAGTGAAATGCATTCTACAAAGCTAATTGAATCAAATAAAATCAAACACATTCAGACAAAGCATTTAAAATCAACTGAAAGTCTAACACATTCAAACAAAGCTATTTAAATCAAATGAAAGTGAAATGCATTCTACAAAGCTAATTTAATCAACTCAAAGTCAAACACATTCAAACAAAGCTTTTTGAATAAAATGAAAGTCAAACACATTCAAACATAGCTATTTGAAACAAATTAAAGTCAAATACATTCTACAAAGCTATATGACTCAAATAAAAGTCAAACACTCAAACAAAACTTTTTAAATCAAATGAATGTCTAACATATTCAAACGAACCTTTTTGAATCAAATGAAAGTCAAAAAATTTCAACAATGCTTAGTAAATCAAATGAAAGTCAAACACATTCAAACAAAGCTTTTTGAATCAAATGAAAGTCAAACACATTCAAACAAAGCTATTTAAATCAAATGAATGTGAAATGCATTCTACGAAGCTAATTGAATCAAATCAATGTCAAACACGTTCAAACAAAGCTTTTTGTATAAAATGAAAGTCAAACACATTCAAACTAAGCCATATACATCAAATGAAAGTAAATTGCATTCTACATAGCTAATTGAATCAAATGAAAGTAACAACACATTCAAACAAAACTGATTCAATAAAACGAAGTCAAATACTTTATACAAAGCTAATTGAATCAACTCAAAGTCAAACACATTCAAACAAAGCTTTTTGAATAAAATGAAAGTCAAACACATTCAAACATAGCTATTTGAAACAAATTAAAGTCAAATACATTCTACAAAGCTATATGAATGAAATAAAAGTCAAACACATTCAAACAAAACTTTTTAAATCAAATGAATGTCTAACACATTCAAACGAACCTTTTTGAATCAAATGAAAGTCAAACACATTCAAACAAAACTTTTAAATCAAATGAATGCCTAACACATTCAAACGAAGCTTTTTCAATCAAATGAAAGTCAAACACATTCAAACAAAGCTATTTAAATCAAAAGAAAGTGAAATGCATTCTACAAAGCTAATTGAATCAAATGAAAGTCAAACACATTCAAACAAAGCTTTTAAAATCAACTGAAAGTCTAACACATTCAAACAAATCTATTTAAATCAAATGAAAGTGAAATGCATTCTACAAAGTTAATTGAATCAAATGAAAGTCAAACACATTCAAACAAAGCATTTAAAATCAACTGAAAATCTAACACATTCAAACAAAGCTATTTAAATCAAATGAAATTGAAATGCATCAAATCAAAGTCAAACACATTCAAACAAAGCTTTTTGAATTAAATGAAAGTCAAACACATTCAAACATAGCTATTTGAAATAAATTAAAGTCAAATACATTCTACAAAGCTATTTGAATCATATGAAAGTGAAATGCATTCTACAAAGCTAATTGAATCAAATGAAAGTCAAACACATTCAAACAAATCTTTTTGAATAAAATGAAAGTCAAACAAATTCAAACAAAGCTATTTGAATCAAATTAAAGTCAAATAAATTCTACAAAGCTAATTAAACCAAATAAAAGTCAATCACATTCAAAAAAAACTTTTTAAATCAAATGAATGTCTTACACATTCAAAAAAAGCTTTTTGAATCAAATGAAAGTCAAATAGTTTCAACAATGCTTATCAAATCAAATGAAAGTCAAACACATTCAATCAAAGCTTTTTGAATCAAATGAAAGTCAAACACATTCAAACAAAGCTATTTAAATCAAATGAAAGTGAAATGCATTCTACAAAGCTAATTGAATCAAATGAAAGTCAAACACATTCAAACAAAGCTTTTAAAATCAACTGAAAGTCTAACACATTCAAACAAAGCTATTTAAATCAAATGAAAGTGAAATGCATTCTACAAAGCTAATTGAATCAAATAAAATCAAACACATTCAGACAAAGCATTTAAAATCAACTGAAAGTCTAACACATTCAAACAAAGCTATTTAAATCAAATGAAAGTGAAATGCATTCTACAAAGCTAATTGAATCAACTCAAAGTCAAACACATTCAAACAAAGCTTTTTGAATAAAATGAAAGTCAAACACATTCAAACATAGCTATTTGAAACAAATTAAAGTCAAATACATTCTACAAAGCTATATGAATCAAATAAAAGTCAAACACTCAAACAAAACTTTTTAAATCAAATTAATGTCTAACACATTCAAACGAACCTTTTTGAATCAAATGAAAGTCAAACAATTTCAACAATGCTTAGTAAATCAAATGAAAGTCAAACACATTCAAACAAAGCTTTTTGAATCAAATGAAAGTCAAACACATTCAAACAAAGCTATTTAAATCAAATAAATGTGAAATGCATTCTACGAAGCTAATTGAATCAAATCAAAGTCAAACACGTTCAAACAAAGCTTTTTGTATAAAATGAAAGTCAAACACATTCAAACTAAGCCATATACATCAAATGAAAGTAAATTGCATTCTACATAGCTAATTGAATCAAATGAAAGTAACAACACATTCAAACAAAACTGATTGAATAAAACGAAGTGAAATACTTTCTACAAAGCTAATTGAATCAACTCAAAGTCAAACACATTCAAACAAAGCTTTTTGAATAAAATGAAAGTCAAACACATTCAAACATAGCTATTTGAAACAAATTAAAGTCAAATACATTCTACAAAGCTATATGAATGAAATAAAAGTCAAACACATTCAAACAAAACTTTTTAAATCAAATGAATGTCTAACACATTCAAACGAACCTTTTTGAATCAAATGAAAGTCAAACACATTCAAACAAAACTTTTAAATCAAATGAATGCCTAACACATTCAAACGAAGCTTTTTGAATCAAATGAAAGTCAAACACATTCAAACAAAGCTATTTAAATCAAATGAAAGTGAAATGCATTCTACAAAGCTAATTGAATCAAATGAAAGTCAAACACATTCAAACAAAGCTTTTAAAATCAACTGAAAGTCTAACACATTCAAACAAAGCTATTTAAATCAAATGAAAGTGAAATGCATTCTACAAAGTTAATTGAATCAAATGAAAGTCAAACACATTCAAACAAAACATTTAAAATCAACTGAAAATCTAACACATTCAAATAAAGCTATTTAAATCAAATGAAATTGAAATGCATTCTACAAAGCTAATTGAATCAAATCAAAGTCAAACACATTCAAACAAAGCTTTTTGAATTAAATGAAAGTCAAACACATTTAAACATAGCTATTTGAAATAAATTAAAGTCAAATACATTCTACAAAGCTAATTGAATCATATGAAAGTGAAATGCATTCTACAAAGCTAATTGAATCAAATGAAAGTCAAACACATTCAAACAAATCTTTTTGAATAAAATGAAAGTCAAACAAATTCAAACAAAGCTATTTGAATCAAATTAAAGTCAAATAAATTCTACAAAGCTAATTAAATCAAATAAAAGTCAATCACATTCAAAAAAAACTTTTTAAATCAAATGAATGTCTTACACATTCAAAAAAAGCTTTTTGAATCAAATGAAAGTCAAATAGTTTCAACAATGCTTATCAAATCAAATGAAAGTCAAACACATTCAATCAAAGCTTTTTGAATCAAATGAAAGTCAAACACATTCAAACAAAGCTATTTAAATCAAATGAATGTGAAATGCATTCTACGAAGCTAATTGAATCAAATCAAAGTCAAACACGTCCAAACAAAGCTTTTAAAATCAACAGAAAGTCTAACACATTCAAACAAAGCTATTTAAATCAAATGAAAGTGAAATGCATTCTACAAAGCTAATTGAATCAAATAAAATCAACCACATTCAGACAAAGCTTTTAAAATCAACTGAAAGTCTAACACATTCAAACAAAGCTATTTAAATCAAATGAAAGTGAAATGCATTCTACAAAGCTAATTGAATCAACTCAAAGTCAAACACATTCAAACAAAGCTTTTTGAATAAAATGAAAGTCAAACACATTCAAACATAGCTATTTGAAACAAATTAAAGTCAAATACATTCTACAAAGCTATATGAATCAAATAAAAGTCAAACACATTCAAACGAACCTTTTTGAATCAAATGAAAGTCAAATAATTTCAACAATGCTTAGTAAATCAAATGAAAGTCAAACACATTCAAACAAAGCTTTTTGAATCAAATGAAAGTCAAACACATTCAAACAAAGCTATTTAAATCAAATGAATGTGAAATGCATTCTACGAAGCTAATTGAATCAAATCAAAGTCAAACACGTTCAAACAAAGCTTTTTGTATAAAATGAAAGTCAAACACATTCAAACTAAGCCATATATATCAAATGAAAGTAAATTGCATTCTACATAGCTAATTGAATCAAATGAAAGTAACAACACATTCAAACAAAACTGATTGAATAAAACGAAGTCAAATACTTTCTACGAAGCTAATTGAATCAAATGAAAGTCAAACACATTCAAATGAAGTTATTTATATCAAATGAAAGTGAAACGCATTCTAAAAAGCTAATTAAATCAAATGAAAGTCAAACACATTCAAACAAAGCTATTTGAAACAAATGAAAGTCAAATACAATCTACAAAGCTTATTAAATCAAATGAAAGTCAAACACGTTCAAAAAAAGCTTTTACATCAAATAAAAGTCTTACACATTTAAACAAAGCTTTTTGAATCATATGAAAGTCAAATGCATTCAACAATGCTTATTGAATCAAATGAAAGTTAAACACATTCAAACAAAGCATTTTGAATTAAATTTTATGTCAAACACATTTAAACAAAGCAATTTAAATCAAATATAAGTGAAATGCATTCTACAAAGCTAATTGAATCAAATGAAAATCAAACACGTTCAAACAATGCTTTTTTGATTAAAATGAAAGTCAAATACATTCTACAAAGCTAATTGAATCAAATGAAAGTCAAACACATTCAAATAAAGTTTTTAAAATCAACTTAAAGTCTAACACATTCAAACAAAGCTATTTGAATCAAATGAAAGTCAAATGCATTCAATAATGCTTATTGAATCAAATGAATGTCAAACACATTCCAACAAAGCTGTTTAAATCAAATGAAAGTCAAATGTATTCAACAATGCTTATTGAATCAAATGAAAGTCAAACACATTCAAACAAAGCTTTTTAAATGAAATGAAAGTCTAACACATACAAACAAAGCTATTTAAATCAAATGAAAGTGAAATTGATGTAAGTCTAATACACCCTTCCAACATAATGATAAGGTATTAGACTCGAAAGAAAACAACTCGCCTTTGAAACGTTTTGGAATTGCGAAAATAACCAAAACCCAAGAACAAACTCAAGGTATTGGGATCTTAGGCTAGAAACTCGAGACACACTCAAAGTTTCCCCTAATCTTACAACTCAAGAACACACTCAAAGTTATAAGGAACAACACTCAAACTTTGGACAAACACAAAGAAGAATGTTAAACAAACCTCACGGTTTTTATGTATATCTCCAAAACTGATTTTATTTTTGGTTTGCTCTCCCTTTTATAGAGGAAAGGAGCAGCAAATAAGCACACCAAAAGGCAAGGAAAACCGTCCAAAAGATGGAGAGCCAAAAGCCACGGTTTTCCTTAATACAAGCTAGCTTTAAATGCACTAATTAAGCCTAAAGATGAAGAGTTAAACTCTTCCTATTACAACCAGCCAAAGTTCAACTCTTGGCATTATTTTTCAGCAAAGAAAAGTTAAAAACTTAAGCTAATAATAAGAAGTAAATGGAACAAGAATCACACGCCCAAAATAGTAGTGAAATGAGCCAAAGTGTGATTTATGTCAACTGTTTTCCAATCTTCAATCCACCCATGAAATGCAACATAGAATTTCGGCCTTCTTTGAAAATGGGTAAAACCCAAGAGTCTCCAAGACTAGAGCAACTGGTTCCTGATCCATGAAGCTTCTAAGTGGGCTTCTCGATCTTGGATCATTCTCCCCTTCTTGAAAAAAGTTTGACCCCAAACTTGCATCTTTTAAATAAGGAGATAAATCTCGTATGTTGAAAGTAGCACTTTTTAAATCAATTTTATGATTCACTTGCACACACCCCCTTTTTAGCATCTTTTTCAACCACTCATACAACCCTTGCTTGGTTTTGGACGTCGTTTTCCACTTATTCCCCCCTTTAAGTGTCATTTGCCGGCAGATAGCATTGTGAGGCAAAGGGACTCTTGGAATTGCATGGTCAATACACCTATTTGAAGGTAGACTGTTGGACAAGTCATCTGGAAAAACATATTTGTATTCTCCTAACAACTCATTTAAAGGTGATGAGTTATTATGAGAATTACAAATCTCATCTTTGGCCTTCCCAACCAAAGCATACCCTTCCCCCATTTCTTCCACTATATTTTCAAGTTTAGTACAAATTACAAGATAGTTGCTTTTCTCTTTTTCTTTCTTAGCAACTTTTGGAGGTAAAGGCAACAATCTAACTTTTCTACCATCTTTGGTAGTTACAATAAACACATTAGATTTACATTTGTGTACCGAATCATGATCAAATTGCCACGGTCTTCCAAGCAACAAATGGCAAGCATCCATAGGAAGAATATCACACCAACGCTCATCTTTGAACCCTCCAATGGAATAAGTCACCAAGGCTTGTTTCTTCACCCTCATGTTGGTACCATCATTCAACCAATTGAGCTTATAAGGCTCATCATGAATCCTAGTAGGTAGCTTCAACTTACTCACAGCCTCAGACGAAATCACATCAATTTGAGCGCCACTATCCACAATCACATTACAAGTTTTTTCACCTATCTTGCATCTAGTGTGGAACAAGTTGTTTCGTTGCCTCCCATCAACTTGGGGCTCACCAAGTAAGATTTTGCGAACCACCAATAAGTTATGGTCACTTTCTGGAGAAATCTCTTCTTCAAAGTCGTCCTCCCCATTACTCTCTTCTTCTTGAGTCACAAAGTTATACATTTGTTCTTCTTCATCCATAGTTGCGCATTGTGTGGCGGTCAAAACAGTTTTACTAGGACACTCACTAGCGATATGACCCCTACCATGACACTTGAAGCATTTTCTCCTAGTTGCAAGCTCACTAGGGGAAACTACTTGCTTTTCTTTCCCTTTATCAAACTTAGAACTTGATGAGCTATTTGGAGAAGTTTCTCTTTGAAAAGTACTCTCATTAGAGTTGAAAGGAGTAAATTTCGAAGTACTCTTAAAAGAGGAAGTTTTGGGCTTCTCTTTCTCCTTTTCCTCCTTAGCTTGTGCCTCATACTTCAAGGCGAGTTTACAAACATCACTAAAAGTGGCATAGTGAGTCACCTCCACTTTTCTACAAATCCCTTTAGACAACCCTTTAACAAAACGAGCTATCTTGAAAGTTTCTTTTTCTTGTAAATCGCAAATTAAGCACAACTTCTCAAACTCCTTAATGTAATCTTCTACACTCATGTTTTCTTGGGACAGATGGGTTAATTTTAGGTATTGCTCTTGTTCATACTCCCTATTTACCCATTTTTCCCTCATCTTCCTTTTCAATTTCTCCCATGAGTCAATTTTTTGTTTTCCCTCTCTTCTTCTATTTGCCTTGAGGTTTTCATACCATAGGGCAGCAAGTTTAGTGAGTTTTAGAACAGACAATTTGAACCTTTTTTTATCATTAAACCCCTTATACTCAAAAACAGTTTCAATTTGCCTCACCCAATCTAGAAAGGCTTCACTATCATGTCCCCCATCAAACTCTGGTAGGTCAATCTTAAGCCCCCTATCTTCATCAAATTGCCTAAGGTTGTTTCCACTACCCACATCCTCATTTTCTAACTCGTTCAGTTTTCTAGTTGTTTGCAACACCATATCGGCAATTGTATTCATCCTAGAATTTTGCCTAGCCTTCTCCTCCTCACTTTCTTCTGTTTTTTTCTCCAAACTCTCCAATTTTTCAGTGATTACTTGCAACATTCTAGCAAGCTCCTCACTAGCCATGATTTCCACTATTTTACTAGGCTATTACAAGTACAATGAGTGAAAACTGCCGAAATTAGAGACAAAGTGCAAAACGAAAATTGCCTCGAGACTCTCAAAGGCTTACAAATTCAGAAAATTCAGATCAAAACAACCAATTTGAAAAAAAGAAACTCCTCAAAAGCTTTTCGGATGAGGGAGAAATCTTCAATTGAATTCTGCCTTCCCAGATTTGTTTCTTTTCTGCGCTGCTTCGAAAAAACCTGTCCAGTTTATTAGCAGAAAAAATCCAACAAATCTGAAATTTTTTTTGAGTATTCTACACAAACAAATATCCAGATTCAAAAAAAGAATCACTCAATTTGGACAGAAAATGAAGGAGATATGGCCTTTACAAACCGTAACTCCAAACTGATCGAATTCTGCCGTTTTGCTCCAACGCCTTCAAACTCGATTTTCTTGAAGAAAACCCTAACCTAGGCTCTGATACCAGATGATGTAAGTCTAATACACCCTTCCAACATAATGATAAGGTATTAGACTCGAAAGAAAACAACTCGCCTTTGAAACGTTTTGGAATTGCGAAAATAACCAAAACCCAAGAACAAACTCAAGGTATTGGGATCTTAGGCTAGAAACTCGAGACACACTCAAAGTTTCCCCTAATCTTACAACTCAAGAACACACTCAAAGTTATAAGGAACAACACTCAAACTTTGGACAAACACAAAGAAGAATGTTAAACAAACCTCACGGTTTTTATGTATATCTCCAAAACTGATTTTATTTTTGGTTTGCTCTCCCTTTTATAGAGGAAAGGAGCAGCAAATAAGCACACCAAAAGGAAAGGAAAACCGTCCAAAAGATGGAGAGCCAAAAGCCACGGTTTTCCTTAATACAAGCTAGCTTTAAATGCACTAATTAAGCCTAAAGATGAAGAGTTAAACTCTTCCTATTACAACCAGCCAAAGTTCAACTCTTGGCATTATTTTTCAGCAAAGAAAAGTTAAAAACTTAAGCTAATAATAAGAAGTAAATGGAACAAGAATCACACGCCCAAAATAGTAGTGAAATGAGCCAAAGTGTGATTTATGTCAACTGTTTTCCAATCTTCAATCCACCCATGAAATGCAACATAGAATTTCGGCCTTCTTTGAAAATGGGTAAAAACCAAGAGTCTTCAAGACTAGAGCAACTGGTTCTTGATCCATGAAGCTTCTAAGTGGGCTTCTCGATCTTGGATCAGAAATGCATTCTACAAAGCTAACTGAATCAAATCAAAGTCAAATACATTCAAAAAAAGCTTTTTGAATAAAATAAAAGTCAAATACATTCAAACAAAGCTTTTAAAATCAAAGGAAAGTTAAACACATTCAAACAAAGCTTTTTGAATAAAATAATAATAAAACACATTCAAATGTAGCTATTTAAATCAAATCAAAGTTAAATGCATTCTAAAAAGCCAATTGAATCAAATGAAAGTCAAACACATTCAAACACAGCTATTTGAATCAAATTAAAGTCAAATACATTCTACAAAGCTAATTGAATCAAATGAAATTCAAACACATTCAAACATAACTTTTTAAATCAAAAGAAAGTCAAATACATTCAAACAAAGCTTTTAAAATCAAAGGAAAGTCAAACACATTCAAACAAAGCTTTTTGAATAAAATGAAAATAAAACACATTCAAATGTAGCTATTTAAATCAAATGAAAGTGAAATGCATTCTAATAATCCAATTGAATCAAATGAAAGTCAAACACATTCAAACACAGCTATTTGAATCAAATTAAATTCAAATACATTCTACAAAGCTAATTGAATCAAATGAAAGTCAAACACATTCAAACAAAACTTTTTAAATCAAAGGAAAGTCTAACACATTCAAACAAAGCTTTTTGAATAAAATTAAGGAAAATTGTAAACTAATAATCCCACCTTTAGTGCGTCTTCCATAAACAATCCCACATTTCGAAATTCCATAAATAATCCCACCTATGGTAGGGATCTTCCATTAACAATCCCTGACCGATTTGATTATTTTAGTAACCGGATTTCTTAGGTTTAAGACACGTGTCGGATTTTAATAGGGTTATTCTAATTTTTAATAATTAAAAAAAAAAGCAAAATTTATGTAAAAAAACTAAAACCCCCAACCTCTGCCGCAGCCCCACCACTGCATTCCCCTCCCCATCCCCCGCCCTTGCTTTCCCAGCAATCCAACTTACCCCCCAAGGCGCCAGACCCAACCACTGCATTCCCCACCGCATCGCCGCCCTATCCCCGTAGCATTGTTAGTCGTCAATGGCAGATTATTAAGATCAGTTTCCAAGGAAAGCATTCGATATCTCGATCACTCACCCTAAATTCAATTTCAACAACAAAATCAACAAACAATTCAAGAAAATAATCAAAACTTAGAAATACTAATTGAATAAAGAGGGTACGAATAGAAATTAAACCACAAAGAAATCCACTAGTTTTTAGGGCTCGCAATTTCCAATTTTCCTGGAAACTCGTTGTTGGGGGTTGGTGATACGAGGCTGGGGTGGGGTTTTTTGGCTGGGGGTGGAGATTTTCGGGGTTGTTGTGGAGGTTTTTCGGGGTGGTTGAAAGGGTTTTTCGGTATGGTTTGGGGTTTATGGTGAATAGGGGGCAAGGGACAAGTGGGTATTCTGGGTGGTGGACTGTGGTTACGGGTTTTCAAGGTGGTGTTTTCGGGGGTAGTTAGGTTGTGAGCTGTCGTTGTTGTTGTTGCATGCAGTCGCTGCCGGTGGTGAAGAGGGAGGAGGGTAACAGCTTGTTGTTGGTGTAAGGTGAGGTGAACGTGGTGAGCAGGTTGGTGCGTGAGGGAGAAGGGTGGAGTTATGGTGGTGGATTGGTGGCCCAATGAGAGAGATTAGGTAGAAGAAAAAAGAAAAAAAAAATTAACCTGCTTAACAGGTTATAGGTCAAAGGGATCGTTAATGGAAGATCCCTACCAAAGGTGGGATTGTTTCTGGAATTTCAAAAGGTGGGATTGTTTATGGAAGACTCACTAAAGGTGGGATTATTAGTTTACAATTTTCCTAAAATTAAAATCAAACACATACTTATATCAAATGAAAGTGAAATGCATTCTAAAAAGCTAATTGAATCAAATGAAAGTCAAACACATTCAAACAAAGCCATTTGAATCAAATTAAAGTCAAATACATTCCACAAAGCTAATTGAATCAAATGAAAGTCAAACACATTCAAACAAAACTTTTAAATCAAATGAATGCCTAACACATTCAAACGAAGCTTTTTGAATCAAATGAAAGTCTAACACATTCAAACAAAGCTATTTAAATCAAATGAAAGTGAAATGCATTCTACAAAGCTAATTGAATCAAATGAAAGTCAAACACATTCAAACAAAGCTTTTAAAATCAACTGAAAGTCTAACACATTCAAACAAAGCTATTTAAATCAAATGAAAGTGAAATGCATTCTACAAAGTTAATTGAATCAAATGAAAGTCAAACATATTCAAACAAAGCATTTAAAATCAACTGAAAATCTAACACATTCAAACAAAGCTATTTAAATCAAATGAAATTGAAATGCATTCTACAAAGCTAATTGAATCAAATCAAAGTCAAACATATTCAAACAAAGCTTTTTGAATTAAATGAAAGTCAAACACATTCAAACAAAGCTATTTGAATCAAATAAAAGTCAAATAAATTCTACAAAGCTAATTGAATCAAATAAAAGTCAAACACATTCAAGAAAAACTTTTTAAATCAAATGAATGTCTTACACATTCAAAAAAAGCTTTTTGAATCAAATGAAAGTCAAATAATTTAAACAATGCTTAGTAAATCAAATGAAAGTCAAACACATTCAAACAAAGCTTTTTGAACCAAATGAAAGTCAAGGACATTCAAACAAAGCTATTTAAATCAAATGAAAGCGAAATGCATTCTATAAAGCTAATTGAATCAAATCAAAGTCAAACACATTCAAACAAAGTTGTTTGAATAAAATGAAAGTCAAATACATTCTACAAAGCTAATTGAATCAATTGAAAGTCAAACACATTCAAACGAAGCTTTTTAAATCAAATGAAAGTCAAACACATTCAAACAAAGCATTTTAAATCAAATGAAAGTGAATTGCATTCTACAAAGCTAACTGAATCAAATGAATGTCAAATAATTTTAACAATGCTTATTAAATTAAATGAAAGTCAAACACATTCAAACAAAGCTTTTTGAATAAAATGAAAATCAAACACATACAAACAAACCTATTTAAATCAAATGAAAATGAAATGCATTCTACAAAGCTAATTGAATCAAATCAAAGTCAAACACATTCAAACAAAGCTTTTAAAATAAAATGAAAGTCAAACACATTCAAACAAAGCTATTTGAATCAAATTAAAGTCAAAAAAATTCTACAAAGCTAATTGAATCAACTCAAAGTCAAACACATTCAAACAAAGCTTTTTGAATAAAATGAAAGTCAAACACATTCAAAAAAAACTTTTTAAATCAAATGAATATCTAACACATTCAAACGAAGCTTTTTGAATCAAATGAAAGTCAAACAATTTCAACGACGCTTATCAAATCAAATGAAAGTCAAACACATTCAAACAAAGATTTTAAAATCAACTGAAAGTCTAACACATTCAAACAAAGCTATTTAAATCAAATGAAAGTGAAATGCATTCTACAAAGCTAATTGAATCAAATAAAAGTCAAACACATTCAGACAAAGCTTTTAAAATCAACTGAAAGTCTAACACATTCAATCAAAGCTATTTAAATCAAATGAAAGTGAAATGCATTCTACAAAGCTAATTGAATCAACTCAAAGTCAAAAACATTCAAACAAAGCTGTTTGAATAAAATGAAAGTCAAACACATTCAAACATAGCTATTTGAAACAAATTAAAGTCAAATACATTCTACAAAGCTATAGGAATCAAATAAAAGTCAAACACATTGAAACAAAACTTTTTAAATCAAATGAATGTCTGACACATTCAAACGAACCTTTTTGAATCAAATGAAAGTCAAACACATTCAAATAAAGCTATTTAAATCAAATGAAACTGAAATGCATTCCACAAAGCTAATTAAATCAAATCAAAGTCAAACACATTCAAACAAACCTTTTTAAATAAAATGAAAAACAAATACATTCTACAAAGCTAATTTAATAAAATAAAAGTCAAACACATTAAAACAAAGCTTTTTGAATCAAATGAAAGTCAAACAAATTCAAACAAAGCTATTTAAATCAAATGAATGTGAAATGCATTCTAAGGAGCTAATTGAATCAAATCAAAGTCACACACGTTCAAACAAAGCTTTTTGAATAAAATGAAAGTCAAACACATTCAAACTAAGCCATAAATATCAAATGAAAGTAAATTGCATTCTACAAAGCTAATTGAATCAATTGAAAGTCAAACACATTCAAACAAAGCAATTTAAATCAAATGAAAGTGAAATGCATTCTACAAAGCTAACTGAATCAAATGAAAGTCAAATAATTTCCACAATGCTTATTAAATCAAATGAAAGTCAAACACATTCAAACAAAGCTTTTTGAATCAAATGAAAGTCAAACACATACAAACAAACCTATTTAAATCAAATGAATTGAAATGCATTCTACAAAGCTAATTGAATCAAATCAAAGTCAAACACATTCAAACAAAGCTTTTTGAATAAAATGAAAGTCAAACACATTCAAACAAAGCTATTTGAATCAAATTAAAGTCAAATAAATTCTACAAAGCTAATTGAATCAAATAAAAGTCAAACACATTCAAAAAAAACTTTTTAAATCAAATGAATGTCTAACACATTCAAACGAAGCTTTTTGAATCAAATGAAAGTCAAATTCATTCAAACAAAGCTTTTTAAATCAAATGAATGTCTTAACAAATTCAAACGAAGCTTTTTGAATCAAATGAAAGTAAAATAATTTCAACAATACTTAGTAAATCAAATGAAAGTCAAACACATTCAAACAAAGCTTTTTCAATCAAATGAAAGTCTAACACATTCAAACAAAGCTATTTAAATCAAATGAATGTTAAATGCATTCTACGAAGCTAATTGAATCAAATCAAAGTCAAACACCTCAAACAAAGCTTTTTGAATAAAATGAAAGTCAAACACATTCAAACTAAGCCATATATATCAAATTAAAGTGAAATGCATTCTAAATAGCTAATTAAATCAAATGGAAGTAAAAATACATTCAAACAAAGCTTTTTAAATCAAATGAAAGTCTAGCACATTCAAACAAAACTAATTGAATAAAACGAAGTCAAATACTTTCTACGAAGCTAATTGAATCAAATGAAAGTCAAATACATTCCATAAAGCAAATTGAATCAAATGAAAGTCAAACACATTCAAACAAAACTTTTAAATCAAATGAATGCCTAACACATTCAAACGAATCTTTTTGAATCAAATGAAAGTCAAACACATTCAAACAAAGCTATTTAAATCAAATGAAAGTGAAATGCATTCTACAAAGCTAATTGAATCAAATGAAAGTCAAACACATTCAAACAAAGCTTTTAAAATCAACTGAAAGTCTAACACATTCAAACAAAGCTATTTAAATCAAATGAAAGTGAAATGCATTCTACAAAGTTAATTGAATCAAATGAAAGTCAAACACATTCAAACAAAGCATTTAAAATCAACTGAGAATCTAACACATTCAAACAAAGCTATTTAAATCAAATGAAATTGAAATGCATTCTACAAAGCTAATTGAATCAAATCAAAGTCAAACACATTCAAACAAAGCTTTTTGAATTAAATGAAAGTCAAACACATTCAAACATAGCTATTTGAAATAAATTAAAGTCAAATACATTCTACAAAGCTAGTTGAATCATATAAAAGCAAAATGCATTCTACAAAGCTAATTTAATCCAATGAAAGTCAAACACATTCAAACAAATCTTTTTGAATAAAATGAAAGTCAAAAAAATTCAAACAAAAAGCTATTTGAATCAAATTAAAGTCAAATAAGTTCTACAAAGCTAATTGAATCAAATAAAAGTCAAACACATTCAAAAAAAACTTTTTAAATCAAATGAATATCTAACACATTCAAACGAAGCTTTTTGAATCAAATGAAAGTCAAATAATTTCAACAATGCTTATCAAATCAAATGAAAGTAAAACACATTCAAACAAAGCTTTTTGAATCAAATGAATGTCAGACACATTCAAACAAAGCTATTTAAATCAAATGAAAGTGAAATGCATTCTACAAAGCTAATTGAATCAAATGAAAGTCAAATAATTTCAACAATGCTTAGTAAATCAAATGAAAGTCAAACACATTCAAACAAAACTTTTTAAATAAAATGAATGTCTAACACATTCAAACGAACCTTTTTGAATCAAATGAAAGTCAAATAATTTCAACAATGCTTAGTAAATCAAATGAAAGTCAAACAAATTCAAACAAAGCTTTTTGAATCAAATGAAAGTCAAACACATTCAAACAAAGCTATTTAAATCAAATAAATGTGAAATGCATTCTACGAAGCTAAAAGAATCAAATCAAAGTCAAACACGTTCAAACAAAGCTTTTTGTATAAAATAAAAGTCAAACACATTCAAACTAAGCCATATACATCAAATGAAAGTAAATTGCATTCTACATAGCTAATTGAATCAAATGAAAGTAACAACACATTCAAACAAAACTGATTGAATAAAACGAAGTCAAATACTTTCTACAAAGCTAATTGAATCAACTCAAAGTCAAACACATTCAAACAAAGCTTTTTGAATAAAATGAAAGTCAAACACATTCAAACATAGCTATTTGAAACAAATTAAAGTCAAATACATTCTACAAAGCTATATGAATCAAAAAAAAGTTAAACACATTCAAACAAAACTTTTTAAATCAAATCAATGTCTAACACATTCAAACGAACCTTTGTGAATCAAATGAAAGTCAAATAGTTTCAACAATACTTATCAAATCAAAGGAAAGTAAAACACATTCAAACGAATCTTTTTGAATCAAATGAAAGTCAGACACATTCAAACAAAGCTATTTAAATCAAATGAAAGTGAAATGCATTCTACAAAGCTAATTGAATCAAATGAAAGTCAAACACATTCAAACAAAGCTTTTAAAATCAACTGAAAGTCTAACACATTCAAACAAAGCTATTTAAATCAAATGAAAGTGAAATGCATTCTACAAAGCTAATTGAATCAAATGAAAGTCAAACACATTCAAACAAAGCTTTTAAAATCAACTGAAAGTCTAACACATTCAAACAAAGCTATTTAAATCAAATGAAAGTGAAATGCATTCTACAAAGTTAATTGAATCAAATAAAATCAAACACATTCAGACAAAGCTTTTAAAATCAACTGAAAGTCTAACACTTTCAAACAAAGCTATTTAAATCAAATGAAAGTGAAATGCATTCTACAAAGCTAATTGAATCAAGTCAAAGTCAAACACATTCAAACAAAGATTTTTGAATAAAATGAAAGTCAAACACATTCAAACATAGCTATTTGAAACAAATTAAAGTCAAATACATTCTACAAAGCTATATGAATCAAATAAAAGTCAAACACATTCAAACAAAACTTTTTAAATCAAATGAATGTCTAACACATTCAAAATAACCTTTTTGAATCAAATGAAAGTCTAATAATTTCAACAAAGCTTATCAAATCAAATGAAAGTAAAACACATTCAAACAAAGCTTTTTGAATCAAATGAAAGTCAGACACATTCAAACAAAGCTATTTAAATCAAATGAAAGTGAAATGCATTCTAAAAAGCTAATTGAATCAAATGAAAGTCAAACACATTCAAACAAAGCTTTTAAAATCAACTGAAAGTCTAACACATTCAAACAAAGCTATTTAAATCAAATGAAAGTGAAATGGATTCTACAAAGCTAATTGAATCAAATAAAATCAAACACATTCAGACAAAGCTTTTAAAATCAACTGAAAGTCTAACACATTCAAACAAAGCTATTTAAATCAAATGAAAGTGAAATGCATTCTACAAAGCTAATTGAATCAACTCAAAGTCAAACACATTCAAACAAAGCTTTTTAAATAAAATGAAAGTCAAACACATTCAAACATAGCTATTTGAAACAAATTAAAGTCAAATACATTCTACAAAGCTATATGAATCAAATAAAAGTCAAACACATTCAAACAAAACTTTTTAAATCAAATGAATGTCTAACACATTCAAACGAACCTTTTTGAATCAAATGAAAGTCAAATAATTTCAACAATGCTTAGTAAATCAAATGAAAGTCAAACAAATTCAAACAAAGCTTTTTGAATCAAATGAAAGTCAAACACATTCAAACAAAGCTATTTAAATCAAATAAATGTGAAATGCATTCTACGAAGCTAATAGAATCAAATCAAAGTCAAACACGTTCAAACAAAGCTTTTTGTATAAAATAAAAGTCAAACACATTCAAACTAAGCCATATTTATCAAATGAATGTAAATTGCATTCTACATAGCTAATTGAATCAAATGAAAGTAACAACACATTCAAACAAAACTGATTGAATAAAACGAAGTCAAATACTTTCTACAAAGCTAATTGAATCAACTCAAAGTCAAACACATTCAAACAAAGCTTTTTGAATAAAATGGAATTCAAACACATTCAAACATAGCTATTTGAAACAAATTAAAGTCAAATACATTCTACAAAGCTATATGAATCAAAAAAAAGTTAAACACATTCAAACAAAACTTTTTAAATCAAATGAATGTCTAACACATTCAAACGATCCTTTTTGAATCAAATGAAAGTCAAATAGTTTCAACAATGCTTATCAAATCAAAGGAAAGTAAAACACATTCAAACGAATCTTTTTGAATCAAATGAAAGTCAGACACATTCAAACAAAGCTATTTAAATCAAATGAAAGTGAAATGCATTCTACAAAGCTAATTGAATCAAATGAAAGTCAAACACATTCAAACAAAGCTTTTAAAATCAACTGAAAGTCTAACACATTCAAACAAAGCTATTTAAATCAAATGAAAGTGAAATGCATTCTACAAAGCTAATTGAATCAAATAAAATCAAACACGTTCAGACAAAGCTTTTAAAATCAACTGAAAGTCTAACACATTCAAATAAAGCTATTTAAATCAAATGAAAGTGAAATGCATTCTACAAAGCTAATTGAATCAAATCAAAGTCAAACGCATTCAAACAAAGCTTTTTGAATTAAATGAAAGTCAAACACATTCAAACATAGCTATTTGAAATAAATTAAAGTTAAATACATTCTACAAAGCTAATTGAATCATATAAAAGTGAAATGCATTCTACAAAGCTAATTGAATCAAATGAAACTCAAACACATTCAAACAAATCTTTTTGAATAAAATGAAACTCAAACAAATTCATACAAAGCTATTTGAATCAAATTAAAGTCAAATAAATTCTACAAAGCTAATTGAATCAAATAAAAGTCAAACACATTCAAAAAAAAACTTTTTAAATCAAATGAATGTCTAACACATTCAAACGAAGCTTTTTGAATCAAATGAAAGTCAAATAATTTCAACAATGCTTATCAAATCAAATGAAAGTAAAACACATTCAAACAAAGCTATTTAAATCAAATGAAAGTGAAATGCATTCTACAAAGCTAATTGAATCAAATAAAATCAAACACATTCAGACAAAGCTTTTAAAATCAACTGAAAGTCTAACACATTCAAACAAAGCTATTTAAATCAAATGAAAGTGAAATGCATTCTACAAAGCTAATTGAATCTAATGAAAGTCAAACACATTCAAACAAAGCTTTTAAAATCAACTGAAAGTCTAACACATTCAAACAAAGCTATTTAAATCAAATGAAAGTGAAATGCATTCTACAAAGTTAATTGAATCAAATAAAATCAAACACATTCAGACAAAGCTTTTAAAATCAACTGAAAGTCTAACACTTTCAAACAAATCTATTTAAATCAAATGAAAGTGAAATGCGTTCTACAAAGCTAATTGAATCAACTCAAAGTCAAACACATTCAAACAAAGCTTTTTGAATAAAATGAAAGTAAAACACATTCAAACATAGCTATTTGAAACAAATTAAAGTCAAATACATTCTACAAAGCTATATGAATCAAATAAAAGTCAAACACATTCAAACAAAACTTTTTAAATCAAATGAATGTCTAACACATTCAAAAGAACCTTTTTGAATCAAATGAAAGTCTAATAATTTCAACAATGCTTATCAAATCAAATGAAAGTAAAACACATTCAAACAAAGCTTTTTGAATCAAATGAAAGTCAGACACATTCAAACAAAGCTATTTAAATCAAATGAAAGTGAAATGCATTCTAAAAAGTTAATTGAATCAAATGAAAGTCAAACACATTCAAACAAAGCTTTTAAAATCAACTGAAAGTCTAACACATTCAAACAAAGCTATTTAAATCAAATGAAAGTGAAATGCATTCTACAAAGCTAATTGAATCAAATAAAATCAAACACATTCAGACAAAGCTTTTAAAATCAACTGAAAGTCTAACACATTCAAACAAAGCTATTTAAATCAAATGAAAGTGAAATGCATTCTACAAAGCTAATTGAATCAACTCAAAGTCAAACACATTCAAACAAAGATTTTTAAATAAAATGAAAGTCAAACACATTCAAACATAGCTATTTGAAACAAATTAAAGTCAAATACATTCTACAAAGCTATATGAATCAAATAAAAGTCAAACACATTCAAACAAAACTTTTTAAATTAAATGAATGTCTAACACATTCAAACGAACCTTTTTGAATCAAATGAAAGTCAAATAATTTCAACAATGCTTAGTAAATCAAATGAAAGTCAAACACATTCAAACAAAGCTTTTTGAATCAAATGAAAGTCAAACACATTCAAACAAAGCTATTTAAATTAAATAAATGTGAAATGCATTCTACGAAGCTAATAGAATCAAATCAAAGTCAAACACGTTCAAACAAAGCTTTTTGTATAAAATAAAAGTCAAACACATTCAAACTAAGCCATATACATCAAATGAAAGTAAATTGCATTCTACATAGCTAATTGAATCAAATGAAAGTAACAACACATTCAAACAAAACTGATTGAATAAAACGAAGTCAAATACTTTCTACAAAGCTAATTGAATCAACTCCAAGTCAAACACATTCAAACAAAGCTTTTTGAATAAAATGAAATTCAAACACATTCAAACATAGCTATTTGAAACAAATTAAAGTCAAATACATTCTACAAAGCTATATGAATAAAAAAAAGTTAAACACATTCAAACAAAACTTTTTAAATCAAATGAATGTCTAACACATTCAAACGAACCTTTTTGAATCAAATGAAAGTCAAATAGTTTCAACAATGCTTATCAAATCAAAGGAAAGTAAAACACATTCAAACGAATCTTTTTTAATCAAATGAAAGTCAGACACATTCAAACAAAGCTATTTAAATCAAATGAAAGTGAAATGCATTCTAAAAAGCTAATTGAATCAAATGAAAGTCAAACACATTCAAACAAAGCTTTTAAAATCAACTGAAAGTCTAACACATTCAAACAAAGCTATTTAAATCAAATGAAAGTGAAATGCATTCTACAAAGCTAATTGAATCAAATAAAATCAAACACATTCAGACAAAGCTTTTAAAATCAACTGAAAGTCTAACACATTCAAACAAAGCTATTTAAATCAAATGAAAGTGAAATGCATTCTACAAAGCTAATTGAATCAACTCAAAGTCAAACACATTCAAACAAAGCTTTTTAAATAAAATGAAAGTCAAACACATTCAAACATAGCTATTTGAAACAAATTAAAGTCAAATACATTCTACAAAGCTATATGAATCAAATAAAAGTCAAACACATTCAAACAAAACTTTTTAAATCAAATGAATGTCTAACACATTCAAAAGAACCTTTTTGAATCAAATGAAAGTCTAATAATTTCAACAATGCTTATCAAATCAAATGAAAGTAAAACACATTCAAACAAAGCTTTTTGAATCAAATGAAAGTCAGACACATTCAAACAAAGCTATTTAAATCAAATGAAAGTGAAATGCATTCTAAAAAGCTAATTGAATCAAATGAAAGTCAAACACATTCAAACAAAGCTTTTAAAATCAACTGAAAGTCTAACACATTCAAACAAAGCTATTTAAATCAAATGAAAGTGAAATGCATTCTACAAAGCTAATTGAATCAAATAAAATCAAACACATTCAGACAAAGCTTTTAAAATCAACTGAAAGTCTAACACATTCAAACAAAGCTATTTAAATCAAATGAAAGTGAAATGCATTCTACAAAGCTAATTGAATCAACTCAAAGTCAAACACATTCAAACAAAGCTTTTTAAATAAAATGAAAGTCAAACACATTCAAACATAGCTATTTGAAACAAATTAAAGTCAAATACATTCTACAAAGCTATATGAATCAAATAAAAGTCAAACACATTCAAACAAAACTTTTTAAATCAAATGAATGTCTAACACATTCAAACGAACCTTTTTGAATCAAATGAAAGTCAAATAATTTCAACAATGCTTAGTAAATCAAATGAAAGTCAAACAAATTCAAACAAAGCTTTTTGAATCAAATGAACGTCAAACACATTCAAACAAAGCTATTTAAATCAAATAAATGTGAAATGCATTCTACGAAGCTAATAGAATCAAATCAAAGTCAAACACGTTCAAACAAAGCTTTTTGTATAAAATAAAAGTCAAACACATTCAAAATAAGCCATATACATCAAATGAAAGTAAATTGCATTCTACATAGCTAATTGAATCAAATGAAAGTAACAACACATTCAAACAAAACTGATTGAATAAAACGAAGTCAAATACTTTCTACAAAGCTAATTGAATCAACTCAAAGTCAAACACATTCAAACAAAGCTTTTTGAATAAAATGGAATTAAAACACATTCAAACATAGCTATTTGAAACAAATTAAAGTCAAATACATTCTACAAAGCTATATGAATAAAAAAAAAGTTAAACACATTCAAACAAAACTTTTTAAATCAAATGAATGTCTAACACATTCAAACGAACCTTTTTGAATCAAATGAAAGTCAAATTGTTTCAACAATGCTTATCAAATCAAAGGAAAGTAAAACACATTCAAACGAATCTTTTTGAATCAAATGAAAGTCAGACACATTCAAACAAAGCTATTTAAATCAAATGAAAGTGAAATGCATTCTACAAAGCTAATTGAATCAAATGAAAGTCAAACACATTCAAACAAAGCTTTTAAAATCAACTGAAAGTCTAACACATTCAAACAAAGCTATTTAAATCAAATGAAAGTGAAATGCATTCTACAAAGCTAATTGAATCAAATAAAATCAAACACATTCAGACAAAGCTTTTAAAATCAACTGAAAGTCTAACACATTCAAACAAAGCTATTTAAATCAAATGAAAGTGAAATGCATTCTACAAAGCTAATTGAATCTAATGAAAGTCAAACACATTCAAACAAAGCTTTTAAAATCAACTGAAAGTCTAACACATTCAAACAAAGCTATTTAAATCAAATGAAAGTGAAATGCATTCTACAAAGTTAATTGAATCAAATAAAATCAAACACATTCAGACAAAGCTTTTAAAATCAACTGAAAGTCTAACACTTTCAAACAAAGCTATTTAAATCAAATGAAAGTGAAATGCATTCTACAAAGCTAATTGAATCAACTCAAAGTCAAACACATTCAAACAAAGCTTTTTGAATAAAATGAAAGTCAAACACATTCAAACATAGCTATTTGAAACAAATTAAAGTCAAATACATTCTACAAAGCTATATGAATCAAATAAAAGTCAAACACATTCAAACAAAACTTTTTAAATCAAATGAATGTCTAACACATTCAAAAGAACCTTTTTGAATCAAATGAAAGTCTAATAATTTCAACAATGCTTATCAAATCAAATGAAAGTAAAACACATTCAAACAAAGCTTTTTGAATCAAATGAAAGTCAGACACATTCAAACAAAGCTATTTAAATCAAATGAAAGTGAAATGCATTCTAAAAAGCTAATTGAATCAAATGAAAGTCAAACACATTCAAACAAAGCTTTTAAAATCAACTGAAAGTCTAACACATTCAAACAAAGCTATTTAAATCAAATGAAAGTGAAATGCATTCTACAAAGCTAATTGAATCAAATAAAATCAAACACATTCAGACAAAGCTTTTAAAATCAACTGAAAGTCTAACACATTCAAACAAAGCTATTTAAATCAAATGAAAGTGAAATGCATTCTACAAAGCTAATTGAATCAACTCAAAGTCAAACACATTCAAACAAAGCTTTTTAAATAAAATGAAAGTCAAACACATTCAAACATAGCTATTTGAAACAAATTAAAGTCAAATACATTCTACAAAGCTATATGAATCAAATAAAAGTCAAACACATTCAAACAAAACTTTTTAAATCAAATGAATGTCTAACACATTCAAACGAACCTTTTTGAATCAAATGAAAGTCAAATAATTTCAACAATGCTTAGTAAATCAAATGAAAGTCAAACACATTCAAACAAAGCTTTTTGAATCAAATGAAAGTCAAACACATTCAAACAAAGCTATTTAAATCAAATGAATGTGAAATGCATTCTACGAAGCTAATTGAATCAAATCAAAGTCAAACACGTTCAAACAAAGCTTTTTGTTTAAAACGAAAGTCAAACACATTCAAACTAAGCCATATATATCAAATGAAAGTAAATTGCATTCTACATAGCTAATTGAATCAAATGAAAGTAACAACACATTCAAACAAAACTGATTGAATAAAACGAAGTCAAATACTTTCTACGAAGCTAATTGAATAAAATGAAAGTCAAACAGATTCAAATGAAGTTATTTATATCAAATGAAAGTGAAACGCATTCTAAAAAGCTAATTAAATCAAATGAAAGTCAAACACATTCAAACAAAGCTATTTGAAACAAATGAAAGTCAAATACATTCTACAAAGCTAATTAAATCAAATGAAAGTCAAACACGTTCAAAAAAAGCTTTTACATCAAATAAAAGTCTTATACATTTAAACAAAGCTATTTGAATCATATGAAAGTCAAATGCCTTCAACAATGCTTAATGAATAAAATGAAAGTTAAACACATTCAAACAAAGCTTTTTGAATCAAATTGTATGTCAAACACATTTAAACAAAGCAATTTAAATAAAATATAAGTGAAATGCATTCTACAAAGCTAATTGAATCAAATGAAAGTCAAACACGTTCAAACAATGCTTTTTTGATTAAAATGAAAGTCAAATACATTCTACAATGCTAATTGAATCAAATGAAAGTCAAACATATTCAAATAAAGTTTTTAAAATCAACTTAAAGTCTAACACATTCAAACAAAGCTATTTGAATCAAATGAAAGTCAAATGCATTCAATAATGCTTATTGAATCAAATGAATGTCAAACACATTCAAACAAAGCTGTTTAAATCAAATGAAAGTCAAACACATTCAAACAAAGCTTTTTAAATGAAATGAAAGTCTAACACATTCAAACAAAGCTATTTAAATCAAATGAAAGTGAAATGCATTCTACAAAGCTAACTGAATCAAATCAAAGTCAAACACATTCAAAAAAAGCTTTTTGAATAAAATGAAAGTCAAATACATTCAAACAAAGCTTTTAAAATCAAAGGAAAGTTAAACACATTCAAACAAAGCTTTTTGAATAAAATGATAATAAAACACATTCAAATGTAGCTATTTAAATCAAATGAAAGTTAAATGCATTCTAAAAAGCCAATTGAATCAAATGAAAGTCAAACACATTCAAACACAGCTATTTGAAACAAATTAAAGTCAAATACATTCTACAAAGCTATATGAATCAAATAAAAGTCAAACACATTCAAACAAAACTTTTTAAATCAAATGAATGTCTAACACATTCAAACGAACCTTTTGAATCAAATGAAAGTCAAATAATTTCAACAATGCTTATCAAATCAAATGATAGTAAAACACATTCAAACAAAGCTTTTTGAATCAAATGAAAGTCAGACACATTCAAACAAAGCTATTTAAATCAAATGAAAGTGAAATGCATTCTACAAAGATAATTGAATCAAATGAAAGTCAAACACATTCAAACAAAGCTTTTAAAATGAACAGAAAGCTTAACACATTCAAACAAAGCTATTTAAATCAAATGAAAGTGAAATGCATTCTACAAAGCTAATTGAATCAAATAAAATCTGATGTGTAAACAAGATGAGAAACCTTGTTACAACAATGATAAGTTAAAACAGGTCAAATGATTTTAAGTAACAGTTATCAAGTGATCAGTTTAGTTAGGGGAACTCTCACTCTAAGCTAAGGATATAGCAAAGAGGAACTCTCACTCGTTTGCTTGGAATAGTCTAGATAAGGGAACTCTCACCAAATCATTAACTATAAGTCTTAATCTTGGGAACTCTCACCAAAACTAACACTCTTCAAATTCGGATACTCAAATTTGGAAAACAAAGTGAACTAAACTCAAGTCACTTCAATTAACAAAACACACGTTTTAGGCAAATAATCTTGGATTCTTCTTCATTCATTCAAAGTATGCTATTTATAGCATCAATACAACCTTTTCACTTGCCTACTTTAATTAACAAAATGAAATGAACAAAAAGAAATAACTAAGGAAATAAGTGGTTAATACACGTCCCACTTAACTCCATTACAAACATAATTAAACTAATTAAAAGAACTAAAAACTAGGCTTGAAACAGGGGAAAATGACCAGCCAAAATAGCATCCAAAGAGCATCTCACACACGCCCAAAACAGCTACTCTTCAAGCTTTTGTAACTCCCATTTCAAGGCCTTGATTCACGCCTTTTATTCAGGCTTTGTAACTCCTATTTTAATGCCTTTATTCCAGCAACAATTCCCACACATAACCCCCGAATAATGAGGTGCAATGTTCAGCCAACAAACTCCATAATTCACGCCCAACAAGTGCCATGAAACACGCCACTTTAATCAGCCCAAGTAACTTACAAACGGCTAGCATAAAATACGCCCAAACCGCCATCAATTTAGCTTGTAACCGATGCCCATTAAACGTGAATTTGGAGCTGGGAAAACCGTCACTTGCTAGATACTTTCTACAAGGTTAATTACACTAAGTGAAGTGCAACCCCTTGTAAAAACTTTCGGACCAAAACCGTGCAAAGGATTAAGGAACGATTTGGACTGAAATAATTCCTTTGTATTGCCTTGAACTTGGACCTCAAGGCCTTGACCACTCGGACCATCTTGAACATTAGAACTTTGACCATATTGGTCATCCTCCTCTTCTTCAAAAGGAATTGCCCTCAATTCGTCATCATCAAAGTAAGGAGCAAGGTCCCCAACGTTGAATGTGCTTGAGACACCAAATTGGCCCCCCAAATCAACCTTGTATGCATTGTCATTGATCTTTTCCACGATTTCAAATGGACCTTCGGCTCTTGGCATAAGTTTGTTCTTTCTTTTGCTAGGAAACCTCTCTTTTCTCATGTAAATCCACACTAAGTCACCAACTTCAAATTGCTTCACGTTTTTCACCCTCTTGTTGGCTTGCTTCTTGTAGACTTCATTTGCTTTCTCAATGTTCTTCCTAACTTCTTTGTGGACCTTCAATATGAACTCGGCTTGTTCCTTAGCTCCACCATGAACGAACTTGTCTTGTGGCAAAGCTATGAGATCAATAGGAACATAAGGATTGACACCATAGACCACTTCAAAAGGAGAGTACTTTGTAGTAGAACTAGGAGTCCGATTGTAAGCAAATTCGGCATGAGCTAGCTTGACATCCCAATCCTTAGCACTCTTACTAACCAAGGTTCTAAGCAAAGAACCAAGTATTCTATTCACCACTTCGGTTTGACCATCGGTTTGTGGATGGTGTGAAGTAGAAAACAGTAGCTTTGTTCCCATTAGGCGCCAAATTGATTTCCAGAAATGACTAAGGAACTTTGTATCACGATCGGACACAATGGTGCGTGGCACCCCATGAAAACGAACCACTTCTTCAAAATATAACTTAGCCACTTTCATAGCATCGTTGGTCTTGTGACAAGGAATGAAATGAGCCATTTTCGAAAACCGATCAACAACCACCATGATTGAGTCTTTACCCCTTTGAGTTCTAGGTAAAGCCACAATGAAATCCATGCTCACATCTTCCCAAGGTCTTTCCGAAACTGGCAAAGGCTTGTAGAGACCTTTGTGAAACACCATCTTGGCCCTTTGACAAGTAGAACAACGACTAACCACATGATGAACCGTGGCTAACATTTTCGGCCAATAAAAGTGAGCTTGAAGAAGCTCCATTGTTTTTTGAATCCCCACGTGACCAGCTAGACCTCCTCCATGAGCCTCATGAATCAACAAGCTTCTAATTGGACACTTAGGAATGCATAACCTATTTCCCTTAAAAAGAAAGCCATCATGTAAGGAAAATAAGTCATATACTCCATGAACACATTTCTGTATTATTCCATTGAAATCGCCATCCTCCTTGTAGTATGCTTTGATCAAATCAAACCCAAGAACCTTTGCTTCGACAACTCCAAGCAAATTATGCTTCCTAGATAAGGCATCCGCAACAACATTAGCCTTTCCACTCTTGTATTTAGAGGAAAAGTTAAATGTTTGTAAGAATTCAACCCATTTAGCATGTCTTGAATTCAACTTCTTTTGGCCATGGATGAACCTTAAAGATTCATGATCCGAATGCAATATGAACGGTTGTGGTCTCAAGTAATGTGACCAATGATCTAGAGCTCGTACCATAGCATAGAACTCTTTATCATAGGTGGAATAATTCAACTTGCCTTGACTCAACTTTTCACTGAAATAAGCAATTGGACGCCCTTCTTGAATCAAAACTGCTCCAATCCCCTTCCCACTTGCGTCACACTCCACTTCAAATGGCTTGGAAAAATCAGGGAGTGCAAGAATAGGAGTGTTGCACATTTTCTCCTTGACTTCTTCAAAGGCCCTTTGAGCTGGTGTAGTCCATTCAAACGTCCCCTTTTTAGTACACTCAGTTATAGGAGCCATGAGTGTGCTAAAATTCTTGATAAATCTTCTATAGAAAGAAGCTAGGCCATGGAAAGAACGGACCTCCGTGAGTGTTTTCGGACTAGGCCATGATTGAATTGCTTCAACCTTGCAAGGATCCACCTTCACGCCATCACCTGAAACTATGTAACCAAGAAAAGTGACCTCATATAACATAAAATCACATTTTTCAAGTTTTCCATACAATTTTTGCGTTCTTAAAACAAAAAAAACTTGAAACAAATGATCTAAATGCTCATCCTCATTTTTAGAGTAAATAAGGATATCATCAAGGTACACCACCACGAACTTGCCAAGAAATGGCCTCAACACCTCGTTCATCAATCTCATGAATGTGCTAGGTGCATTGGTCAATCCAAACGGCATCACGAGCCATTCATACAACCCATGCTTTGTCTTGAATGCAGTCTTCCATTCATCACCTTCCCTCATACGGATTTGATGGTAACCACTCCTCAAATCAACTTTTGAGAATACCTTTGAACCACTCAATTCGTCCAACATATCATCAAGTCTTGGAATTGGAAATCTGTACTTGATAGTAATATTGTTAACAGCTCTACTATCAATACACATGCGCCAAGTACCATCTTTTTTAGGGACCAACAAAGCAGGAACCGCACATGGACTCAAAGACTCACGCACATAACCCATACCCATCAACTCTTCAATTTGTCTTTGCAACTCCTTAGTTTCTAAAGGGTTACATCTATAGGCAGGTTTATTTGGTAGAGGTGCGCCTGGAATGAGATCAATTTGATGCTCAATTCCTCTCAAGGGTGGTAATCCCTTAGGTAACTCATCAGGAAAAACATCCTCAAACTCCTTAATCAATTTTGCAAGTCTAGGATTTTGACTCACAAATTTTTCATGGATTTCTTTAGAGTACAACATGAATATCTCTCCCTCACCTTCAAACTCCCTCTCAAATTCTTTACAAGACAATAAAGAAATTTGTGATTTTTGTGGTTGTGAAAACCGTGGGGGTGGTAAAGGGTACAATTTCTTTTGTTTCCCTTGGTGAGTGATAGTGTAAGTGTTATGGTACCCATCATGAATGGATGTTTTATCAGATTGCCAGGGTCTACCAAGAAGAATATGACAAGCATCCATTAAAACAACATCACACAATTGACTATCATGATATGAACCAATCGAAAAATTCACCATGTATTGCTTTCTAACCCCAGTACTAGCATTAGAATCTAACCAACTCAATTTGTAAGGATGTGGATGATTAGTGGTGGTAAGACCCAGTTTAGATACTAGAGTTTTCGACACAGTATTAGCCTCACTGCCCCCATCAATAATTAAGTCACATACCTCGTCACCAACTTTACATTTGGTGATGAAAATGTGTTGCCTTTGTGGCGCCAAAGGTTCCTCCACACGAGGTTGCAATGCTCTCCTAACCACCAAGTTTGTTTTGTCCTCCATCTCAGGATAGCAATGATCCTCCTCCTCATCCTTTTCATGCGGGGTCACGTCCTTCTCTTCTTCAGACTCAAATTCCTCCCAATTGATGCTTTGGGTGGCTATGAGTTTAACCTCTTGCATGGTTAAGGCTCTTGAATTAGGACAATCTTTTTTATAATGTCCTCTACCTCCACACTTGTAACATACAATGTCACTAAGCTTGAAGTCTTTCGTGTTCTTCTTAGGTGGCTCATTAGACTTGCTAAAAGAAGAACCCTCCTTCGAGGTGAAGGGTGGTTTACGTACCACTGGAGTAGTGGTAGGTGCTTTCTTCTTTTTCCTTTTAGTATCAAACTTTGTCACAAGTTTGCAAGCTTCCACAAACGTGAGGTTAGTGTAACCTTCAAGTTTGTCTTGTAACTCTTGATCCAACCCAGCTACAAAACGTCCCAACTTCAGCTCTTCATTTTCAGTCACCTCACACACAATGGCAAGCCTATCAAACTCTTTGATATAGTCTTCCACTGAGTCGCCATTTTGTTGCAGAGTACTCCACTTCACATACTGATCTTGCTTGTAATTGTGAGGAATGAAACGATCTCTCATTCTTTTCTTCAGCTTTTCCCAAGTGGAAATGTGAGCCTTACCCCTAAGGGTACGCCCCCTTTGTTCTCCTTGCAACCAACTGTCACCATAGCCCTTCAGTTTGACTTTGGCTATCTTGTACTGTTGAACCGTCTCATGGATGTCCTTGTAATCAAAGTACCTTTCCAAGGATTTCTCCCACTCTAAGTACTTCTCTGGATCAAGTGTCCCATCAAAGGCAGGAACGTCCACTTTGAGACTCCTATCTTCCCTCCTAGGTGGAGGGTCTTCACCTTGATCTCTCCTATCTTGCTCGTTCATGAGCCTTGCCATCAAGGCAGCAAGGTTCCCTTGTAGATTGGCATTGGTTTCGGCCAACCTTTCCTGACTAGCAATGGATCGATTAAGAGCTTCCAAAGCTGTCCTCAAGTCTGGATTCTCTCCCATGGTATGTAGGTATTCGACCCCTTTGGAAAAATTTAAGAAAATTTTCCCCCTACCTGACGCGCCAAATGATGTGTAAACAAGATGAGAAACCTTGTTACAACAATGATAAGTTAAAACAGGTCAAATGATTTTAAGTAACAGTTATCAAGTGATCAGTTTCGTTAGGGGAACTCTCACCCTAAGCTAAGGATATAGCAAAGAGGAACTCTCACTCGTTTGCTTGGAATAGTCTAGATAAGGGAACTCTCACCAAATCATTAACTATAAGTCTTAATCTTGGGAACTCTCACCAAAACTAACACTCTTCAAATTCGGATACTCAAATTTGGAAAACAAAGTGAACTAAACTCAAGTCACTTCAATTAACAAAACACACGTTTTAGGCAAATAATCTTGGATTCTTCTTCATTCATTCAAAGTATGCTATTTATAGCATCAATACAACCTTTTCACTTGCCTACTTTAATTAACAAAATGAAATGAACAAAAAGAAATTAACTAAGGAAATAAGTGGTTAATTCACGTCCCACTTAACTCCATTACAAACATAATTAAACTAATTAAAAGAACTAAAAACTAGGCTTGAAACAAGGGAAAATGACCAGCCAAAATAGCATCCAAAGAGCATCTCACACACGCCCAAAACAGCTACTCTTCAAGCTTTTGTAACTCCCATTTCAAGGCCTTGATTCACGCCTTTTATTCAGGCTTTGTAACTCCTATTTTAATGCCTTTATTCCAGCAACAATTCCCACACATAACCCCCGAATAATGAGGTGCAATGTTCAGCCAACAAACTCCATAATTCACGCCCAACAAGTGCCATGAAACACGCCACTTTAATCAGCCCAAGTAACTTACAAACGGCTAGCATAAAATACGCCCAAACCGCCACCAATTTAGCTTGTAACCGATGCCCATTAAACGTGCATTTGGAGCTGGGAAAACCGTCACTTGCTAGATACTTTCTACAAGGTTAATTACACTAAGTGAAGTGCAACCCCTTGTAAAAACTTTCGGACCCAAACCGTGCAAAGGATTAAGGAACGATTTGGACAGAAATAATTCCTTTGTATTGCCTTGAACTTGGACCTCAAGGCCTTGACCACTCGGACCATCTTGAACATTAGAACTTTGACCATATTGGTCAAAATCAAACACATTCAGACAAAGCTTTTAAAATCAAATGAAAGTCAAACACATTCAAACAAAGCTATTTAAATCAAATGAATGTGAAATGCATTCTACGAAGCTAATTGAATCAAATCAAAGTCAAACACGTTCAAACAAAGCTTTTTGTATAAAATGAAAGTCAAACACATTCAAACTAAGCCATATATATCAAATGAAAGTAAATTGAATTCTACATAGCTAATTGAATCAAATGAAAGTAACAACACATTCAAACAAAACTGATTGAATAAAACGAAGTCAAATACTTTATACGAAGCTAATTGAATCAAATGAAAGTCAAACACATTCAAACAAAGCTTTTTAAATCAAATGAAAGTCAGACACATTCAAACAAAGCTATTTAAATCAAATGAAAGTGAAATGCATTCTACAAAGCTAATTGAATCAACTCAAAGTCAAACACGTTCAAACAAAGCTTTTTGAATAAAATGATAGTCAAACATATTCAAACTAAGCCATATATATCAAAATGAAAGTGAAATGCATTCTAAATAGCTAATTAAATCAAATGGAAGTAAAAATACATTCAAACAAAGCTTTTTAAATCAAATGAAAGTCTAACACATTCAAACAAAACTAATTGAATAAAACGAAGTCAAATACTTTCTACGAAGCTAATTGAATCAAATGAAAGTCAAATACATTCCACAAAGCAAATTGAATCAAATGAAAGTCAAACACATTCAAACAAAACTTTTAAATCAAATGAAAGTCAAACACGTTCAAACAATGCTTTTTTGATTAAAATGAAAGTCAAATACATTCTACAAAGCTAATTGAATCAAATGAAAGTCTAACACATTCAAACAAAGCTATTTGAATCAAATGAAAGTCAAATGCATTCAATAATGCTTATTGAATCAAATGAATGTCAAACACATTCAAACAAAGCTTTTTAAATGAAATGAAAGTCTAACACATACAAACAAAGCTATTTAAATCAAATGAAAGTGAAATGCATTCTACGAAGCTAACTGGATCTAATCAAAGTCAAACACATTCAAAAAAAGCTTTTGAATAAAATGAAAGTCAAATACATTCAAACAAAGCTTTTAAAATCAAAGGAAAGTTAAACACATTCAAACAAAGCTTTTTGAATAAAATGATAATAAAACACATTCAAATGTAGCTATTTAAATCAAATGAAAGTTAAATGCATTCTAAAAAGCCAATTGAATCAAATGAAAGTCAAACACATTCAAACACTTCTATTTGAATCAAATTAATGTCAAATACATTCTACAAAGCTAATTGAATCAAATGAAAGTCAAACACATTCAAACATAACTTTTTAAATCAAATGAAAGTCAAATACATTCAAACAAAGCTTTTAAAATTAAAGGAAAGTCAAACACATTCAAACAAAGCTTTTTGAATAAAATGAAAATAAAACACATTCAAATGTAGCTATTTAAATCAAATGAAAGTGAAATGCATTCTAAAAAGCCAATTGAATCAAATGAAAGTCAAACACATTCTAACACAGCTATTTGAATCAAATTAAATTCAAATACATTCTACAAAGCTAATTGAATCAAATGAAAGTCAAACACATTCAAACAAAACTTTTTAAATCAAAGGAAAGTCTAACACATTCAAACAAAGCTTTTTGAATAAAATTAAGGAAAATTGTAAACTAATAATCCCACCTTTAGTGCGTCTTCCATAAACAATCCCACCTTTCGAAATTCCAGAAATAATCCTACCTATGGTAGGGATCTTCCATTAACAATCCCTGACCGATTTGATTATTTTAGTAACCGGATTTCTTAGGTTTAAGACACGTGTCGGATTTTAATAGGGTTATTCTAATTTTTAATAATTAAAAAAAAAGCAAAATTTATGTAAAAAAACTAAAACCCCCAACCTCTGCCGCAGCCCCACCACTGCATTCCCCTCCCCATCCCCCGCCCTTGCTTTCCCAGCAACCCAACTTACCCGCCAAGGCGCCAGACCCAACCACTGCATTCCCCACCACATCGCCGCCCTATCCCCGTAGCATTGTTAGTCGTCAATGGCAGATTATTAAGATCAGTTTCCAAGGAAAGCATTCGATATCTCGATCACTCACCCTAAATTCAATTTCAACAACAAAATCAACAAACAATTCAAGAAAATAATCAAAACTTAGAAATACTAATTGAATGAAGAGGGTACGAATAGAAATTAAACCACAAAGAAATCCACTAGTTTTTAGGGCTCGCAATTTCCAATTTTCCTGGAAACTCGTTGTTGGGAGTTGGTGATACGAGGCTGGGGTGGGGTTTTTTGGCTGAGGTGGAGATTTTTGGGGTTGTTGTGGAGGTTTTTCGGGGTGGTTGAAAGGGTTTTCCGGCATGGTTTGGGGTTTATGGTGAATAGGGGGCAAGGGACAAGTGGGTATTCTGGGTGGTGGACTGTGGTTACGGGTTTTCAAGGTGGTGTTTTCGGGGGTAGTTAGGTTGTGAGCTGTCGTTGTTGTTGTTGCATGTAGTCGCTGCCGGTGGTGAAGTGGGAGGAGGGTAGCAGCTTGTTGTTGGAGTAAGGTGAGGTGAACGTGGTGAGCAGGTTGGTGAGTGAGGGAGAAGGGTGGAGTTATGGTGGTGGATTGGTGGCCCAATGAGAGAGATTAGGTAGAAGAAGAAAGAAAAAAAAAATTAACCTGCTTAGCAGGTTATAGGTCAAAGGGATCGTTAATGGAAGATCCCTACCAAAGGTGGGATTGTTTCTGGAATTTCAAAAGGTGGGATTGTTTATAGAAGACTCACTAAAGGTGGGATTATTAGTTTACAATTCCAGAAATTCTAGTTCTTTTTATGCTTTGAATAAATTGTAAACTTTAGCCTTATTCTAAGTTTGCAAATTAGTTATATTTTCTTTAGCTGATTTAAATCCGAAATTGTAATGTCACATTCACATAAAGTACAAGTGCAAGATACATCAAGAAGGCATCCATTTAAGCTTGTGAAAGAAGCATGGAATCCGAAATTCTTTTAAAGGAATTTCAAAGGCTTTAACTTGGGTGTTACAATCAGCTTCAAAGAGGAGTTACAAACCTTAAATTCACCCTTCAAGTGGCCGTTTATTTCAGTCAGCAATTGAGCAATTAAAAGGCGTCCAAATACATTCTTGTCCACATACATTCAAGCTTATTTCAAGGCTTGAAACAAGGAGGAGTTACACTTCTTTTGCTGTTTGAATTTGGGCGTGAATAATGGGGTGTTACACCTCCAAGTTGCTGCTTTGTTGGGCGTAAATCAAGGGGGGTTATACTCTCTTATTTCTGATTTTATTTGGAGGTTACAAACCACCATTTCCTCTTTGATGTATCTAGTTAAATAAGGCTTCTTTTATTAATGTATCTAGACAACAAAAGCTGATTTGTACTTAGCTTAGGCGTGTAACAAGTGAGCTGAAAAGTCACTTAAGTTAGCTTGTACTTAAGGATGCTTGTTTACTATAAATAGCAAGCAAATGTGAATGAAAAAAAATCAGATTATTCAAACAAAAAAAACTTGTCTTACATTCGTTTCTTGGATTAGAAACAAAAAAACCTGAAATTCTTGGATTTGGAATTTCGTTTCCTTTGCTTAGTTAGCTAGTTTAGGCTGCTAGTTGGCTTGTGATCTTAGGAATCCAAAACGTTTCTTAGTGGTGTGACTTTATCTAAGAAGCCTTTGGTTCTTTAGCCTTATCTATCCCTTGGTTTATCCCTTGTGTATTTCGAGTGTTACTCCAAATATACAACATTTGGCGCTAGAAGGAGGGGTATCTAGCAAACAAATACCCCAAACACATACCCAAACACAAACCATGTCCGACATCCCACCCCCTAATTGGCAAGAATATGTCAATAAGGTTGCACAAGAGAAAGAAGATATGGAGCAACGAATGCAATATTTGCAAGGTCAGTTAAGAGATCTTTCTACTAAGTTGCGCCATCAAAAGAGGGTTCATCCAATCATAGTGATGAAGAAGTGAGTGAATCTAATTTCAATCACAATGATAGACCTTTTCATGAAAGAGAAAGGTCACGGCCTAATAATGACATTAAGGCTGACATCCCGGAGTATGATGGCAAACTCGATGCTGATGAGTTTGTAGAATGGCTTAGAACGGTAGAGAGAGTATTTGATTACAAGCAAACACCGGAAGAAAAAAAGGTTAAGATTGTAGCCTTGAAGTTAAGAAAATATGCCTCAACTTGGTGGGCTAGTGTGTGTGCCAAAAGGGAAAGGCAAGACAAAGAGAAAGTGAGATCGTGGACCAAGATGAATAAGATGCTGAAACAAAAGTTTCTTCCCACATACTATGTGCAAGAAAACTTTTCCAAGTTCTACAACCTCAAACAAGGTACAAAATCAGTAGAAGAATATGCTAGGGAATTTGAAGGATTTGTCATGAAATGTGGAGTAGAGGAAGATGAACCTCAAACATTGGTGCGTTTTTTGGGAGGACTTGACCCAAAAATAGCCAATGTGGCCGAACTACACCCTTACACCACCCTTGAAGAGCTCATTATCTTAGCACATAAGATTGAGCAGCAACAAAAGGCAAGAGGCAAAAGTGAATCATCACGTTTTGCATCTCAAACCTCATTTCCCCAAAAAAAAGCAAACATCCAATTTCCCACCTTTCAAACCCACATCCAATCAGCCTACTTCTAAACCACCTTCACAAAACACCCAAAATTCCAACCCAAAACCAGCCCCAAGAAGATGTTTTCGGTGTCAAGGCCTTGGACATTTGGCTAGTGATTGTCCAAATAAAAGGATTGTCACTTTGATTGAGCATGAAGAGGAGGACGAATTAGAAATTGAAGTGGACAACAACCTTGAGGAGAATGATGATTATGCGTGTCTTGGACCCGATGAAGGAGAATGCTTGGTGGTTCGACGTACACTAAGCAATATGATTGGCAAAGCAGGGAGTTTGCAACGTGAGGCAATCTTTCACACTCGTTGCACCATTGGTGGTAAGGTATGTACCTTGATTATTGATGGAGGTAGTTGTACCAATGTAGCTTCACAAGTAATGATAGACAAGCTGAAAATAAAAACCGTCCCTCACCCTAAACCTTATGTGATTCAATGGCTAAATCATGGTAAAGGGATTCAAGTAACACAACAAGCCTTGTTATCATTTAGCATTGGTAAAACTTATGAGGAAGAATTATGGTGTGATGTTATACCTATGGATGCATGTCATATTTTACTTGGTAGACCTTGGCTATTTGATAGGCGTGTGATGCATGATGGGTATAAAAACACATATTCCTTCACTAAGGATGGACAGAAAATACTCCTTACCCCTCTAAACCAAAAAAACGGCCACCCCATATCCACACCCCCCACTTCCCTTACCACTCTCATAAAGTCAGAATTGCATGAGTATAAAGCTCACAAACAATTCATTTTAAGCCAACTTGATACCCCTTCCCAACCGACACAAAAAGAACCACACCCACTCCTTACCCCTCTTCTCAAAACCTTTTCCCATGTTTTCCCCGAAGACATTCCCCATGGCCTACCCCCAAAACGTGACATACAACACAAAATTGATCTTGTTCCCGGATCAATGCTCCCAATCAAACCAGCCTATAGAACCACTCCAAAAGAAACCGAAGAGATTAGGAGGCAAGTGGAAGAATTACTGTCCAAGGGTCTTATTCGTAAGTCTCTTAGTCCATGTGCTTGTCCTACTTTGATTGTGCCTAAGAAGAATGGAGAATGGAGAATGTGTGTTGATAGTAGGTCAATCAATAAAATCACTATCAAGTACCGGTTTCCTATTCCAAGGTTGAATGATTTACTTGATGATTTGCATGGTTCTAAAGTGTTCTCTAAAATTGATTTGAGAAGTGGCTATCATCAAATTCGAATTTTCGAAGGAGATGAATGGAAGACCGCTTTCAAGACAAAGGAGGGCCTCTATGAGTGGCTTGTGATGCCATTTGGTTTGTCTAATGCACCATCTACATTTATGCGCCTTATGAATCAGGTTATGCAACCTTTCATGGGTAAATTTGTTGTAGTTTATTTTGATGATATTTTGGTGTATAGTAGGGAGGAAGAAGAGCATTCTATGCACTTGCAACAGGTTTTTGAAGCCCTTGAACGTGAGAAATTGTATGGTAACTTAGAGAAGTGTCATTTCTTCACTTCCCAAGTTATTTTTCTTGGCTTTAAAGTCTCATCACAAGGCATTGAAGTTGATGAAAAGAAAGTTGCTGCAATTCGTGAGTGGCCCACGCCACAAACCATGCAACAAGTTCGAAGCTTTCATGGACTTGCTTCTTTCTATAGAAGATTTGTGCGGAATTTTAGTACCCTCATGGCACCTATCACGGAGCTAACTAAAAATCAGAAGTTAGTTTGGAATGATAAGGCTCAAAAGGCCTTTGATGAGGTAAAACATCAACTTACTAGTGCACCTATTCTTGCTTTGCCTAACTTTGATGAAGTTTTTGAAGTTGAATGTGATGCTAGTGGAGTTGGTATTGGTGTTGTTTTGTCACAAGTTGGGCGTCCCCTTGCCTACTTTAGTGAAAAACTCAATGAAGCACAACGGAGGTATAGCACCTATGATAAGGAGTTCTTTGCTCTTGTTCGTGCTTTGGACCATTGGAGACATTACCTCATTTCCAAGGAGTTCATCCTTCATTCAGATCATGAAGCCCTCAAATATCTTCAAAGCCAACAAAAACTCCAACCTCGCCATGCCAAATGGGTGGAGTATTTGCAAGCTTTTCATTTTGTGATCAAGCATAGGAGAGGCGCCATGAACAAAGGAGCTGATGCGCTTTCAAGGAGATACACACTCTTGAATTCTTTCAAAGCAAGGGTGATTAGTGTTGAAGATGTGAAAGCAAGTTACAAAAATGATCATGACTTTGGTGATTTATTTTTAAAATGTTCTAATCATGCTTACAAAGATTATTACATTTTAGATGGCTATTTGTTCAAAGGAAACAGGTTGTGCATTCCAAGATCAAGCCTAAGAGAATCTCTTATCAAAGAGTTTCATGAAGAAGGAATGGCGGGACACTTTGGCATAGAGAAGACTACTCTTCTTGTCCAAGAATACTTTCATTGGCCTAGGTTGGTCCGTGATGTGGAGTTCATTGTGAAGAGATGTGTGATATGTCAAAAGGCCAAGAGTCATAGTCTACCACAAGGCTATCTTTTGCCCTTACCTATTCCACAAGCACCATGGGAGGATATTAGTCTTGATTTCGTTGTGGGACTTCCTATCACCCAACGAAAGAAAGATTCTATAATGGTTGTTGTGGATCGATTTTCTAAAATGGCTCATTTTATTGCTTGTCATTCAACTTCTGATGCTACTCATGTTGCTAACTTGTTTTTCAATGAGATTGTTCGTTTGCATGGTGTACCTAAATCCATGGTGAGTGATCGTGATCCAAAATTTCTAAGTCATTTTTGGCTTACATTATGGAGGAAGATGGGCACGAAATTGAACTTTAGCACTTCAAGTCATCCTCAAACAGATGGACAAACCGAAGTGACTAATAGAACTTTGGGATCCTTGCTGCGGTCTTTGGCTACTAAACGTCCCAAGCAATGGGAAGAGATGATTCCTCATGCGGAGTTTGCTTACAATCGTGTGCCTAGTAAGACAACAGGTTTGAGTCCTTTTGAAGTGGTGTATGGATTCAATCCGTGTACTCCTATTGATCTCACTCCCATTCCCTCACCAAACAAGTTCAGCAATGATGCCGAGGTGCGCGCAAAAGAAATCAAGTCTATGCATGAGCAAGTTCGTTCCAAAATTGAACAAGCTAATGCAAAGACAAAGGCCTACTATGACAAGAAAAGAAAGGAGGTCCGTTTTCAGCCCGGTGACTTAGTTTGGATTCATCTTCGAAAGGAAAGATTTCCTTCCAAAAGGCGGTCCAAGGTTAGTCCTCGTAGTGATGGTCCATTTGCTATTGTTGAAAAGGTGAATGATAATGCTTACAAAGTTGAGTTGCCCGGAGATTATGGTGTTTCTAGCACCTTTAATGTGGCTGATTTATCACCTTACTATGATGAGTTTGAAGAGTTGCCGAGTTTGAGGGCAAACTCTTTTCAAGAAGGGGGGAATGTTGTAGCCAAGCCTAACAACTTGGTTATGGACATTTCTTTGGTTCAAGATGTAGCATCATGTATTGGTGCTATGCATTCTATCCGTGGGCAGAAAGATATTCAATCCCTTGAATTTCTTGTTGTTCTTATTAACTAGTTTATTCTAGTTCTTTTTATGCTTTGAATAAATTGTAAACTTTAGCCTTATTCTAAGTTTGCAAATTAGTTATATTTTCTTTAGCTGATTTAAATCCGAAATTGTAATGTCACATTCACACAAAGTACAAGTGCAAGATACATCAAGAAGGCAGCCATTTAAGCTTGTGAAAGAAGCATGGAATCCGAAATTCTTTTAAAGGAATTTCAAAGGCTTTAACTTGGGTGTTACAATCAGCTTCAAAGAGGAGTTACAAACCTTCAATTCAGCCTTCAAGTGGCCGTTTATTTCAGTCAGCAATTGAGCAATTAAAAGGCGTCCAAGTACATTCTTGTCCACATACATTCAAGCTTATTTCAAGGCTTGAAACAAGGAGGAGTTACACTTCTTTTGCTGTTTGAATTTGGGCGTGAATAATGGGGTGTTACACCTCCAAGTTGCTGCTTTGTTGGGCGTAAATCAAGGGGGGGTTATACTCTCTTATTTCTGATTTTATTTGGAGGTTACAAACCACCATTTCCTCTTTGATGTATCTAGTTAAATAAGGCTTCTTTGATTAATGTATCTAGACAACAAAAGCTGATTTGTACTTAGCTTAGGCGTGTAACAAGTGAGCTGAAAAGTCACTTAAGTTAGCTTGTACTTAAGGATGCTTGTTTACTATAAATAGCAAGCAAATGTGAATGAAAAAAAATCAGATTATTCAAACAAAAAAAACTTGTCTTACATTCGTTTCTTGGATTAGAAACAAAAAAACCTGAAATTCTTGGATTTGGAATTTCGTTTCCTTTGCTTAGTTAGCTAGTTTAGGCTACTAGTTGGCTTGTGATCTTAGGAATCCAAAACGTTTCTTAGTGGTGTGACTTTATCTAAGAAGCCTTTGGTTCTTTATCCTTATCTATCCCTTGGTTTATCCCTTGTGTATTTCGAGTGTTACTCCAAATATACAACACTAATTTTTAATAATTAAAAACAAAAAACAAAATTTATGTAAAAAAACTAAAACCCCCAACCTCTGCCGCAGCCCCACCACTGCATTCCCCTCCCCATCCCCCGCCCTTGCTTTCCCAGCAACCCAACTTACCCCCAAGGCGCTAGACCCAACCACTGCATTCCCCACCGCATCGCCGCCCTATCCCCGTAGCATTGTTAGTCGTCAATGGGAGATTATTAAGATCAGTTTCCAAGGAAAGCATTCGATATCTCGATCACTCACCCTAAATTCAATTTCAACAACAAAATCAACAAACAATTCAAGAAAATAATCAAAACTTAGAAATACTAATTGAATGAAGAGGGTATGAATAGATATTAAACCACAAAGAAATCCACTAGTTTTTAGGGCTCGCAATTTCCAATTTTCCTGGAAACTCGTTGTTGGGTGTTGGTGATACGAGGCTGGGGTGGGGTTTTTTGGCTGGGGGTGGAGATTTTTGGGGTTGTTGTGGAGGTTTTTCAGGGTGGTTGAAAGGGTTTTCCGGCATGGTTTGGGGTTTATGGTGAATAGGGGGCAAGGGACAAGTGGGTATTCTGGGTGGTGGACTGTGGTTACGGGTTTTCAAGGTGGTGTTTTCGGGGGTAGTTAGGTTGTGAGCTGTCGTTGTTGTTGTTGCATGCAGTCGCTGCCGGTGGTGAAGTGGGAGGAGGGTAGCAGCTTGTTGTTGGTGTAAGGTGAGGTGAACGTGGTGAGCAGGTTGGTGCGTGAGGGAGAAGGGTGGAGTTATGGTGGTGGATTGGTGGCCCAATGAGAGAGATTAGGTAGAAGAAAAAAGAAAAAAAAAATTAACCTGCTTAATAGGTTATAGGTCAAAGGGATCGTTAATGGAAGATCCTTACCAAAGGTGGGATTGTTTCTGGAATTTCAAAAGGTGGGATTGTTTATAGAAGACTCACTAAAGGTGGGATTATTAGTTTACAATTTTCCTAAAATTAAAATCAAACACATTCAAATGAGGCTACTTATATCAAATGAAAGTGAAATGCATTCTAAAAAGCTAATTGAATCAAATGAAAGTCAAACACATTCAAACAAAGCTATTTGAATCAAATTAAAGTCAAATACATTCCACAAAGCTAATTAAACAAATGAAAGTCAAACACATTCAAACAAAACTTTTAAATCAAATGAATGCCTAACACATTCAAACGATGCTTTTTAAATCAAATGAAAGTCAAACACATTCAAACAAAGCTATTTAAATCAAATGAAAGTGAAATGCATTCTACAAAGCTAATTGAATCAAATGAAAGTCAAACACATTCAAACAAAGCTTTTAAAATCAACTGAAAGTCTAACACATTCAAACAAAGCTATTTAAATCAAATGAAAGTGAAATGCATTCTACAAAGTTAATTGAATCAAATGAAAGTCAAACACATTCAAACAAAGCATTTAAAATCAACTGAAAATCTAACACATTCAAACAAAGCTATTTAAATCAAATGAAATTGAAATGCATTCTACAAAGCTAATTTAATCAAATCAAAGTCAAACACATTCAAACAAAGCTTTTTGAATTAAATGAAAGTCAAACACATTCAAACATAGCTATTTGAAATAAATTAAAGTCAAATACATTCTTCAAAGCTAATTGAATCATATGAAAGTGAAATGCATTCTACAAAGCTAATTGAATCAAATGAAAGTCAAACACATTCAAACAAATCTTTTTGAATAAAATGAAAGTCAAACAAATTCAAACAAAGCTATTTGAATCAAATTAAAGTCAAATAAATTCTACAAAACTAATTGAATCAAATAAAAGTCAAACACATTCAAAAAAAACTTTTTAAATCAAATGAATGTCTTACACATTCAAAAAAAGCTTTTTGAATCAAATGAAAGTCAAATAATTTCAACAATGCTTATCAAATCAAAAGAAAGTCAAACACATTCAAACAAAGCTTTTTGAATCAAATGAAAGTCAGACACATTCAAACAAAGCTTTTAAAATCAACTGAAAGTCTAACACATTCAAACAAAGCTATTTAAATCAAATGAAAGTGAAATGCATTCTACAAAGGGAATTGAATCAACTCAAAGTCAAACACATTCAAACAAAGCTTTTTGAATAAAATGAAAGTCAAACACATTCAAACATAGCTATTTGAAACAAATTAAAGTCAAATACATTCTACAAAGCTATATGAATCAAATAAAAGTCAAACACATTCAAACAAAACTTTTTAAATCAAATGAATGTCTAACGCATTCAAACGAACCTTTTTTAATCAAATGAAAGTCAAATAATTTCAACAATGCTTAGTAAATCAAATAAAAGTCAAACACATTCAAACAAAGCTTTTTGAATCAAATGAAAGTCAAACACATTCAAACAAAGCCATTTAAATCAAATGAATGTGAAATGCATTCTACAAAGCTAATTGAATCAAATCAAAGTCAAACACGTTCAAACAAAGTTTTTTGTTTAAAATGAAAGTCAAACACATTAAAACTAAGCCATATATATCAAATAAAAGTAAATTGCATTCTACATAGCTAATTGAATCAAATGAAAGTAACAACACATTCAAACAAAACTGATTGAATAAAACGAAGTCAAATACTTTCTACGAAGCTAATTGAATCAAATGAAAGTCAAACACATTCAAACGAAGCTTTTTGAATCAAATGAAAGTCAAACACATTCAAACAAAGCTATTTAAATCAAATGAAAGTGAAATGCATTCTACAAAGCTAATTGAATCAAATGAAAGTCAAACACATTCAAACAAAGCTTTTAAAATCAACTGAAAGTCTAACACATTCAAACAAAGCTATTTAAATCAAATGAAAGTGAAATGCATTCTACAAAGTTAATTGAATCAAATGAAAGTCAAACACATTCAAACAAAGCATTTAAAATCAACTGAAAATCTAACACATTCAAACAAAGCTATTTAAATCAAATGAAATTGAAATGCATTCTACAAAGCTAATTTAATCAAATCAAAGTCAAACACATTCAAACAAAGCTTTTTGAATTAAATGAAAGTCAAACACATTCAAACATAGCTATTTGAAATAAATTAAAGTCAAATACATTCTACAAAGCTAATTGAATCATATGAAAGTGAAATGCATTCTACAAAGCTAATTGAATCAAATGAAAGTCAAACACATTCAAACAAATCTTTTTGAATAAAATGAAAGTCAAACAAATTCAAACAAAGCTATTTGAATCAAATTAAAGTCAAATAAATTCTACAAAGCTAATTGAATCAAATAAAAGTCAAACACATTCAAAAAAAACTTTTTAAATCAAATGAATGTCTTACACATTTGAAAAAAGCTTTTTGAATCAAATGAAAGTCAAATAATTTCAACAATGCTTATCAAATCAAATGAAAGTCAAACACATTCAAACAAAGCTTTTTGAATCAAATGAAAGTCAGACACATTCAAACAAAGCTTTTAAAATCAACTGAAAGTCTAACACATTCAAACAAAGCTATTTAAATCAAATGAAAGTGAAATGCATTCTACAAAGCTAATTGAATCAACTCAAAGTCAAACACATTCAAACAAAGCTTTTTGAATAAAATGAAAGTCAAAACACATTCAAACATAGCTATTTGAAACAAATTAAAGTCAAATACATTCTACAAAGCTATATGAATCAAATAAAAGTCAAACACATTCAAACAAAACTTTTTAAATCAAATGAACGTCTAACGCATTCAAACGAACCTTTTTGAATCAAATGAAAGTCAAATAATTTCAAATACGCTTAGTAAATCAAATAAAAGTCAAACACATTCAAACAAAGCTTTTTGAATCAAATGAAAGTCAAACACATTCAAACAAAGCTATTTAAATCAAATGAATGTGAAATGCATTCTACGAAGCTAATTGAATCAAATCAAAGTCAAACACGTTCAAACAAAGCTTTTTGTATAAAATGAAAGTCAAACACATTAAAACTAAACCATATATATCAAATGAAAGTAAATTGCATTCTACATAGCTAATTGAATAAAATGAAAGTAACAACACATTCAAACAAAACTGATTGAATAAAACGAAGTCAAATACTTTCTACGAAGCTAATTGAATCAAATGAAAGTCAAACACATTCAAACAAAGCTTTTTGAATCAAATGAAAGTCAGAAACATTCAAACAAAGCTATTTAAATCAAATGAAAGTGAAATGCATTCTACAAAGTTAATTGAATCAAATGAAAGTCAAACACATTCAAACAAAGCATTTAAAATCAACTGAAAATCTAACACATTCAAACAAAGCTATTTAAATCAAATGAAATTGAAATGCATTCTACAAAGCTAATTTAATCAAATCAAAGTCAAACACATTCAAACAAAGCTTTTTGAATTAAATGAAAGTCAAACACATTCAAACATAGCTATTTGAAATAAATTAAAGTCAAATACATTCTACAAAGCTAATTGAATCATATGAAAGTGAAATGCATTCTACAAAGCTAATTGAATCAAATGAAAGTCAAACACATTCAAACAAATCATTTTGAATAAAATGAAAGTCAAACAAATTCAAACAAAGCTATTTGAATCAAATTAAAGTCAAATAAATTCTACAAAGCTAATTGAATCAAATAAAAGTCAAACACATTCAAAAAAAACTTTTTAAATCAAATGAATGTCTTACACATTTGAAAAAAGCTTTTTGAATCAAATGAAAGTCAAATAATTTCAACAATGCTTATCAAATCAAATGAAAGTCAAACACATTCAAACAAAGCTTTTTGAATCAAATGAAAGTCAGACACATTCAAACAAAGCTTTTAAAATCAACTGAAAGTCTAACACATTCAAACAAAGCTATTTAAATCAAATGAAAGTGAAATGCATTCTACAAAGCTAATTGAATCAACTCAAAGTCAAACACATTCAAACAAAGCTTTTTGAATAAAATGAAAGTCAAACACATTCAAACATAGCTATTTGAAACAAATTAAAGTCAAATACATTCTACAAAGCTATATGAATCAAATAAAAGTCAAACACATTCAAACAAAACTTTTTAAATCAAATGAACGTCTAACGCATTCAAACGAACCTTTTTGAATCAAATGAAAGTCAAATAATTTCAAATACGCTTAGTAAATCAAATGAAAGTCAAACACATTCAAACAAAGCTTTTTGAATCAAATGAAAGTCAAACACATTCAAACAAAGCTATTTAAATCAAATGAATGTGAAATGCATTCTACGAAGCTAATTGAATCAAATCAAAGTCAAACACGTTCAAACAAAGCTTTTTGTATAAAATGAAAGTCAAACACATTAAAACTAAACCATATATATCAAATGAAAGTAAATTGCATTCTACATAGCTAATTGAATCAAATGAAAGTAACAACACATTCAAACAAAACTGATTGAATAAAACGAAGTCAAATACTTTCTACGAAGCTAATTGAATCAAATGAAAGTCAAACACATTCAAACAAAGCTTTTTGAATCAAATGAAAGTCAGAAACATTCAAACAAAGCTATTTAAATCAAATGAAAGTGAAATGCATTCTACAAATTTAATTGAATCAAATAAGAGTCAAACACATTCAAACAAAGCATTTAAAATCAACTGAAAATCTAACACATTCAAACAAAGCTATTTAAATCAAATGAAATTGAAATGCATTCTACAAAGCTAATTGAATCAACTCAAAGTCAAACACATTCAAACAAAGCTTTTTGAATAAAATGAAAGTCAAACACATTTAAACATAGCTATTTGAAACAAATTAAAGTCAAATACATTCTACAAAGCTATATGAATCAAATAAAAGTCAAACACATTCAAACAAAACTTTTTAAATCAAATGAACGTCTAACGCATTCAAACGAACCTTTTTGAATCAAATGAAAGTCAAATAATTTCAAATACGCTTAGTAAATCAAATGAAAGTCAAACACATTCAAACAAAGCTTTTTGAATCAAATGAAAGTCAAACACATTCAAACAAAGCTATTTAAATCAAATGAATGTGAAATGCATTCTACGAAGCTAATTGAATCAAATCAAAGTCAAACACGTTCAAACAAAGCTTTTTGTATAAAATGAAAGTCAAACACATTAAAACTAAACCATATATATCAAATGAAAGTAAATTGCATTCTACATAGCTAATTGAATCAAATGAAAGTAACAACACATTCAAACAAAACTGATTGAATAAAACGAAGTCAAATACTTTCTACGAAGCTAATTGAATCAAATGAAAGTCAAACACATTCAAACAAAGCTTTTTGAATCAAATGAAAATCAGAAACATTCAAACAAAGCTATTTAAATCAAATGAATGTGAAATGCATTCTACAAAGCTAATTGAATCAAATGAAAGTCAAACACATTCAAACGAAGCTTTTAAAATCAACTGAATGTCTAACACATTCAAACAAAGCTATTTAAATCAAATGAAAGTGAAATGCATTCTACAAAAATAATTGAATCAAATGAAAGTCAAACACATTCAAACAAAGCATTTAAAAAAAACTGAAAATCTAACACATTCAAACAAAGCTATTTAAATCAAATGAAATTGAAATGCATTCTACAAAGCTAATTGAATCAAATCAAAGTCAAACACATTCAAACAAAGCTTTTTGAATTAAATGAAAGTCAAACACATTCAAACATAGCTATTTGAAATAAATTAAAGTCAAATAAATTCTACAAAGCTAATTGAATCATATGAAAGTGAAATGCATTCTACAAAGCTAATTGAATCAAATGAAAGTCAAACACATTCAAACATATCTTTTTGAATAAAATGAAAGTCAAACAAATTCAAACAAAGATATTTGAATCAAATTAAAGTCAAATAAATTCTACAAAGCTAATTGAATCAAATAAAAGTCAAACACATTAAAAAAAAACTTTTTAAATCAAATGAATGTCTTACACATTCAAAAAAACCTTTTTGAATCAAATGAAAGTCAAATAATTTCAACAATGCTTATCAAATCAAATGAAAGTCAAACACATTCAAACGAAGCTTTTTGAATCAAATGAAAGTCAGACACATTCAAACAAAGCTTTTAAAATCAACTGAAAGTCTAACACATTCAAACAAAGCTATTTAAATCAAATGAAAGTGAAATGCATTCTACAAAGCTAATTGAATCAACTCAAAGTCAAACACATTCAAACAAAGCTTTTTGAATAAAATGAAAGTCAAACACATTCAAACATAGCTATTTGAAACAAATTAAAGTCAAATACATTCTACAAAGCTATATGAATCAAATAAAAGTCAAACACATTCAAACAAAACTTTTTAAATCAAATGAATGTCTAACGCATTCAAACGAACCTTTTTGAATCAAATGAAAGTCAAATAATTTCAACAATGCTTAGTAAATCAAATGAAAGTCAAACACATTCAAACAAAGCTTTTTGAATCAAATGAAAGTCAAACACATTCAAACAAAGCTATTTAAATCAAATGAATGTGAAATGCATTCTACGAAGCTAATTGAATCAAATCAAAGTCAAACACGTTCAAACAAAGCTTTTTGTATAAAATGAAAGTCAAACACATTAAAACTAAGCCATATATATCAAATGAAAGTAAATTGCATTCTACATAGCTAATTGAATCAAATGAAAGTAACAACACATTCAAACAAAACTGATTGAATAAAACGAAGTCAAATACTATCTACGAAGCTAAGTGAATCAAATGAAAGTCAAACACATTCAAACAAAGCTTTTTGAATCAAATGAAAGTCAGACACATTCAAACAAAGCTATTTAAATCAAATGAAAGTGAAATGCATTCTACAAAGCTAATTGAATCAAATGAAAGTCAAACACATTCAAACGAAGCTTTTAAAATCAACTGAAAATCTAACACATTCAAACAAAGCTATTTAAATCAATTGAAAGTGAAATGCATTCTACAAATTTAATTGAATCAAATGAAAGTCAAACCCATTCAAACAAAGCATTTAAAATCAACTGAAAATCTAACACATTCAAACAAAGCTATATAAATCAAATGAAATTGAAATGCATTCTACAAAGCTAATTGAATCAAATCAAAGTCAAACACATTCAGACAAAGATTTTTGAATTAAATGAAAGTCAAACACATTCAAACATAGCTATTTGAAATAAATTAATGTCAAATACATTCTACAAAGCTAATTGAATCATATGAAAGTGAAATGCATTCTACAAAGCTAATTGAATCAAATGAAAGTCAAACACATTCAAACATATCTTTTTGAATAAAATGAAAGTCAAACAAATTCCAACAAAGATATTTGAATCAAGTTAAAGTCAAATAAATTCTACAAAGCTAATTGAATCAAATAAAAGCCAAACACATTAAAAAAAAACTTATTAAATCAAATGAATGTCTTACACATTCAAAAAAAGCTTTTTGAATCAAATGAAAGTCAAATAATTTCAACAATGCTTATCAAATCAAATGAAAGTCAAACACATTCAAACAAAGCTTTTTAAATCAAATGAAAGTCAGACACATTCAAACAAAGCTTTTAAAATCAACTGAAAGTCTAACACATTCAAACAAAGCTATTTAAATCAAATGAAAGTGAAATGCATTCTACAAAGCTAATTGAATCAACTCAAAGTCAAACACATTCAAACAAAGCTTTTTGAATAAAATGAAAGTCTAACACATTCAAACATAGCTATTTGAAACAAATTAAAGTCAAATACATTCTACAAAGCTATATGAATCAAATAAAAGTCAAACACATTCAAACAAAACTTTTTAAATCAAATGAATGTCTAACGCATTCAAACAAACCTTTTTGAATCAAATGAAAGTCAAACACATTCAAACAAAGCTTTTTGAATCAAATGAAAGTCAAACACATTCAAACAAAGCTATTTAAATAAAATGAATGTGAAATGCATTCTACGAAGCTAATTGAATCAAATCAAAGTCAAACACGTTCAAACAAAGCTTTTTGTATAAAATGAAAGTCAAACACATTAAAACTAAGCCATATATATCAAAAGAAAGTAAATTGCATTCTACATAGCTAATTGAATCAAATGAAAGTAACAACACATTTAAACAAAACTGACTGAATAAAACGAAGTCAAATACTTTCTACGAAGCTAATTGAATCAAATGAAAGTCAAACACATTCAAACAAAGCTTTTTGAATCAAATGAAAGTCAGACACATTCAAACAAAGCTATTTAAATCAAATGAAAGTGAAATGCATTCTACAAAGCTGATTGAATCAAATGAAAGTCAAACACATTCAAACAAAGCTTTTAAAATCAACTGAAAGTCTAACACATTCAAATAAAGCTATTTAAATCAAATGAAAGTGAAATGCATTCTACAAAGTTAATTGAATCAAATGAAAGTCAAACACATTCAAACAAAGCATTTAAAATCAACTGAAAATCTAACACTTTCAAACAAAGCTATTTAAATCAAATGAAATTGAAATGCATTCTACAAAGCTAATTGAATCAAATCAAAGTCAAACACATTCAAACAAAGCTTTTTGAATTAAATGAAAGTCAAACACATTCAAACATAGCTATTTGAAATTAATTAAAGTCAAATACATTCTACAAAGCTAATTGAATCATATGAAAGTGAAATGCATTCTACAAAGCTAATTGAATCAAATGAAAGTCAAACACATTCAAACAAATCTTTTTGAATAAAATGAAAGTCAAACAAATTCAAACAAAGCTATTTGAATCAAATTAAAGTCAAATAAATTCTACAAAGCTAATTGAATCAAATAAAAGTCAAACACATTCAAAAAAAACTTTTTAAATCAAATGAATGTCTTACACATTCAAAAAAAGCTTTTTGAATCAAATGAAAGTCAAATAATTTCAACAATGCTTATCAAATCAAATGAAAGTCAAACACATTCAAACAAAGCTTTTTGAATCAAATGAAAGTCAGACACATTCAAACAAAGCTATTTAAATCAAATGAATGTGAAATGCATTCTACGAAGCTAATTGAATCAAATCAAAGTCAAACACGTTCAAACAAAGCTTTGTGTATAAAATGAAAGTCAAACACATTAAAACTAAGCCATATATATCAAATGAAAGTAAATTGCTTTCTACATAGCTAATTGAATCAAATGAAAGTAACAACACATTCAAACAAAACTGATTGAATAAAACGAAGTCAAATACTTTCTACGAAGCTAATTAAATCAAATGAAAGTCAAACACATTCAAACAAAGATTTTTGAATCAAATGAAAGTCAGACACATTCAAACAAAGCTATTTAAATCAAATGAAAGTGAAATGCATTCTACAAAGCTAATTGAATCAAATGAAAGTCAAACACATTCAAACAAAGCTTTTAAAATCAACTGAAAGTCCAACACATTCAAACAAAGCTATTTAAATCAAATGAAAGTGAAATGCATTCTACAAAGTTAATTGAATCAAATGAAAGTCAAACACATTCAAACAAAGCATTTAAAATCAACTGAAAATCTTACACTTTCAAACAAAGCTATTTAAATCAAATGAAATTGAAATGCATTCTACAAAGCTAATTGAATCAAATCAAAGTCAAACACATTCAAACAAAGCTTTTTGAATTAAATGAAAGTCAAACACATTCAAACATAGCTATTTGAAATAAATTAAAGTCAAATACATTCTACAAAGCTAATTGAATCATATGAAAGTGAAATGCATTCTACAAAGCTAATTGAATCAAATGAAAGTCAAACACATTCAAACAAATCTTTTTGAATAAAATGAAAGTCAAACAAATTCAAACAAAGCTGTTTGAATCAAATTAAAGTCAAATAAATTCTACAAAGCTAATTGAATCAAATAAAAGTCAAACACATTCAAAAAAAACTTTTTAAATCAAATGAATGTCTTACACATTCAAAAAAAGCTTTTTGAATCAAATGAAAGTCAAATAATTTCAACAATGCTTATCAAATCAAATGAAAGTCAAACACATTCAAACAAAGCTTTTTGAATCAAATGAAAGTCAGACACATTCAAACAAAGCTTTTAAAATCAACTTAAAGTCTAACACATTCAAACAAAGCTATTTAAATCAAATGAAAGTGAAATGCATTCTACAAAGCTAATTGAATCAACTCAAAGTCAAACACATTCAAACAAAGCTTTTTGAATAAAATGAAAGTCAAACACATTCAAACATAGCTATTTGAAACAAATTAAAGTCAAATACATTCTACAAAGCTATATGAATCAAATAAAAGTCAAACACATTCAAACAAAACTTTTTAAATCAAATGAATGTCTAACGCATTCAAACGAACCTTTTTGAATCAAATGAAAGTCAAATAATTTCAACAATGCTTAGTAAATCAAATGAAAGTCAAACACATTCAAACAAAGCTTTTTGAATCAAATGAAAGTCAAACACATTCAAACAAAGCTATTTAAATCAAATGAATGTGAAATGCATTCTACGAAGCTAATTGAATCAAATCAAAGTCAAACACGTTCAAACAAAGCTTTTTGTATTAAATGAAAGTCAAACACATTAAAACTAAGCCATATATATCAAATGAAAGTAAATTGCATTCTACATAGCTAATTGAATCAAATGAAAGTAACAACACATTCAAACAAAGCTGATTGAATAAAACGAAGTCAAATACTTTCTACGAAGCTAATTAAATCAAATGAAAGTCAAACACATTCAAACAAAGATTTTTGAATCAAATGAAAGTCAGACACATTCAAACAAAGCTATTTAACTCAAATGAAAGTTAAATGCATTCTACAAAGCTAATTGAATCAAATGAAAGTCAAACACATTCAAACAAAGCTTTTAAAATCAACTGAAAGTCTAACACATTCAAACAAAGCTATTTAAATCAAATGAAAGTGAAATGCATTCTACAAAGTTAATTGAATCAAATGAAAGTCAAACACATTCAAACAAAGCATTTAAAATCAACTGAAAATCTAACACATTCAAACAAAGCTATTTAAATCAAATGAAATTGAAATGCATTCTACAAAGCTAATTGAATCAAATCAAAGTCAAACACATTCAAACAAAGCTTTTTGAATTAAATGAAAGTCAAACACATTCAAACATAGCTATTTGAAATAAATTAAAGTCAAATACATTCTACAAAGCTAATTGAATCATATGAAAGTGAAATGCATTCTACAAAGCTAATTGAATCAAATGAAAGTCAAACACATTCAAACAAATCTTTTTGAATAAAATGAAAGTCAAACAAATTCAAACAAAGCTATTTGAATCAAATTAAAGTCAAATAAATTCTACAAAGCTAATTGAATCAAATAAAAGTCAAACACATTCAAAAAAAACTTTTTAAATCAAATGAATGTCTTACACATTCAAAAAAAGCTTTTTGAATCAAATGAAAGTCAAATAATTTCAACAATGCTTATCAAATCAAATGAAAGTCAAACACATTCAAACAAAGCTTTTTGAATCAAATGAAAGTCAGACACATTCAAACAAAGCTTTTAAAATCAACTTAAAGTCTAACACATTCAAACAAAGCTATTTAAATCAAATGAAAGTGAAATGCATTCTACAAAGCTAATTGAATCAACTCAAAGTCAAACACATTCAAACAAAGCTTTTTGAATAAAATGAAAGTCAAACACATTCAAACATAGCTATTTGAAACAAATTAAAGTCAAATACATTCTACAAAGGTATATGAATCAAATAAAAGTCAAACACATTCAAACAAAACTTTTTAAATCAAATGAATGTCTAACGCATTCAAACGAACCTTTTTGAATCAAATGAAAGTCAAATAATTTCAACAATGCTTAGTAAATCAAATGAAAGTCAAACACATTCAAACAAAGCTTTTTGAATCAAATGAAAGTCAAACACATTCAAACAAAGCTATTTAAATCAAATGAATGTGAAATGCATTCTACGAAGCTAATTGAATCAAATCAAAGTCAAACACGTTCAAACAAAGCTTTTTGTATAAAATGAAAGTCAAACACATTAAAACTAAGCCATATATATCAAATGAAAGAAAATTGCATTCTACATAGCTAATTGAATAAAATGAAAGTAACAACACATTCAAACAAAACTGATTGAATAAAACGAAGTCAAATACTTTCTACGAAGCTAATTGAATCAAATGAAAGTCAAACACATTCAAACAAAACTTTTTGAATCAAATGAAAGTCAGACACATTCAAACAAAGCTATTTAAATAAAATGAAAGTGAAATGCATTCTACAAAGCTAATTGAATCAAATGAAAGTCAAACACATTCAAACAAAGCTTTTAAAATCAACTGAAAGTCTAACACATTCAAACAAAGCTATTTAAATCAAATGAAAGTGAAATGAATTCTACAAAGTTAATTGAATCAAATGAAAGACAAACACATTCAAACAAAGCATTTAAAATCAACTGAAAATCTAACACATTCAAACAAAGCTATTTAAATCAAATGAAATTGAAATGCATTCTACAAAGCTAATTGAATCAAATCAAAGTCAAACACATTCAAACAAAGCTTTTTGAATTAAATGAAATTAAAACACATTCAAACATAGCTATTTGAAATAAATTAAAGTCAAATACATTCTACAAAGCTAATTGAATCATATGAAAGTGAAATGCATTCTACAAAGCTAATTGAATCAAATGAAAGTCAAACACATTCAAACAAATCTTTTTGAATAAAATGAAAGTCAAACAAATTCAAACAAAGCTATTTGAATCAAATTAAAGTCAAATAAATTCTACAAAGCTAATTGAATCAAATAAAATTCAAACACATTCAAACAAAGCTTTTAAAATCAACTGAAAGTCTAACACATTCAAACAAAGCTATTTAAATCAAATGAAAGTGAAATGCATTCTACAAAGCTAATTGAAACAACTCAAAGTCAAACACATTCAAACAAAGCGTTTTGAATAAAATGAAAGTTAAACACATTCAAACATAGCTATTTTAAACAAATTAAAGTCAAATACATTCTACAAAGCTATATGAATCAAATAAAAGTCAACACGTTCAAACAAAACTTTTTAAATCAAATGAATGTCTAACGCATTCAAACGAACCTTTTTGAATCAAATGAAAGTTAAATAATTTCAACAATGCTTAGTAAATCAAATAAAAGTCAAACACATTCAAACAAAGCTTTTTGAATCAAATGAAAGTCAAACACATTCAAACAAACCTATTAAAATCAAATGAATGTGAAATGCATTCTACGAAGCTAATTGAATCAAATCAAAGTCAAACACGTTCAAACAAAGCTTTTTGTATAAAAGGAAAGTCAAACACATTCAAATTAAGACATATATATCAAATGAAAGTTGTTTGGGGGTCTTTAATGTCCTTCGGGAGAGTTACGATTTCCTAGCAGACTTCCTTCTTACGCATGTACCTGCACAAGTAACGGAGACTCCGGATGGGGGTGGGAGTTCCGCCTCCGAAGATTAAGTTAGTATCTTTTCGAAGTGGAATAAGAACAATAAAAGCTTCTCAATTCGAGAGCGTTTCAATAGGTTTCGGTTTTGTTTGTTTTTTGAGTGGTTGCAATTAATGTGTGTTCTTTATTAATGAGGTCTACCCTTACTATTTATAGTAAGGGAGAACTGTACCTCAATTAGGGTACAAGGGACACGTGTCTCAAAGGGATTGGGCCTTTGCAGACCGTTGAAAGATTGACACGTGCCAAGCCTTTATTGGGCCACGCGTCTTAGGGTATTTTCACCCTAAACATCTGCCCCTCACAGGTGAGATGTGGCAAACCCACGCGTCACCGCCTGTGACAGACGTAGGGTGCATGGGGTAAGTGACGGTTCGTCTGCTTCCCCCCTTTTTTTTTGAATTTTCAAATTTTCGTGCAGAAGGTGACTGCTCGCCTTCTGCCTCTTTCTATAAGTAGGGTAGCTACCTCTTTCCTCCGCACTTTCCATTTTCTTCAAATTTTTTTCAAAATTTTCCCGAGAAAAAGCTCTGATACCGGCTGCTTCTTTCAAGACTTTCGAGCATCCGGTTTTTCGCAAAAACTTGACATCTGAGTGCGGATTTAGTAAGGTACCGTCTGCTTTCTCTCTCTTTTTGCCCCTAGATTAAGGACCTCACTCCAGTTTTGCCGCATGGGGCTGGCTTGGGACAAGTCCAAAAATCCCCCTCATCCGGCGTATTGCCGTCTGGGATGTTTAATGTACTCCCATCCGGCATTGTGCCGCATGGGACCCCTTTGAGCCAACTTTATTTTTATTCAAACTAGTTACAAGTAACCCCATCCGGCCTTTAACCGTATGGGGGTGGTTTGATCAGCCTTTGCTTTCAAACATCATTCAAATTGCCCCCATCCGGCTTTTAACCGTATGGGGGTAGTTTGAGCAGCCTTGGCTTTTTCTCAAACGTCATTCAAATTGCCCCCATCCGGCATTTAACCGTATGGGGGTAGTTTGAGCAGCCTTGGTTTTTTCTCAAACCTCATTCAAATTGCCCCTATCCGGCATTTAACCGTATGGGGGTCGTTTGAGCAGCCTTGGCTTTTTCTCAAACGATGTTCAAATTGCCCCCATCCGGCGTTTAACCGTATGGGGGTAGTTTGAGCAGCCTTGGCTTTTTCTCAAACGTCATTCAAATTGCCCCCATCCGGCATTTAACCGTATGGGGGTAGTTTGAGCAGCCTTGGCTTTTTCTCAAACGTCATTCAAATTGCCCCCATCCGGCATTTAACCGTATGGGGGTAGTTTGAACAGCCTTGGCTCAAACTTTGTTTCAAATTGCCCCCATCCGGCTTTTAACCGTATGGGGGTCGTTTGAGCAGCCTTGGCTTTTTCTCAAACGATGTTCAAATTGCCCCCATCCGGCATTTAACCGTATGGGGGTAGTTTGAGCAGCCTTGGCTCAAACTTTGTTTCAAATTGCCCCATCCGGCTTTTAACCGTATGGGGGTCGTTTGAGCAGCCTTGGCTTTTTCTCAAACGATGTTCAAATTGCCCCCATCCGGCGTCTAACCGTATGGGGGTAGTTTGAGCAGCCTTGGCTCAAACTTTGTTTCAAATTGCCCCCATCCGGCTTTTAACCGTATGGGGGTCGTTTGAGCAGCCTTGGCTTTTTCTCAAACGATGTTCAAATTGCCCCCATCCGGCGTCTAACCGTATGGGGGAAGTTTGAGCAGCCTTGGCTCAAACTTTGTTTCAAATTGCCCCCATCCGGCTTTTAACCGTATGGGGGTCGTTTGAGCAGCCATGGCTCAAACTCAGTTTCAAATTGCCCCCATCCGGCTTTTAACCGTATGGGGGTCGTTTGAGCAGCCTTGGCTTTTTCTCAAACGATGTTCAAATTGCCCCCATCCGGCGTCTAACCGTATGGGGGTTGTTTAAGCAGCCTTTAGCTTTTTCTCAAACATGCAAATAGCCCCCATGCGGCATTTTACCGTATGGGGGTCGTTTGAGCAGCCTTGACTCAAACTTTGCTATCCCTCATCAGGGACTCCACCGCTTGGGGAGCTTTTGAATAAGTTTCTATTAAATACATCTGATCTATGTATCTTTATTTTCAGCTTTAAACACATTCGGAGACTTCCGCCTGTGAAGGTTTCAAGCCATCAACTCAGCAAATTTCAGCCTTAAAAGGTACCGTCTGCACCCTGTTTCAATTCTTTTAGTTTATTTTCCGGTTGCATAGATAGGATATGGACCCTTCAATTATACACTCGGCACAGCCTACGACTGTGGTCAGCCGGTCACCAGGCACGGCTGAGTCTAGGACTGGGACTGCCGTCTGGGGGTATTTGAGCGAACCTTCTCCTACCTCGAATCCGACCGTCTCTGTTCATGTGCAGGACAGAATGGCTCGGATAAGATGGACGGCAGTTGACCCAGATTACAAGTCCGGCGACGCAGCCGAAGATCCGGCTGATCCCCAAAACGAGGACCAGACGGCAGGACCGTCTAGTGAAATTCCTTTGGAAGAAGCCCTGGGGACTCGTGAAGATTCCCCGAGTGGTCCGAGCACACCGGGCGACAGCATTTTAGAAGACTCTGATTCTAATGCCGCAGGATCCGGCGATGAATCTGCTGGAGAAGAGTCTGGGACCGAATCAGAGGCCCCGGCACAGGAGGCTGAGCCTATTGATGAGGATTCCTACAAATGGCCGGCCAAGGGGGATCCGACTGACATGACCATGTCTGCGAGAGACGTGGTCACCCTTACTGCAACCCTTCCTGCCTTTCTGTTTAAAAGGAAACCGGTTGGGAAGGACTGGGAAATAAGAGTCCCGCCTGTTGATGCAGCCGTCGTTTGGACGGACGACTTAGACCATGTCGATGATTTTTTCGGCTGTTATGAGGCGGCATTCAAAGCAGGCCTCCGGTTCCCCCTTCACCCCTGCATCAAGGACATTTTAATGGGGTATGACTTGGGCGTATGGCAATTGACTCCTAACTCTTGGGTCAATATTTTGGGGTACATTGCCGCGTGTGAGCTGCAGGAGGTAAACCCAAGCTGGGAGGCCTTTGCACACATGCATTATCTCAGCCGGGCTCCGGGTGGGTGGAATGCCTGGTACACCCTGACCACTAACCAAGAATACATGATGACTTTGGAGAAGCCATCAAAGTGGACCAACTGGAAGAGCAAATTTTATGTCGTCTCTTCCCCTTCCACTTCCCTGAATCACCGCCTGCGGCGGTACAATAAGCACCCGGCATTGCTGGGCAAAAAATGCGCGCTCCCGAAAGTGCCGTCTGAGGCCTGGGACCAAATAATGGAGACGGGTCTCTTCCTCAAAACGACCCATCTGATGAAGGATGGTAGCGAAATCATCGTCCCAAAGTTCTGGGTACCCCTCCCGGAATGGTTCAGGGATGAGGCCTTCTTGTCCCTTTGCAATCTGAGTTCAATGTTTAAAAAGAGTAGGTTCATTAACCCATCCGGTATTCCGACGCCTGTGTATGAGTACACTTGTTCTAACTCGAATTTCCCTTTTTGCAGATTCAGCTAAAAGAATGGTGCCTCCTGAAAAGACACCGGCCTTCTCAGCCATTGAGCTGAGAAAGAAGCAAGTCGAAGAGAAGAAGGCGGCACTGGCCGCCAAGAATGCTGGGGTAAAACCTCTTCCATTTCTTACCGGATGACATATGATGAGCTACCTTTGTTTCTAACTGATTGCTTTGTTTTGAATATTTTCAGGGTGGAACCCATGGCATGCCAAAATCACTAGCAAGCATGCACAAAAGACCGGCTGGTGACATACCTCAGCCGGCTTCCAAAGCTCCAAGGCTGCCGGGTCCACCTTTGGCAGCTAGTCCTGCAAAGAGGACACCTGCCCCCTCCAGGCCAACCACCGCAGGGAAGAGCCTGCAGCTAACGCCGAGTGCTTCGGCAGGCCAGACCCGGATGGGATCCGGCTCAGATGCGGCTGGGGGGGATGGCACCCCACAGCCTGAACAAGGTAACACCTCTGCCTTTGACCCCCCCTGGCCGCTTGGGTATATGAGAGTCAAAACTCATGCAAGCCAGTCTGGGAGCTCCTCTGGCAGCCGCATGAATATAGGCGGCGCATATGCCCAGTATCTGACAAGTAACCCTTCCTTTGCAGATGAGTCTACCAGCCGACCCGACTACAACCAATACGCCAAGAGAATGGTCAAGACTCTGACCCGTTCTGAGAAGGAGGCGGTGCCGGCTGTACACCAGGTTAACCTGGATCGCATCAACTCTCTTCTTGCTGAGGTAAATAACCCGAATGACCTATGCTTGTCTCAAACCCTGCTTTGCCGGATGAGTAGTAATTATCATCATTAGTTCTAACACCTTTTCCGGCTGCTACCATAGGTGATTCTGAGAGTGGACGGGCTCCGAGTCCCCTTGCGTAAAAAGCAAGAGGAGGTAAGAGACGCTCAGAAGCGTGCCCTTGACCTGATTGACGCTAGTCAATTTCATACTATTAACTATGATAAGGCCACTAAAGAGAGGGAGTTGGAACAGGAGGAACTGCTGAAGAAAGCTGTGCTGGCAGGGGATGAGGCTAAGAAGAAAGCTGAAGATCTTGAGCTTAAGGTCAAGAACCTCCAGGCTGATCTTAGAGCTCTGGAAGGAGTTGACAAGGAGAATGCCGAGCTCCGCCAGAAAAACAGCGAGCTGACTGTCCAACTGGCTAATATTCAGGCGGCTCACAAAAAGGAGCTGAACGAGGAACTCAGCCGCCTGATTTCTGAGAATGAAGCCGACTGCGAGGAACGCATGAAGCTGGCTTGGGGCCTCATCCATCCGGACTCTGATTTTGACTATTTCCACGTCCGCTACTTGTATGCTTCTGAAGTTTATGAAGCTCAAGTACTCGGCACTCCTGCCCCTCCTCCTTTCGACGAGTGGGCTGAGAAGGGATTAGGGTCAGAGCCGGAGGGGGTGCCAATGGAAGACCAGCCAGAACAGCAACAGGAGCAGACGGCTGAGACTCAGGTAGCTCAAGGGTCGGAGCAGCCTCAGCAACAGCAACATCAGCAACCATAAACTTTTTTTTTTTTTTTACCGGCCTGCGTGCCGTGTATTTTCAATGTATCTTTCCCGGACGGGGGTCCGGCTAAAATTTCCGTTGAATTAATATTAATCTATTTTACTGACACAGTCGGTTTTGCTATCTTCATTATTAGCATTTTTTACAAGTATTTACAAGTATTTCAGCCGTTCTATATATGCCGGATGAAGTAGCGATACCACAATATGCCCCTGAAATGGCTACCTGTTTACCCCAACAGTAGACTGGCAGCCGTTTCATGGAAGCCGGATGGGGGGTCAGTGACTGACCTAACCTGTTCCCGTCTGGTACAATAAAAAGGCCGAACGGGGGGTCAGTGACTGACCTAACCTTGCCCCGTCTGGTACAATAAAAAGGCCGAACGGGGGGTCAGTGACTGACCTAACCTTGCCCCGTCTGGTACAATAAAAAGCCGGATGGGGGGTTAGTGACTGATCTAACCTTGCCCCGTCTGGTACAGTTATATATAGGATGGGTTGTAAAACCGTTTAGGTGGTTACAGTGGCCCATTAGGAATTTCATTTTTCCGGATGGACCTCTTTTGGGTCCTTGCCGGATGAATCCTAGATGCAAAGGATCATTTCTAACGGCTGCAAGATTGTTTTAGACAAATGCCGTTTGAGTTATTGGATCGCTAGAACAATGTTCCACCCAGAAGGGAGCTGTTCTCTTCAGTGAATCACCCGGATGGGTGTCACCGGATGACTGCTCTTTTTGGAGCAGTGGTTTTAATAAGTGTTCTTCCGTCTGTGTTCTTGCACTAGACAGGTGCAAATACAATTGTATGAATGGAAATATATGCTTTCACATTTCAATACTGTTTACAAAAAATTACAAAATCCTTAGAAGTAGTACTTTTTCAAGTTATCTACATTCCAGGTACGAGGCAGCCACATTCCGTCTGGGGTTTCCAGGCGGTATGTGCCGTTTCTAACTTCTTCAAATATCCGGTAGGGTCCCTCCCAGTTTGGGGTCAGTTTCCCTTGTTCGTTTGCCCTACCGGTTGCCTCAAGCTTCCGTAATACAAAATCCCCAACTTTGAGGGGGCGTTTACGCACCCTCTTGTTGTAGGCCCTCGTAATTCGAAGACGGTAGATTTCATGACGCAAGGCGGCGTTGCCCCTTCTTTCTGGAAGAGTATCCAGAGACAGGCGCATGGCTTCCCAATTTGCCTCTTCATCATACAACATGATTCGAAGTGTTGGCTCATACAATTCAATGGGAAGCACCGCCTCTGTGCCATATGCCATAAGGAATGGAGTTTCACCGGTTGACCCCTTCTCAGTAGTTCTGATGGACCAAAGAACGTGAGTCAACTCTTCTGCCCAAAGACCGCCTGCCTTCTCGATCTTTTTCTTTATGCCGCCTGAGATGAGCTTGTTGAAAGCTTCAACTTGATCGTTTGCTTGCGGACGGCCAACGGATGCAAAGTAGTGGGAAATCCCTTGATCTTGCAACCAAGTCTTTAGGACAGGCGTTTCGAACTGGGGGCCATTGTCAAAGACCATTGACATTGGTACACCGAACCGGGTGATGACATTTCTCCAGATGAAGGAGATGACATCCTTAGTTTTGATGCCCTTAACCGCCTCGGCCTCGACCCACTTGGTGAAGTAATCAACAGCCACCAAGATGTATCTTCTGCCGCCTGGGGCAGGAGTGTATGGCCCCAAAATATCCATGCCCCATTTTGCAAAGGGAATTGGACTGTGAATGGCTGTTAAATCAGTTGCCGGCTGCCTTATCAGCCGGCCGAACCTCTGGCACTTGTCACATTTTTTCACCAGATCTAATGCATCCGCCTCAAGGGTAGGCCAAAAGTATCCTTGCCGCCGGGTTCTTTTGGCGAGGGTCTTCCCGCCAATGTGAGATCCACAGAAGCCGGCGTGCAGATCTTCCAGTATTTCCTTACCCCGTGCTGGGGTAACACACTTGAATAGCGGCTGCAAGTAACCCTTCCGGAGCAGTTCACCTTTATGCATTACGAAGCTTAATGCTCGTCTTTTAAGAGCAGCTGCTTCGGATGAGGTCTCCGGTAGAGTGCCGTCTACCAAGTAATTCCGGATGGGATCCATCTAAGTGGAGCTTCGATCTAGAACTCCAATGGGGTCATGTTCAATGCTTTTCTTTTCCATGACTTCCCAGAAGACTGATCTAGGCGTATCACATGTGGCGGATGATGCGAGTTTGGATAGTGCATCCGCCTGATTATTCTCGGATCTGGGTACTTGACTAAGGTTGAATTCATCAAATGCCCCAGCCTCCTCTTTGACCGCCTGAAGATACTTAATCATCACCGGATGAGTGGCCTCATAGTCACCGTTGTACTGGCTAACGATGAGTTGGGAATCTGAGCAGGCGTCAACTTTCCTTGCCCCGGCTGCCTTACACATGCGGATACCGGCCAGCAGGGCCTCGTATTCAGCTTCATTATTCGAAGCTTGAAACTTGAATCGCAGAGCATACTCGTATTTGTCCCCCTCCGGAGAGTGACAAATTACACCCGCCCCGCAACCATTCAGCGTAGAGCTCCCATCTACATAAACCCTCCAAACTTGGTCAGTTTTATCCGGCTGTACTGGCCTTGTCATTTCAACAATGAAGTCGGCAAACGCCTGACCCTTCACTGCTCGCCTGGGTTCGAAAGTGATTTCTAAGCTTTGGATTTCCACAGCCCATTTAATCATTCTTCCGGATGACTCTAAAGTGGTCATAGGCCTTTTGAGCGGCTGGTCAGTGTAAACGGTCACCGGATGTGCTAAGAAATACGGTTTCAACCGCTTGACTGCCTTGAACAAAGCCAAACCGAATTTTTCAATCATGGGATAACGAAGTTCAGCATTCCGAAGGACATGGCTTATAAAGTAGACCGGAAGCTGATTGCCGTCTCTCTCAGCAAGGAGGACGGCGCTCAAGGAGTGATCTGAGACGGCCAAGTACATGTAGAGAGCCTCCTGGGGTAGGGGACTCACTAATCTTGGCAAAGAATGCAGGTGTTGCTTCAGCCGTTGAAATGCCGCCTCAGCCTCTTCACCCCATTCAAACCTTGACCTCTTTTTGATGGCTTGAAAGAAATACAGGCACTTGTCACCTGACCGGCTGAGGAATCTCCCCAATGCCGCCAGGCATCCGGTAAGCTTTTGAGCCTCCCTGACGGTACGTGGCGACTGCATGTCAATCACCGCCTGTACTTTGTCCAGATTGGCCTCTATGCCTCTCTGATCAATCAAAAATCCAAGAAACTTCCCGGACTCAACTCCAAAGACGCATTTTTTTGGATTTAACATGACTTTATGCCGTCTGAGGGTGGTGAGAGTTTCTCGGAGGTCGGCTAGATGATCCGCCTGCAGCTTTGACTTGACAATCATATCATCAATGTACGCCTCCACGTTCCTTCCAATCTGATCATAAAAGACCGAGTTCATCATTCGCTGGAAAGTAGCAGGCGCATTCTTCAACCCAAACGGCATCACCGTGTAGCAGTATAGCCCTTGATCTGTGACGAAAGCCGTCTTCTCTTGGTCTTTCTTCCACAAGGGTATCTGATGGAAGCCGGAGTAGGCGTCCATGAAACTCATCAGGGCATGGCCGGCTGTAGAGTCTACCAAATGATCTATCTTTGGAAGCGGGTAGCTATCTTTTGGACAAGCCCTGTTGAGGTCCGTGTAATCTACACACATCCGCCAGGTTCCATTTGGCTTTTTCACAAGGACTACATTGGCTACCCTTTCCTCGCCATGGTTCCGTTTCTTTTGCCTGACCGGCTTCTTCTTAGGATCCACAGCGAGTCTATGTACAGCAAGATCCGGGCTTACACCCGGCATCTCTTCTACTTCAAAGGCAAACACATCTTTGAACTCCTTCAGCAAAAGGAGCAAATCTGATCCCAAACTTTCAAACGCAGCCGTTCCAACCTTGACGGTTCTGTCTGGCCGGCTGTCTCCAAGGACGACGTCAATTATTTCTCCAGCCGGCTGAGGGCGAAGGACGTCTGTCCTCTTCCCGGACAGTGATTGCTATTGTTTTTCCTTCACAGGCGCCAGTTGGTCCGCCTTCCTCTTTTTACCGGCTGGCTTTGTAGCCGGTAAGCTTTGATCACAGTCAAGTTCAACAATTTCTTTGTCTTGACCGGCTGTGTCAAGCGTTGGTTTGATGTCCGAGAGGTAACACTCTCTCGCCATCTTTTGGTCCCCACTCAAGGAACCGACTGTGCCATCATCCCTTTCAAACTTGATCAACATTAGAGATGGGATGATGACTGCCTTTGAGAGGTTAAGGGTTGGGCGGCCAATAATCAGATTGTAGGCAGTCAGCTCTTGTACAACAAGAAACTTGACAACCATGTGCCGGCCCTTCCCCTTCTCTCCGAACCGGATGGGTAGATCGATCTTGCCCACCGGATGTACTACTCCTCCCCCAAAACCTACAAGAGGATATGAGGCCGGATGCATGTTACTGGGCTTATACTTGAGTTTCTCCAAGCATCGGTAGCTGATGAGGTCTGAGGAGCTCCCGGTATCAATCAAGATCCGGCCAACTCTTTGATTGGCGATTTTGCACTCGATGACTATGGGGTCATCATGAGGCCGCCTGACCTCACCTCTATCTCTCTCGGAGATGTTAACTTCCGGAAATGAATATTCAGACGACTGGCCCTCATCCACTGAGTTGACCAGTTTCCGAATGTTATCTTTTGTGCCCCGTATGGTAGGTCCACCTCCCGCAAATCCGCCAGCAATGGTCAGGATGGTTTCCTCATCCGTATCCGATTGAGTAGCCGACTTCTTTGTGGGTGGTCCTTTTGCTTGTTTGGGAGTACCCCTTGACTTGGAAAGATAAGATTTGAGAGCCCCCTCATCTGCTAGCCGGTCGAAAAGCCGCCTGAGGCTAAAGAAACCCTCAGTGTCGTGGCCAATTTCCTCGTGAAAAAGACAATATTTGCTCTTATCCCGAGCGCTTAGAGGACTCTTCATAGGAGCCGGTTTTTCAAGATTCAACCGGTCCTTTACTTCGTTGAGAATGGAGGCACAGTCCTTGTTGAACTCGTACTTTGGCACATACGGATCCGACCTCTTCCTTTTCTGGAAAGATTGCCCGGATGTGTCTGCCACCCAGACCCCCTTTCTCTTGTCTTCCTTTTTGGCCGACTGGGTAGGCCGACTCTCTTTTTTATCGGATCTTTTGTAATCCGTTGGAAGTTTAACAGCACACAATTCCACTGCCTGAATGTAGGCCTCCGCCTTCATGAGCGCCTCGTGAAGAGTGGAGACCCTCTTCCTCACCAAGACAAACTTAAAAGTTGATCCATCCTTTAAGCCTTTGAAGAAGTCAGTATAGGCAACGTCATCAGACAATCCATGGATTTGGATCCTCATCAGGTTAAACCGCCTGACATATGACCGGAGCTCCTCTTTGTCTCCCTGTTGTATTGCCCCTAGATCAAGGCTTGTTTTCTTGGCAGGGATGTTCATAGAAAAGTTGGACGTAAACCAGTAGGCCAAGGTCCTGAAATGATTGATGCATCCGGCTGGGAGGTTACCAAACCAACGTTGAGCAATCCCTTTCAACGTAGCCGGGAAGCACCGGCACCATGAGGCGTCATCCAAACCCTGCAAATACATCAGGTTGGTGTATGCCATGAGGTGATCTTCCGGGTTGGTGGTACCGTCGTAGGCGCCTACCAACACGTTTTTGATTTTAGCCGGCTGGGTCATTTCGGTGATTTCTCTGGAGAACGCCAAGGTTGAGCAGCCGGAGCTGCCAGTCCATAGGCTGGACGGGCGGCTGATGCTGCCCCCCGAAAATACCCGCCTGTGCATAGGGGTATCCAAAGGGCGTATACGGTGTTCCATGCAATGCCGGTTGGATCATATGAGGGCCGGATCGAGCGGAAACCTCGTTCGTCCGGCTGTCATTGTTTGTTCTCGAGTGCCTTCCTGAGGTAGCATTGAAGCTGTCTCGAAAGGTCGATGTTGATGCCGACTCGGATCGCTGAGTGTTTTTATCTTGGATGAGCGCCCGGGCGTTAGAATAGACTTTCTTTGTTCCATCCGGCTGAATGTGCCGGACGGGCTTCCTGACTCCATCTACAGGAGTGTGCATCTTTGAGAAATCAAAGAGCCTAGCCGGTATATTTGACTTCGGATGCGGGGTAGATGCTCTACCCTTTACTGTTTTGGCTGTCTTTTTACCGTGACGCCTTTCTTCCGCCTGACCCTTACGGGGGCCGGCTGTATTGTCCAGAAGGCCTTTGATCTCTCCTTTGAAGCTCATCATCATGTTCATGAGCTCATCTCTGGAGACTGGGGAGTCTCCAGCGGTAGAGGTTAACCCAAGCGGCCCCCTAGATGGCTTGCTAGGAGCCGCCTGGTGACCTTCCCGTTCTCTCTTATCTTTGGAACGGGTGCTCTTGGTCCTTAAAGAGCCATCCGCAGCAGTGTAGGCTTCCAAGTCAAAGTTATCGGCTGTATCTTGGTCCGAATGGACCTCAACCTCCCCAGTAGGCAGATTGCCTTTACCAGGTAGTATAGGCTCAGATGTCATCTAGAAAGTACTCTCCCCACAGACGGCGCCAGATGTTTGGGGGTCTTTAATGTCCTTCGGGAGAGTTACGATTTCCTAGCAGACTTCCTTCTTACGCCTGTACCTGCACAAGTAACGGAGACTCCGGATGGGGGTGGGAGTTCCGCCTCCGAAGATTAAGTTAGTATCTTTTCGAAGTGGAATAAGAACAATAAAAGCTTCTCAATTCGAGAGCGTTTCAATAGGTTTCGGTTTTGTTTGTTTTTTGAGTGGTTGCAATTAATGTGTGTTCTTTATTAATGAGGTCTACCCTTACTATTTATAGTAAGGGAGAACTGTACCTCAATTAGGGTACAAGGGACACGTGTCTCAAAGGGATTGGGCCTTTGCAGACCGTTGAAAGATTGACACGTGCCAAGCCTTTATTGGGCCACGCGTCTTAGGGTATTTTCACCCTAAACAAAAGTAAATTGCATTCTACATAGCTAATTGAATCAAATGAAAATAACAACACATTCAAACAAAACTGATTGAATAAAACGAAGTCAAATACTTTCTACGAAGCTAATTGAATCAAATGAAAGTCAAACACATTCAAACAAAGCTTTTTGAATCAAATGAAAGTCAGACACATTCAAACAAAGCTATTTAAATCAAATGAAAGTGAAATGCATTCTACAAAGCTAATTGAATCAACTCAAAGTCAAACACATTCAAACAAAACTTTTTGAACAAAATGAAAGTCAAACACATTCAAACATAGCTATTTGAAACAAATTAAAGTCAAATACATTTTACAAAGCTATATGAATCAAATAAAAGTCAAACACATTCAAATTAAACTTTTTAAATCAAATGAATGTCTAACACATTCAAACGAACCTTTTTGAATCAAATGAAAGTCAAATAATTTCAACAATGCTTAGTAAATCAAATGAAAGTCAAACACATTCAAACAAAGCTTTTTGAATCAAATGAAAGTCAAACACATTCAAACAAAGCTATTTAAATCAAATGAATGTGAAATGCATTCTACGAAGCTAATTGAATCAAATCAAAGTCACACACGTTCAAACAAAGCTTTTTGAATAAAATGAAAGTCAAACACATTCGAACTAAGCCATATATATCAAATGAATGTAAATTGCATTCTACAAAGCTAATTGAATCAATTGAAAGTCAAACACATTCAAACGAAGCTTTTTGAATCTAATGAAAGTCAAACACATTCAAACAAAGCAATTTAAATCAAATGAAAGTGAAATGAATTCTACAAAGCTAACTGAATCAAATGAAAGTCAAATAATTTCAACAATGCTTATTAAATCAAATGAAAGTCAAACACATTCAAACAAAGCTTTTTGAATAAAATGAAAGTCAAACACATACAAACAAAGTTATTTAACTCAAATGAAAGTGAAATGCATTCAACAAAGCTAATTGAATCAAATCAAAGTCATACACATTCAAACAAAGATTTTAAAATCAACTGAAAGTCTAACACATTCAAACAAAGCCATTTAAATCAAATGAAAGTGAAATGCATTCAACAAAGCTAATTGAATCAAATCAAAGTCAAACACATTCAAACAAAGCTTTTTGAATAAAATGAAAGTCAAACACATTCAAACAAAGCAATTTGAATCAAATTGAAGTCAAATAAATTCTACAAAGCTAATTGAATCAAATAAAAACTTTTTAAATCAAATGAATGTCTAACACATTCAAACGAAGCTTTTTGAATCAAATGAAAGACAAATAATTTCAACAATGCTTATCAAATCAAATTAAAGTCAAACACATTCAAACAAAGCATTTTGAATCAAATGAAAGTCAAACACATTCAAACAAAGCTTTTACAATCAACTGAAAGTCTAACACATTAAAACAAAGCTATTTAAATCAAATGACTGTGAAATGCATTCTACGAAGCTAATTGAATCAAATCAAAGTCACACACGTTCAAACAAAGCTTTTTGAATAAAATGAAAGTTAAACACTTTCTAGCCATATAAATCAAATGAAAGTGAAATGCATTCTACAAAGCTAATTGTATCAATTGAAAGTCAAACACATTCAAACGAAGCATTTTGAATCTAATGAAAGTCAAACACATTCAAACAAAGCAATTTAATTCAGATGAAAGTGAAATGCATTCTACAAAGCTAATTGAATCAAATCAAAGTCAAACACATTCAAACAAAGCTTTTTGAATAAAATGAAAGTCAAATACATTCTACAAAGCAATTTAAATCAAATGAAAGTGAAATGCATGCTACAAAGCTTTTTAAATCAAATGAAGGTCTAACACATTCAAAGAAAGCTTTTTGAATAAAATGAAAGTCAAATTCATTCTACAAAGCTAATTGAATCAAATGAAAGTCAAACACATTCAAACAAAGCTTTTAAAATCAAAGGAAAGTCTAACACATTCAAACAAAGGTTTTTGAATAGAATGAAAATAAAACACATTCAAATGAAGCTATTTAAATCAAATGAAAGTGAAATGCATTCTAAAAAGCGAATTGAATCAAATGAAAGTCATACACATTCAAACAAAGCTATGTGAATCAAATAAAAGTCAAATACATTCTACAAAGCTAAATGAATCAAATGAAAGTCAAACACATTCAAAAAAAACTTTTTAAATCAAATGAAAGTCTAACACTTTCAAACAAGGCTATTTGAATAAAATGAAAGTCAAATACATTCTACAAAGCTAATTGAATCAAATCAAAATCAAACACATTTAAACAAAGCTTTTTAAATCAAATGAAAGTCTAACACATTCAAGCAAAGCTTTTTGAATAAAATTAAAATCAAACACATTCAAATGAGGCTATTTAAATTAAATGAAAGTGAAATGCATTCTAAAAAGCTAATTGAATGAAATGAAAGTCAAACACATTTAAACAAATCTATTTGAATTAAATTAAAGTCAAATACATTCTACAAAGCTAATTGAATCAAATGAAAGTCAAACACATTCAAACAAAACTTTTAAATCAAATGAATGCCTAAAACATTCAAACGAAGCTTTTTGAATCAAATGAAAGTTAAATAATTTCAACAATGCTTATAAAATCAAATGAAAGTCAAACAAGTTCAAACAAAGCTTTTTAAATCAAATGAAAGTCAAACACATTCAAACAAAGCTATTTAAATCAAATGAAAGTGAAATGCATTCAATAAAGCTTATTGAATCAAATCAAAGTCAAACACATTCAAACAAAGCTGTTTGAATAAAATGAAAGTCAAATACATTCTACAAAGCTAATTGAATAAATTGAAAGTCAAACACATTCAAACGAAGCTTTTTAAATCAAATGAAAGTCAAACACATTCAAACAAAGCATTTTAAATCAAATGAAAGTGAAATGCATTCTACAAAGCTAACTGAATCAAATGAAAGTCAAATAATTTCAACAATGCTTATTAAATCAAATGAATGTCAAACACATTCAAACAAAGCTTTTTGAATCAAATGAAAGTCAAACACATACAAACAAACCTATTTAAATCAAATGAAAGTGAAATGCATTCTACAAAGCTAATTGAATCAAATCAAAGTCAAACACATTCAAACAAAGCTTTTAAAATAAAATGAAAGTCAAACACGAAACAAAGCTATTTGAATCAAATTAAAGTCAAAAAAATTCTTCAAAGCTAATTGAATCAAATAAAAGTCAAACATATTCAAAAAAAACTTTTTAAATCAAATGAATATCTAACACATTCAAACAAAGCTTTTTGAATCAAATGAAAGTCAAAGAATTTCAACAACGCTTATCAAATCAAATGAAAGTCAAACACATTCAAACAAAGCTTTTAAAATCAACTGAAAGTCTAACACATTCAAACAAAGCTATTTTGTTCAAATGAAAGTGAAATGCATTATACAAAGCTAATTGAATCAAATAAAAGTCAAACACATTCAGACAAAGCTTTTAAAATCAACTGAAAGTCTAACACATTCAATCAAAGCTATTTAAATCAAATGAAAGTGAAATGCATTCTACAAAGCTAATTGAATCAACTCAAAGTCAAACACATTCAAACAAAGCTTTTTGAATAAAATGAAAGTCAAACACATTCAAACACAGCTATTTGAAACAAATTAAAGTCAAATACATTCTACAAAGCTATATGAATCAAATAAAAGACAAACACATTCAAACAAAAATTTTTAAATCAAATGAATGTCTAACACATTCAAACGAACCTTTTTGAATCAAATGAAAGTCAAACACATTCAAATAAAGCTATTTAAATCAAATAAAACTGAAATGCATTCCACAAAGCTAATTAAATCAAATCAAAGCCAAACACATTCAAACAAACCTTTTTAAATAAAATGAAAAACAAATACATTCTACAAAGCTAATTTAATAAAATAAAAGTCAAACACATTAAAACAAACCTTTTTGAATCAAATGAAAGTCAAACAAATTCAAACAAAGCTATTTAAATCAAATGAATGTGAAATGCATTCTAAGGAGCTAATTGAATCAAATCAAAGTCACACACGTTCAAACAAAGCTTTTTGAATAAAATGAAAGTCAAACACATTCAAACTAAGCCATATATATCAAATGAAAGTAAATTGCATTCTACAAAGCTAATTGAATCATCTAAAAGTCAAACACATTCAAACAAAGCTTTTTAAATCAAATGAAAGTCAAACACATTCAAACAAAGCAATTTAAATCAAATGAAAGTGAAATGCATTCTACAAATCTAACTGAATCAAATGAAAGTCAAATAATTTCCACAATGCTTATTAAATCAAATGAAAGTCAAACACATTCAAACAAAGCTTTTTGAATCAAATGAAAGTCAAACACATACAAACAAACCTATTTAAATCAAATGAAAGTGAAATGCATTCTACAAAGCTAATTGAATCAACTCAAAGTCAAACACATTCAAACAAAGCTTTTTGAATAAAATGAAAGTTAAACACATCCAAACATAGCTATTTGAAACAAATTAAAGTCAAATACATTCTACAAAGCTATATGAATCAAATAAAAGTCAAACACATTCAAACAAAACTTTTTAAATCAAATGAATGTCTAACACATTCAAACGAACCTTTTTCAATCAAATGAAAGTCAAACACATTCAAATAAAGCTATTTAAATCAAATGAAACTGAAATGCATTCCACAAAGCTAATTTAATAAAATAAAAGTCAAACACATTAAAACAAACCTTTTTGAATCAAATGAAAGTCAAACAAATTCAAACAAAGCTATTTAAATCAAATGATTGTGAGATGCATTCTAAGGAGCTAATTGAATCAAATCAAAGTCACACACATTCAAACAAAGCTTTTTGAATAAAATGAAAGTCAAACACATTCAAACTAAGCCATATATATCAAATGAAAGTAAATTGCATTCTACAAAGCTAATTGAATCATCTAAAAGTCAAACACATTCAAACGAAGCTTTTTAAATCAAATGAAAGTCAAACACATTCAAACAAAGCAATTTAAATCAAATGAAAGTGAAATGCATTCTACAAAGCTAACTGAATCAAATGAAAGTCAAATAATTTCCACAATGCTTATTAAATCAAATGAAAGTCAAACACATTCAAACAAAGCTTTTTGAATCAAATGAAAGTCAAACACATACAAACAAACCTATTTAAATCAAATGAAAGTGAAATACATTCTACAAAGCTAATTGAATCAAATCAAAGTCAAACACATTCAAACAAAGCTTTTTGAATAAAATGAAAGTCAAACACATTCAAACAAAGCTATTTGAATCAAATTAAAGTCAAATAAATTCTACAAAACTAATTGAATTAAATAAAAGTCAAACACATTCAAACAAAGCTTTTTAAATCAAATGAAAGTCAAACACATTCAAACTAAGCTATTTAAATCAAATGAAAGTGAAATGCATTCTACAAAGCTAATTGAATCAAATGAAAGTCAAACGCATTGAAACAAAGCTTTTAAAATCAACTTAAAGTCTAACACATTCAAACAAAGCTATTTAAATCAAATGAAAGTGAAATGAATTCTACAAAGCTAATTGAATCAAATGAAAGTCAAACTCATTCAAACAAAGCTTTTTAAATCAAATGAATGTCTTAACACATTCAAACGAAGCTTTTTGAATCAAATGAAAATCAAATAATTTCAACAATGCTTAGTAAATCAAATGAAAGTCAAACACATTCAAACAAAGCTTTTTGAATCAAATGAAAGTCTAACACATTCAAACAAAGCTATTTAAATCTAATGAATGTGAAATGTATTCTACGAAGCTAATTGAATCAAATCAAAGTCAAACACGTTCAAACAAAGCTTTTTGAATAAAATGAAAGTCAAACACATTCAAACTAAGCCATATATATCAAATGAAAGTGAAATGCATTCTAAATAGCTAATTAAATCAAATGGAAGTAAAAACACATTCAAACAAAGCTTTTTAAATCAAATGAAAGTCTAACACATTTAAACAAAACTAATTGAATAAAACGAAGTCAAATACTTTCTACGAAGCTAATTAAATCAAATTAAAGTCAAACACATTCAAACAAAGCTTTTTAAATCAAATGAAAGTCTAACACATTCAAACAAAGCTTTTTGAATCTAATGAAAGTCAAACACATTCAAATAAAGCTATTTAAATCAAATGAAACTGAAATGCATTCCACAAAGCTAATTAAATCAAATCAAAGTCAAACACATTCAAACAAAGCTTTTTAAATAAAATGAAAAAGAAATACATTCTACAAAGCTAATTTAATAAAATAACAGTCAAACACATTCAAACAAAGCTTTTTAAATAAAATGAAAAACAAATACATTCTACAAAGCTAATTTAATAAAATAAAAGTTAAACACATTAAAACAAAGCTTTTTAAATCAAATGAATGTCAAACACATTCCAACAAAGCTATTAAAATCAAATGAAAGTCAAATGCAATCAATAATGCTTATTGAATCAAATAAATGTCAAACACATTCAAACAAAGCTTTTTAAATCAAATGAAAGTGAATACATTCTACAACGCTAATTGAATCAAATGAAAGTCTAACACATTCAAACAAAGCTATTTGAATCAAATGAAACTCAAAAAAATCTACAAAACTAATTGAATCAAATTAAAGTCAAACACATTCAAACAAAGCTTTTTAAATCAAATGAAAGTCTAACACATTCAAACAAGGGTATTTGAATAAAATGAAAGTCAAATACATTCTACAAATCTAATTGAATTAAATGAAAGTCAAACACATTCAAACAATTCTTTTTTAATCAAATGAAAGACAAACACATTCAAACAAAGCTATTTGAATAAAATGAAAGTCAAATACATTCTACAAAGGTAATTGAATCAAATAAAAGTCAAACACATTCATTCAAAGCTATTTGAATCAAATGAAAGTCAAATACATTCTACAAAACTAATTGAATCAAATGAAAGCCAAACACATTTAAACAAAGCTTTTTGAATCAAATGAAAGTCAAACAAAGCTTTTTGAATAAAAAGAAAGCCAAACACATTAAACAAAGCTTTTTGAATCAAATGAAAGTCAAACACATACAAACAAACCTATTTAAATCAAATGAAAGTGAAATGCATTCTACAAAGCTAATTGAATCAAATAAAAGTCAAACACATTCAAACAAAGCTTTTTGAATAAAATGAAGGTCAAACACATTCAAACAAAGCTATTTGAATCAAATTAAAGTCAAATAAATTCTACAAAGCTAATTGAATCAAATAAAAGTCAAACACATTCAAAAAAAACTTTTTAAATCAAATAAATGTCTAACACATTCAAACGAAGCTTTTTGAATCAAATGAAAGTCAAATAATTTCAGCAATGCTTATCAAATCAAATGAAAGTCAAACACATTCAAACAAAGTTTTTTAAATCAAATAAAAGTCAAACACATTCAAACAAAGCAATTTAAATCAAATGAAAGTGAAATGCATTCTACAAAGCTAAGTGAATCAAATGAAAGTCAAATAATTTCCACAATGCTTATTAAATCAAATGAAAGTCAAACACATTCAAACAAAGCTTTTTGAATCAAATGAAAGTCAAACACATACAAACAAACCTATTTAAATCAAATGAAAGTGAAATGCATTCTACAAAGCTAATTGAATCAAATCAAAGTCAAACACATTCAAACAAAGCTTTTTGAATAAAATGAAAGTCAAACACATTCAAACAAAGCTATTTGAATCAAATTAAAGTCAAATAAATTCTACAAAGCTAATTGAATCAAATAAAAGTCAAACACATTCAAACAAAGCTTTTTAAATCAAATGAAAATCAAACACATTCAAACTAAGCTATTTAAATCAAATGAAAGTGAAATGCATTCTACAAAGCTAATTGAATCAAATGAAAGTCAAACGCATTCAATCAAAGCTTTTAAAATCAACTGAAAGTCTAACACATTCAAACAAAGCTATTTAAATCAAATGAAAGTGAAATGAATTCTACAAAGCTAATTGAATCAAATGAAAGTGAAAGTCATTCAAACAAAGCTTTTTAAATCAAATGAATGTCTTAACACATTCAAACGAAGCTTTTTGAATCAAATGAAAGTCAAATAATTTCAACAATGCTTAGTAAATCAAATGAAAGTCAAACACATTCAAACAAAGCTTTTTGAATGAAATGAAAGTCTAACACATTCAAACAAAGCTATTTAAATCAAATGAATGTGAAATGCATTCTACGAAGCTAATTGAATCAAATCAAAGTCAAACACGTTCAAACAACGCTTTTTGAATAAAATGAAAGTCAAACACATTCAAACTAAGCCATATATATCAAATGAAAGTGAAATGCATTCTAAATAGCTAATTAAATCAAATGGAAGTAAAAACACATTCATACAAAGCTTTTTAAATCAAATGAAAGTCTAACACATTTAAAGAAAACTAATTGAATAAAACGAAGTCAAATACTTTCAACGAAGCTAATTGAATCAAATGAAAGTCAAACACATTCAAACAAAGCTTTTTAAATCAAATGAAAGTCTAACACATTCAAACAAAGCTTTTTGAATCTAATGAAAGTCAAACACATTCAAATAAAGCTATTTAAATCAAATGAAACTGAAATGCATTCCACAAAGCTAATTAAATCAAATCAAAGTCAAACACATTCAAACAAAGCTTTTTAAATAAAATGAAAAACAAATACATTCTACAAAGCTAATTTAATAAAATAAAAGTCAAACACATTAAAACAAAGCTTTTTAAATCAAATGAATGTCAAACACATTCTAACAAAGCTAGTAAAATCAAATGAAAGTCAAATGCATTCAATAATGCTTATTGAATCAAATAAATGTCAAACACATTCAAACAATGCTTTTTAAATCAAATGAAAGTGAATACATTCTACAACGCTAATCGAATCAAATGAAATTCCAACACATTCAAACAAAGCTATTTGAATCAAAGGAAAGTCAAAAAAAATCTACAAAGCTAATTGAATCAAATTAAAGTCAAACACATTCAAACAAAGCTTTTTAAATCAAATGAAAGTCTAACACATTCAAACAAGGGTATTTGAATAAAATGAAAGTCAAATACATTCTACAAATCTAATTGAATTAAATGAAAGTCAAACACATTCAAACAATTCTTTTTTAATCAAATGAAAGTCAAACAAAGCTTTTTGAATAAAATGAAACTGAAACACATTCAAATGAAGGTACTTAAATCAATGAAAGTGAAATGCATTCTACAAAGCTAATTGAATCAAATGAAAGACAAACACATTCAAACAAAGCTATTTGAATAAAATGAAAGTCAAGTACATTCTACAAAGGTAATTGAATCAAATAAAAGTCAAACACATTCATTCAAAGCTATTTGAATCAAATGAAAGTCAAATACATTCTACAAAGCTAATTGAATCAAATGAAAGCCAAACACATTTAAACAAAGCTTTTTGAATCAAATGAAAGTCAAACAAAGCTTTTTGAATAAAAAGAAAGCCAAACACATTAAACAAAGCTTTTTGAATCAAATGAAAGTCAAATGAATTCTACAAAGGTAATTGAATCAAATCAAAGTCAAACACATTCAAACAAAGCTTTTTGAATAAAATGAAAGTCAAATATATTCTACAAAGCTAATTGAATCAAATGAAAGTCAAACACATTGAAACAAAGCTTTTTTAAATCAAATGAAAGTCTAACACATTCAAGCAAAGCTATTTAAATCAAATGAAAGTCAAATGCATTCAATAATGCTTATTAAATCAAATGAATGTCAAACACATTCTAACAAAGCTTTTTATATCAAATGAAAGTATAACAAATTCAAACAAAACTATTTGAATCAAATGAAAGTCAAATGCATTCAATAATGCTTTTTAAATCAATTGAATGTCAAACACATTCAAACAAAGCTATTTAAATTAAATGAAAGTCAAATACAATCTACAAAGCTAACAGAATCAAATGAAAGTCATACACATTCAAACAAAGCTTTTTGAATCAAATGAAAGTTAATCACATTCAAACAAAGCTATTTAAATCAAATGAAAGTGAAATGCATTCTAAAAAGCTAATTGAATCAAATGAAAGTCAAACAATCAAACAAAGCTATTTGAATAAAATGAAAGTGAAAAACATTCTACAAAGCTAATTGAATCAAATGAAAGTCAAACTAATTCAAACAAAGCTTTTTAAATCAAATGAAAGTCTAACACTTTCAAACAAAGGTTTTTGAATCAAGTGAAAATCAAACGCATTTAACAATGCTGATTGAATCAAATGAAATTCAAACACATTCCAACAAAGCTTTTTGAATCAATTGAAAGTCAAACACATTCAAACAAAGCTATTTAAATCAAATGAAAGTGAAATGCATTCTACAAAGCTAATGGAATATAATCAAAATCAAACACATTCAAACTAAGCTTTTTGAATAAAATGAAAGTCAAATACATTCTACAAAGTTATTTGAATCAAATGAAAGTCAAACGCATTCAAACAAAGATTTTAAAATCAACTGAAAGTCTAATACATTCAAACAAAGCTATTTGAATCAAACGAAAGTCAAATGCATTCAATAATGCTTATTAAATCAAATGAATGTCAAACACATTCAAACAAAGCTATTTGAATCAAATGAAAGTCAAATACATTCTACAAAGCTAATTGAATCAAATGAAAGTCAAACACATTCAAACAAAGCTTTTTAAATCAAATGAAAGTCAAACACATTCAAACAAGGTTATTTGAATAAAATGAACGTCAAATACATTCTACAAATCTAATTGAATCAAATGAAAGTCAAACACATTAAAATAATGCTTTTTGAATCAAATGAAAGTCAAACAAAGCTTTTTGAATAAAATGAAAGTCAAACACATTCAAACAAAGCTGTTTAAATCAAATGAAAGTGAAATGCATTCTAAAAAGTTAATTGAATCAAATGAAAGTTGAAAATTGGATGAAAGTTGAAAGTTAGAGAGAGAAAATCTATAGAGAGAAAATCTAGAGAGAGAAAATATTTTTTGCCGCCATTTTTTACATTGAAAGCTTGTGCTTGGGCCATGGCCAACCGTAAGAAAGGGAAAGCGATGAAGAATTCTCGCTCTAAATCTTCCTCCAAAGCTAAAAAGAATCAGAGATATAAGCTTCGGTCTTCCAAGAAACCGATTGAGGAAAACGAAGTGTGCTCTAATATGGGTTCGGTGGGAAGCTGGTTGGATGGAGCTGTTATTGATGAAATCCCCATTAAAGAAATCTCTGAAGAAGTTAAAGCTGATCATCGATTTGATTTCAATCAATGGTTACAGGTAATTGACTCTTCCCCTTTAAGGGTTACTAACTCTGTTTCTGGGTTAGCGTCGAATTCGATTAATCCATCTCCTTTGATGATGATTGATGGTTTGAATCAATCGATTTGTGATAATGTTGATTTGGATAATATTGCTAATCCCAATTTAACTTTTGAGGGTATTTCGAGCCCCAAATCGATTTCCCCCAATTCTTCCCCTGTTTTGAATAATCAATCTGTGAATGGTAAAAATTCGTGGGGTGGTTTGTTCAAGAATCTGGTTGATGAGGGGATTAATCTTGAAGATGTGAACAAATATAATAGGCCTACTAATGGGGATGGTTTGCTTCGATTGTTGAAAGAGGATGTCCAATCAGAGATAGATTTCTGGGATTCTGCAGTAGTTTGTTATGTTCTATGCTCTCAACCACCCTATTCTGTAATGAATGGATTCTTGCGAAGGGTTTGGGGGAAGTTTGGTATTGATAGGGTAGCTACGTGTGACAATGGTGTGTTCTTGGTTCGGTTTCGAACAAAGGAGGCTAGAGAACAGGCGTTGGATGCTGGCCCTATTGTGTTTGACAGGAAGCCTATAATTACTAAGAGATGGCATGCTAATCTAAAGATTAGAGAGGAGAAGGTTGTTGATGAACCTGTCTGGGTAAGGCTTCCTAATTTAGATTTGAAATTCTGGGGTAGAGAGGCTTTAATGAAAATTGCAGGTTTGATTGACAAGCCAATCAAGACTGATAAGGTTACATCCACCAAGGAAAGGATTGCCTATGCTAGGATAATGGTGGAAGTAGCTGTGAATGGAACTCTTCCTGAGTTTGTTGAATTCTTAGATGAAGATGGGATCAGTGTTAAGCAAGAGGTTCAGTTTGAATGGAAGTCGGTTGTTTGTCAGGTATGTAAGGGTATGGGACATGTGGATCAGGACTGTCCGAACTTGTTTACTAGAGCCAGGAAGCCTCAATCTAGACTTTAGAAACAGGATGTGAGGCAGAAGATTTGGAGGCCTATCCAGGCATCTATTAACAAGCCTGTGCAGGATAATGGGTGGAATCCAATGCAGAACAATGAACAAAAGTCTGGCCATAACCTTGTTAAAGCACCTATACAAAAACATGGTGAAGTACTGAGAAACTCGACAGTTGGTAGTTCAAAAGTTGGTAATGCTGTGCACTTAAAGAATAGATTTGCTGGGTTGCAGGAAGTTGATCAGGAGGAGGATACGGTAGGCCCTACAGGGTCAGGACAGAATTTGTTCCAAGAAGATATGATTGATGTGAGGGGGGGGGGGAGGTGATGTATGGAGGGTGGGAGAGGGGTGAGTGCTCATATAATATTAATGGATAAATGGGGTTTTTGGAATGTGAGGGGGCTTAATCATCCTAGTAAAATCTGTGATGTTCTCTGGTTTCTGAAGCATCATAGTATAGGTTTGTTTGTCCTCCTTGAGACTAAAGTCAAAGCTAAAAGGTTTGGGAAGATCTTTGATAGTTTCAGTAGTAATTGGTCTGTTATTACTAATTACAGCAAGGTGGATGGAGGTAGGATCTGGGTTATTTGGCAGCCTTCTATGTATATGATCCAAGTGATGAGGATAGAATGTCAATGTATTCATTTTTCTGTGACTCATAAGGCTTCTGGTATTTCCTTTTGGTGTACTATGGTGTATAGGGTAAATGTGGCTGCTGGTAGAGAGAGGTTATGGAGACAGCTTGGGGAGATCAGTCACTTAATCTCTGGGCCCTGGGTGGTTTGTGGAGATTTTAATAACATTCTGAATATGGAGGATAGATTAGGCTCTCCTTGCACTTTGAATGAAGTTGAGAACTTTAGAGAGTGCCTAAGATACTGTGATTTGATGGACTTGAAGGTTGGGGGTTCCTTTTTCACTTATACTAATAAGCAGCAAGGCATGGATAGAGTCTGTACTAAGATAGACAGATTGTTAGTGAATGAAAGCTGGCATAAAATGTTTGATAATGCAAGTGCTATTTTCTTACCTGAAGGGCTTATGGATCATTGTCCCTGTACTGTGTCCTTATTTGGTGATGCTGATGTGGTTAAAAGGCCTTTTCGTTTCTTCAATATGTGGACTGATTATCCTGGTTATCATGATATCATCTCTCAAGCCTGGAACACTTCTGTCTGGGGCACTGATATGTTTGTTTTGGTTAAGAAATTGCAAACTGTTAAGAAATGTTTGAAACAGTTGAATTTCTCTCAGTTTTCAAATATTGAGACTGCTGATACAGTGGCTGCTGGAGAGTTACTTAAATGTCAAGAAGAGCTTAATGGAGATCTAGGGAATGAGAACCTCATTAAGGCTGAGTATGAGGCTAGAACAAGATATGCTACTACTCACAAAGCAAAGTTTCAATTCTTAAAGCAGAAAGCTAAACTGCATTGGCTTCGAGATGGGGATGCAAATTCTACTTACTTCCATGCTTGTTTGAGGAGTAGGAGAGTTCATAATAGGATTTCTAATATTTCTTTGCCTACTGGTGAGATCACTCAGGATCCTGCTATGATTAGTGATGCTTTCACTAATTTTTATGTTGAACTCCTGGGAACTCATACTAATCCTCAGATGAAGCTTCACCCTGGTGTCATAATGGAGGGGGATGTGCTTAATGAGGATAAAAAAGGGGCTCTCTGTAGAAGTTTTAAGGAAGAGGATTTTAAGGGAGCTTTATGGAGCATTGATGAAGACAAAGCCCCAGGGCCAGATGGTTTCTCAAGTAGATTTTTTAAGACTTCTTGGGATGTTGTGAAATCTGACTTGTGTAAAGCTGTGTTGGGTTTTTTTGAACATGGCAGGCTCCTCAAACAGGTTTGCACCACCACTCTCACTCTGATTCCAAAAATTGATAATGCAAGTTCTGTGACCCATTTTAGGCCTATTGCATGTTGTAATGTAGTATATAAAATCATTTCTAAAATGATTTGTTCTAGATTGAAAGAAGTGTTGCCTGCTATAATTGATGAATGCTAGGATGCCTTTATGGCTGGTAGATCAATAATGGATAATATTTTGATCTGCCAAGACATGCTTAAATACTATAATAACAAAAGGAAATCCCCTAGATGCACTATTAAAGTGGATCTTAGGAAAGCTTATGATTCTGTGCACTGGGAATTCATTAAAGGGATATGTTGGTTTCTCTTGGTTTCCCTGATAAGTTTGTGCAGTGGGTTATGGAGTGTGTGTCTTCTCCTACTTATTCCTTATTGTTGAATGGTGGTTTAAATGGGTTTTTTCAAGGAAAAAGGGGAGTGAGACAGGAAGATCCTATGTCTCCTTTATTGTTTGTGATTATCATGGAGTATTTTACCAGGTTACTCAAGAAGGTTAGTAAGCTCAGGAAGTTCAAGTTTCATTATAGATGTAAAGGCCTTCAGCTCAAGCACATGATCTTTGCTGATGATTTAATGCTGTTTGCTTATGGAGATAGAAGTTCAGTTGACTACTTATTCAGAGCCCTGAGTATGTTTGAGAAGGTGTCTGGTTTAAAAGCAAATTCTGAAAAAACAGCAATCTATTTTGGGAATGTTGAAGACAGAGTTAAGCACAGTATCTTAAGTCTTACTGGATTTATAGAGGGTTCAGCCCCTTTTAAGTATCTTGGTATCCCTCTTAATTCAAGGTATTTGAGGGTTTCTGACTTTGATGCTCTGATTGATAAGATGCTGCATAGATTGATGGGATGGTCCAGTAGGAATCTTTCATATACAACAAGAGTTGTTCTCATCAATTCAGTTTTAATTAACTTACATTCTTACTAGGCTCAATGTATCTTGTTTCCCAAGTCTGTGATCCAGAGAATCAATCAGCTGTGCAGGGCATTTTTATGGGGTGGATATGCTATTCTTTCTAAAGCTCCCCCCTTAGCTTGGTCTTGGGTTTGTAAATCCAAGAAGGTTGGTGGTCTGGGAATGAGAGATTGTGAAAGCTGGAATAAGGCTGCCTTGGGAAAATATGTGTGGCAAATAGCTAAGAAAAAGGACTCTCTTTGGGTTAAATGGGTTCATAATGTGTATGTCAAATCTGCTGATTGGTGGTCTTATATTCCAAAAAAAGCTGATGGTTTGGCTAGGAAGAAAATCTGTAAAATTAAGGATGAGCTTAGGGAGGGGTTCCTGACTGAAAAGTGGGAAGAGAAGAAGTACTCTATTGCTGCTGTGTATTCCTGGCTTCAAGGTGCTGCTGAGAAGGTGGATTGGACAGATTGGGTTTGGAATAGGTATAATATTCCTAAAACAAGCTTCATAACTTGGCTAGCAATATTAAATAAGCTGAGAACCAAAGATAAGTTGTTCAAGCATGGAATCTGTGATACTGACAAATGCCTGCTATGTGATACAGTCACTGAGTGTCAACAGCATTTGTTCTTTGCCTGTCCTTATAGCAGACGATGTATGCTGATTATTATTAGCTGGCTTGGAATTCAGGAGGTTCACTTTAATATTGCAAACACTTGGAAACACTGGAAAAGGAAATTTAAGGACCCTATTATAAGGAAAATTGGGTCAAATGGAAGCTAAACAAAGCTATTTGAATCAAATGAAAGTCAAATGCATTCAATAATGCTTATTGAATCAAATGAATGTCAAACACATTCAAACAAAGCTGTTTAAATCAAATGAAAGTCAAATGTATTCAACAATGCTTATTGATTCAAATGAAAGTCAAACACATTCAAACAAAGCTTTTTAAATGAAATGAAAGTCTAACACATTCAAACAAAGCTATTTAAAACAAATGAAAGTGAAATGCATTCTACAAAGCTAACTAAATCAAATCAAAGTCAAACACATTCAAAAAAAGCTTTTTGAATAAAATGAAAGTCAAATACATTCAAACAAAGCTTTTAAAATCAAAGGAAAGTCAAACACATTCAAACAAAGCTTTTTGAATAAAATGAAAATAAAACACATTCAAATGTAGCTATTTAAATCAAATGAAAGTGAAATGCATTCTAAAAAGCCAATTGAATCAAATGAAAGTCAAACACGTTCAAACACAGCTATTTGAATCAAATTAAATTCAAATACATTCTACAAAGCTAATTGAATCAAATGAAAGTCAAACACATTCAAACAAAACTTTTTAAATCAAAGGAAAGTCTAACACATTCAAACAAAGCTTTTTGAATAAAATTAAAATCAAACACATTCAAATGAGGCTACTTAAATCAAATGAAAGTGAAATGCATTCTAAAAAGCTAACTGAATCAAATGAAAGTCAAACACATTCAAACAAAGCTATTTGAATCAAATTAAAGTCAAATACATTCCACAAAGCTAATTGAATCAAATTAAAGTCAAACACATTCAAAAAAAACTTTTAAATAAAATGAATGCCTAACACATTCAAACGAAACTTTTTGAATCAAATGAAAGTCAAACACATTCAAACAAAGCTATTTAAATCAAATGAAAGTGAAATGCATTCTACAAAGCTAATTGAATCAAATGAAAGTCAAACACATTCAAACAAAGCTTTTAAAATCAACTGAAAGTCTAACACATTCAAACAAAGCTATTTAAATCAAATTAAAGTGAAATGCATTCTACAAAGCAAATTGAATCAAAAGAAAGTCAAACACATTCAAACAAAACATTTAAAATCAACTGAAAATCTAACACATTCAAACAAAGCTATTTAAATCAAATGAAAGTGAAATACATTCTACAAAGCTAATTGAATCAAATGAAAGTCAAACACATTCAAACAAATCTTTTTGAATAAAATGAAAGTCAAACAAATTCAAACAAAGCTATTTGAATCAAATAAAAGTCAAATAAATTCTACAAAGCTAATTGAATCAAATAAAAGTCAAACACATTCAAAAAAAACTTTTTAAATCAAATGAATGTCTAACACATTCAAAAAAAGCTTTTTGAATCAAATGAAAGTCAAATAATTTCAACAATGCTTAGTAAATCAAATGAAAGTCAAACACATTCAAACAAAGCTTTTTGAATGAAATGAAAGTCTAACACATTCAAACAAAGCTATTTAAATCAAATGAATGTGAAATGCATTCTACGAAGCTAATTGAATCAAATCAAAGTCAAACACGTTCAAACAACGCTTTTTGAATAAAATGAAAGTCAAACACATTCAAACTAAGCCATATATATCAAATGAAAGTGAAATGCATTCTAAATAGCTAATTAAATCAAATGGAAGTAAAAACACATTCATACAAAGCTTTTTAAATCAAATGAAAGTCTAACACATTTAAAGAAAACTAATTGAATAAAACGAAGTCAAATACTTTCAACGAAGCTAATTGAATCAAATGAAAGTCAAACACATTCAAACAAAGCTTTTTAAATCAAATGAAAGTCTAACACATTCAAACAAAGCTTTTTGAATCTAATGAAAGTCAAACACATTCAAATAAAGCTATTTAAATCAAATGAAACTGAAATGCATTCCACAAAGCTAATTAAATCAAATCAAAGTCAAACACATTCAAACAAAGCTTTTTAAATAAAATGAAAAACAAATACATTCTACAAAGCTAATTTAATAAAATAAAAGTCAAACACATTAAAACAAAGCTTTTTAAATCAAATGAATGTCAAACACATTCTAACAAAGCTAGTAAAATCAAATGAAAGTCAAATGCATTCAATAATGCTTATTGAATCAAATAAATGTCAAACACATTCAAACAATGCTTTTTAAATCAAATGAAAGTGAATACATTCTACAACGCTAATCGAATCAAATGAAATTCCAACACATTCAAACAAAGCTATTTGAATCAAAGGAAAGTCAAAAAAAATCTACAAAGCTAATTGAATCAAATTAAAGTCAAACACATTCAAACAAAGCTTTTTAAATCAAATGAAAGTCTAACACATTCAAACAAGGGTATTTGAATAAAATGAAAGTCAAATACATTCTACAAATCTAATTGAATTAAATGAAAGTCAAACACATTCAAACAATTCTTTTTTAATCAAATGAAAGTCAAACAAAGCTTTTTGAATAAAATGAAACTGAAACACATTCAAATGAAGGTACTTAAATCAATGAAAGTGAAATGCATTCTACAAAGCTAATTGAATCAAATGAAAGACAAACACAATCAAACAAAGCTATTTGAATAAAATGAAAGTAAAGTACATTCTACAAAGGTAATTGAATCAAATAAAAGTCAAACACATTCATTCAAAGCTATTTGAATCAAATGAAAGTCAAATACATTCTACAAAGCTAATTGAATCAAATGAAAGCCAAACACATTTAAACAAAGCTTTTTGAATCAAATGAAAGTCAAACAAAGCTTTTTGAATAAAAAGAAAGCCAAACACATTAAACAAAGCTTTTTGAATCAAATGAAAGTCAAATGAATTCTACAAAGGTAATTGAATCAAATCAAAGTCAAACACATTCAAACAAAGCTTTTTGAATAAAATGAAAGTCAAATATATTCTACAAAGCTAATTGAATCAAATGAAAGTCAAACACATTGAAACAAAGCTTTTTTAAATCAAATGAAAGTCTAACACATTCAAGCAAAGCTATTTAAATCAAATGAAAGTCAAATGCATTCAATAATGCTTATTAAATCAAATGAATGTCAAACACATTCTAACAAAGCTTTTTATATCAAATGAAAGTATAACAAATTCAAACAAAACTATTTGAATCAAATGAAAGTCAAATGCATTCAATAATGCTTTTTAAATCAATTGAATGTCAAGCACATTCAAACAAAGCTATTTAAATTAAATGAAAGTCAAATACAATCTACAAAGCTAACAGAATCAAATGAAAGTCATACACATTCAAACAAAGCTTTTTGAATCAAATGAAAGTTAATCACATTCAAACAAAGCTATTTAAATCAAATGAAAGTGAAATGCATTCTAAAAAGCTAATTGAATCAAATGAAAGTCAAACAATCAAACAAAGCTATTTGAATAAAATGAAAGTGAAAAACATTCTACAAAGCTAATTGAATCAAATGAAAGTCAAACTAATTCAAACAAAGCTTTTTAAATCAAATGAAAGTCTAACACTTTCAAACAAAGGTTTTTGAATCAAGTGAAAATCAAACGCATTTAACAATGCTGATTGAATCAAATGAAATTCAAACACATTCCAACAAAGCTTTTTGAATCAATTGAAAGTCAAACACATTCAAACAAAGCTATTTAAATCAAATGAAAGTGAAATGCATTCTACAAAGCTAATGGAATATAATCAAAATCAAACACATTCAAACTAAGCTTTTTGAATAAAATGAAAGTCAAATACATTCTACAAAGTTATTTGAATCAAATGAAAGTCAAACGCATTCAAACAAAGATTTTAAAATCAACTGAAAGTCTAATACATTCAAACAAAGCTATTTGAATCAAACGAAAGTCAAATGCATTCAATAATGCTTATTAAATCAAATGAATGTCAAACACATTCAAACAAAGCTATTTGAATCAAATGAAAGTCAAATACATTCTACAAAGCTAATTGAATCAAATGAAAGTCAAACACATTCAAACAAAGCTTTTTAAATCAAATGAAAGTCAAACACATTCAAACAAGGTTATTTGAATAAAATGAACGTCAAATACATTCTACAAATCTAATTGAATCAAATGAAAGTCAAACACATTAAAATAATGCTTTTTGAATCAAATGAAAGTCAAACAAAGCTTTTTGAATAAAATGAAAGTCAAACACATTCAAACAAAGCTGTTTAAATCAAATGAAAGTGAAATGCATTCTAAAAAGTTAATTGAATCAAATGAAAGTTGAAAATTGGATGAAAGTTGAAAGTTAGAGAGAGAAAATCTATAGAGAGAAAATCTAGAGAGAGAAAATATTTTTTGCCGCCATTTTTTACATTGAAAGCTTGTGCTTGGGCCATGGCCAACCGTAAGAAAGGGAAAGCGATGAAGAATTCTCGCTCTAAATCTTCCTCCAAAGCTAAAAAGAATCAGAGATATAAGCTTCGGTCTTCCAAGAAACCGATTGAGGAAAACGAAGTGTGCTCTAATATGGGTTCGGTGGGAAGCTGGTTGGATGGAGCTGTTATTGATGAAATCCCCATTAAAGAAATCTCTGAAGAAGTTAAAGCTGATCATCGATTTGATTTCAATCAATGGTTACAGGTAATTGACTCTTCCCCTTTAAGGGTTACTAACTCTGTTTCTGGGTTAGCGTCGAATTCGATTAATCCATCTCCTTTGATGATGATTGATGGTTTGAATCAATCGATTTGTGATAATGTTGATTTGGATAATATTGCTAATCCCAATTTAACTTTTGAGGGTATTTCGAGCCCCAAATCGATTTCCCCCAATTCTTCCCCTGTTTTGAATAATCAATCTGTGAATGGTAAAAATTCGTGGGGTGGTTTGTTCAAGAATCTGGTTGATGAGGGGATTAATCTTGAAGATGTGAACAAATATAATAGGCCTACTAATGGGGATGGTTTGCTTCGATTGTTGAAAGAGGATGTCCAATCAGAGATAGATTTCTGGGATTCTGCAGTAGTTTGTTATGTTCTATGCTCTCAACCACCCTATTCTGTAATGAATGGATTCTTGCGAAGGGTTTGGGGGAAGTTTGGTATTGATAGGGTAGCTACGTGTGACAATGGTGTGTTCTTGGTTCGGTTTCGAACAAAGGAGGCTAGAGAACAGGCGTTGGATGCTGGCCCTATTGTGTTTGACAGGAAGCCTATAATTACTAAGAGATGGCATGCTAATCTAAAGATTAGAGAGGAGAAGGTTGTTGATGAACCTGTCTGGGTAAGGCTTCCTAATTTAGATTTGAAATTCTGGGGTAGAGAGGCTTTAATGAAAATTGCAGGTTTGATTGACAAGCCAATCAAGACTGATAAGGTTACATCCACCAAGGAAAGGATTGCCTATGCTAGGATAATGGTGGAAGTAGCTGTGAATGGAACTCTTCCTGAGTTTGTTGAATTCTTAGATGAAGATGGGATCAGTGTTAAGCAAGAGGTTCAGTTTGAATGGAAGTCGGTTGTTTGTCAGGTATGTAAGGGTATGGGACATGTGGATCAGGACTGTCCGAACTTGTTTACTAGAGCCAGGAAGCCTCAATCTAGACTTTAGAAACAGGATGTGAGGCAGAAGATTTGGAGGCCTATCCAGGCATCTATTAACAAGCCTGTGCAGGATAATGGGTGGAATCCAATGCAGAACAATGAACAAAAGTCTGGCCATAACCTTGTTAAAGCACCTATACAAAAACATGGTGAAGTACTGAGAAACTCGACAGTTGGTAGTTCAAAAGTTGGTAATGCTGTGCACTTAAAGAATAGATTTGCTGGGTTGCAGGAAGTTGATCAGGAGGAGGATACGGTAGGCCCTACAGGGTCAGGACAGAATTTGTTCCAAGAAGATATGATTGATGTGAGGGGGGGGGGGAGGTGATGTATGGAGGGTGGGAGAGGGGTGAGTGCTCATATAATATTAATGGATAAATGGGGTTTTTGGAATGTGAGGGGGCTTAATCATCCTAGTAAAATCTGTGATGTTCTCTGGTTTCTGAAGCATCATAGTATAGGTTTGTTTGTCCTCCTTGAGACTAAAGTCAAAGCTAAAAGGTTTGGGAAGATCTTTGATAGTTTCAGTAGTAATTGGTCTGTTATTACTAATTACAGCAAGGTGGATGGAGGTAGGATCTGGGTTATTTGGCAGCCTTCTATGTATATGATCCAAGTGATGAGGATAGAATGTCAATGTATTCATTTTTCTGTGACTCATAAGGCTTCTGGTATTTCCTTTTGGTGTACTATGGTGTATAGGGTAAATGTGGCTGCTGGTAGAGAGAGGTTATGGAGACAGCTTGGGGAGATCAGTCACTTAATCTCTGGGCCCTGGGTGGTTTGTGGAGATTTTAATAACATTCTGAATATGGAGGATAGATTAGGCTCTCCTTGCACTTTGAATGAAGTTGAGAACTTTAGAGAGTGCCTAAGATACTGTGATTTGATGGACTTGAAGGTTGGGGGTTCCTTTTTCACTTATACTAATAAGCAGCAAGGCATGGATAGAGTCTGTACTAAGATAGACAGATTGTTAGTGAATGAAAGCTGGCATAAAATGTTTGATAATGCAAGTGCTATTTTCTTACCTGAAGGGCTTATGGATCATTGTCCCTGTACTGTGTCCTTATTTGGTGATGCTGATGTGGTTAAAAGGCCTTTTCGTTTCTTCAATATGTGGACTGATTATCCTGGTTATCATGATATCATCTCTCAAGCCTGGAACACTTCTGTCTGGGGCACTGATATGTTTGTTTTGGTTAAGAAATTGCAAGCTGTTAAGAAATGTTTGAAACAGTTGAATTTCTCTCAGTTTTCAAATATTGAGACTGCTGATACAGTGGCTGCTGGAGAGTTACTTAAATGTCAAGAAGAGCTTAATGGAGATCTAGGGAATGAGAACCTCATTAAGGCTGAGTATGAGGCTAGAACAAGATATGCTACTACTCACAAAGCAAAGTTTCAATTCTTAAAGCAGAAAGCTAAACTGCATTGGCTTCGAGATGGGGATGCAAATTCTACTTACTTCCATGCTTGTTTGAGGAGTAGGAGAGTTCATAATAGGATTTCTAATATTTCTTTGCCTACTGGTGAGATCACTCAGGATCCTGCTATGATTAGTGATGCTTTCACTAATTTTTATGTTGAACTCCTGGGAACTCATACTAATCCTCAGATGAAGCTTCACCCTGGTGTCATAATGGAGGGGGATGTGCTTAATGAGGATAAAAAAGGGGCTCTCTGTAGAAGTTTTAAGGAAGAGGATTTTAAGGGAGCTTTATGGAGCATTGATGAAGACAAAGCCCCAGGGCCAGATGGTTTCTCAAGTAGATTTTTTAAGACTTCTTGGGATGTTGTGAAATCTGACTTGTGTAAAGCTGTGTTGGGTTTTTTTGAACATGGCAGGCTCCTCAAACAGGTTTGCACCACCACTCTCACTCTGATTCCAAAAATTGATAATGCAAGTTCTGTGACCCATTTTAGGCCTATTGCATGTTGTAATGTAGTATATAAAATCATTTCTAAAATGATTTGTTCTAGATTGAAAGAAGTGTTGCCTGCTATAATTGATGAATGCTAGGATGCCTTTATGGCTGGTAGATCAATAATGGATAATATTTTGATCTGCCAAGACATGCTTAAATACTATAATAACAAAAGGAAATCCCCTAGATGCACTATTAAAGTGGATCTTAGGAAAGCTTATGATTCTGTGCACTGGGAATTCATTAAAGGGATATGTTGGTTTCTCTTGGTTTCCCTGATAAGTTTGTGCAGTGGGTTATGGAGTGTGTGTCTTCTCCTACTTATTCCTTATTGTTGAATGGTGGTTTAAATGGGTTTTTTCAAGGAAAAAGGGGAGTGAGACAGGAAGATCCTATGTCTCCTTTATTGTTTGTGATTATCATGGAGTATTTTACCAGGTTACTCAAGAAGGTTAGTAAGCTCAGGAAGTTCAAGTTTCATTATAGATGTAAAGGCCTTCAGCTCAAGCACATGATCTTTGCTGATGATTTAATGCTGTTTGCTTATGGAGATAGAAGTTCAGTTGACTACTTATTCAGAGCCCTGAGTATGTTTGAGAAGGTGTCTGGTTTAAAAGCAAATTCTGAAAAAACAGCAATCTATTTTGGGAATGTTGAAGACAGAGTTAAGCACAGTATCTTAAGTCTTACTGGATTTATAGAGGGTTCAGCCCCTTTTAAGTATCTTGGTATCCCTCTTAATTCAAGGTATTTGAGGGTTTCTGACTTTGATGCTCTGATTGATAAGATGCTGCATAGATTGATGGGATGGTCCAGTAGGAATCTTTCATATACAACAAGAGTTGTTCTCATCAATTCAGTTTTAATTAACTTACATTCTTACTAGGCTCAATGTATCTTGTTTCCCAAGTCTGTGATCCAGAGAATCAATCAGCTGTGCAGGGCATTTTTATGGGGTGGATATGCTATTCTTTCTAAAGCTCCCCCCTTAGCTTGGTCTTGGGTTTGTAAATCCAAGAAGGTTGGTGGTCTGGGAATGAGAGATTGTGAAAGCTGGAATAAGGCTGCCTTGGGAAAATATGTGTGGCAAATAGCTAAGAAAAAGGACTCTCTTTGGGTTAAATGGGTTCATAATGTGTATGTCAAATCTGCTGATTGGTGGTCTTATATTCCAAAAAAAGCTGATGGTTTGGCTAGGAAGAAAATCTGTAAAATTAAGGATGAGCTTAGGGAGGGGTTCCTGACTGAAAAGTGGGAAGAGAAGAAGTACTCTATTGCTGCTGTGTATTCCTGGCTTCAAGGTGCTGCTGAGAAGGTGGATTGGACAGATTGGGTTTGGAATAGGTATAATATTCCTAAAACAAGCTTCATAACTTGGCTAGCAATATTAAATAAGCTGAGAACCAAAGATAAGTTGTTCAAGCATGGAATCTGTGATACTGACAAATGCCTGCTATGTGATACAGTCACTGAGTGTCAACAGCATTTGTTCTTTGCCTGTCCTTATAGCAGACGATGTATGCTGATTATTATTAGCTGGCTTGGAATTCAGGAGGTTCACTTTAATATTGCAAACACTTGGAAACACTGGAAAAGGAAATTTAAGGACCCTATTATAAGGAAAATTGGGTCAAATGGAAGCTAAACAAAGCTATTTGAATCAAATGAAAGTCAAATGCATTCAATAATGCTTATTGAATCAAATGAATGTCAAACACATTCAAACAAAGCTGTTTAAATCAAATGAAAGTCAAATGTATTCAACAATGCTTATTGATTCAAATGAAAGTCAAACACATTCAAACAAAGCTTTTTAAATGAAATGAAAGTCTAACACATTCAAACAAAGCTATTTAAAACAAATGAAAGTGAAATGCATTCTACAAAGCTAACTAAATCAAATCAAAGTCAAACACATTCAAAAAAAGCTTTTTGAATAAAATGAAAGTCAAATACATTCAAACAAAGCTTTTAAAATCAAAGGAAAGTCAAACACATTCAAACAAAGCTTTTTGAATAAAATGAAAATAAAACACATTCAAATGTAGCTATTTAAATCAAATGAAAGTGAAATGCATTCTAAAAAGCCAATTGAATCAAATGAAAGTCAAACACGTTCAAACACAGCTATTTGAATCAAATTAAATTCAAATACATTCTACAAAGCTAATTGAATCAAATGAAAGTCAAACACATTCAAACAAAACTTTTTAAATCAAAGGAAAGTCTAACACATTCAAACAAAGCTTTTTGAATAAAATTAAAATCAAACACATTCAAATGAGGCTACTTAAATCAAATGAAAGTGAAATGCATTCTAAAAAGCTAACTGAATCAAATGAAAGTCAAACACATTCAAACAAAGCTATTTGAATCAAATTAAAGTCAAATACATTCCACAAAGCTAATTGAATCAAATTAAAGTCAAACACATTCAAAAAAAAACTTTTAAATAAAATAAATGCCTAACACATTCAAACGAAACTTTTTGAATCAAATGAAAGTCAAACACATTCAAACAAAGCTATTTAAATCAAATGAAAGTGAAATGCATTCTACAAAGCTAATTGAATCAAATGAAAGTCAAACACATTCAAACAAAGCTTTTAAAATCAACTGAAAGTCTAACACATTCAAACAAAGCTATTTAAATCAAATTAAAGTGAAATGCATTCTACAAAGCAAATTGAATCAAAAGAAAGTCAAACACATTCAAACAAAACATTTAAAATCAACTGAAAATCTAACACATTCAAACAAAGCTATTTAAATCAAATGAAAGTGAAATACATTCTACAAAGCTAATTGAATCAAATGAAAGTCAAACACATTCAAACAAATCTTTTTGAATAAAATGAAAGTCAAACAAATTCAAACAAAGATATTTGAATCAAATAAAAGTCAAATAAATTCTACAAAGCTAATTGAATCAAATAAAAGTCAAACACATTCAAAAAAAACTTTTTAAATCAAATGAATGTCTAACACATTCAAAAAAAGCTTTTTGAATCAAATGAAAGTCAATTAATTTCAACAATGCTTAGTAAATCAAATGAAAGTCAAACACATTCAAACAAAGCTTTTTGAATCAAATGAAAATCAAACACATTCAAACAAAGCTATTTAAATCAAATGAATGTGAAATGCATTCTACGAAGCTAATTGAATCAAATCAAAGTCACACACGTTCAAACAAAGCTTTTAGAATAAAATGAAAGTCAAACACATTCAAACTAAGCCATATATATCAAATGAAAGTAAATTGCATTCTACAAAGCTAATTGAATCAATTGAAAGTCAAACACATTCAAACGAAGCTTTTTGAATCTAATGAAAGTCAAACACATTCAAACAAAGCAATTTAAATCAAATGAAAGTGAAATGCATTCTACAAAGCTAACTGAATCAAATGAAAGTCAAATAATTTCAACAATGCTTATTAAATCAAATGAAAGTCAAACACATTCAAACAAAGCTTTTTGAATCAAATGAAAGTCAAACACATACAAACAAAGCTATTTAAATCAAATGAAAGTGAAATGCATTCAACAAAGCTAATTGAATCAAATCAAAGTCAAACACATTCAAACAATGATTTTAAAATCAACTGAAAGTCTAACACATTCAAACAAAGCTATTTAAATCAAATGAAAGTGAAATGCATTCAACAAAGCTAATTGAATCAAATCAAAGTCAAACACATTCAAACAAAGCTTTTTGAATAAAATGAAAGTCAAACACATTCAATCAAAGCAATTTGAATCAACTTGAAGTCAAATAAATTCTACAAAGCTAATTGAATCAAATAAAAACTTTTTAAATCAAATGAATGTCTAACACATTCAAACTAAGCTTTTTGAATCAAATGAAAGACAAATAATTTCAACAATGCTTATCAAATCAAATGAAAGTCGAACACATTCAAACAAAGCATTTTGAATCAAATGAAAGTCAAACACATTCAAATAAAGCTATTTAAATTAAATGAAAGTGAAATGCGTTATACAAAGCTAATTGAATCAAATAAAAGTCAAACACATTCAAACAAAGCTTTTACAATCAACTGAAAGTCTAACACAATAAAACAAAGCTATTTAAATCAAATGAAAGTGAAATGCATTCTACAAAGCTAATTGTATCAATTGAAAGACAAACACATTCAAACAAAGCATTTTGAATCTAATGAAAGACAAACACATTCAAACAAAGAAATTTAAATCAGATGAAAGTGAAAGGCATTCTACAAAGCTAATTGAATCAAATCAAAGTCAAACACATTCAAACAAATCTTTTTGAATAAAATGAAAGTCAAATTCATTCTACAAAGCTAATTGAATCAAATGAAGGTCAAACACATTCAAACAAAGCTTTTAAAATCAAATGAAAGTCTAACACATTCAAACAAAGCTTTTAAAATCAAAGGAAAGTCTAACACATTCAAACAAAGCTTTTTGAATAGAATGAAAATAAAACACATTCAAATGAAGCTATTTAAATCAAATGAAAGTGAAATGCATTCTAAAAAGCGAATTGAATCAAATTAAAGTCATACACATTCAAACAGAGCTATTTGAATCAAATAAAAGTCAAATACATTCTACAAAGCTAATTGAATCAAATGAAAGTCAAACACATTCAAAAAAAACTTTTTAAATCAAATGAAAGTCTAACACTTTCAAACAAGGCTATTTGAATAAAATGAAAGTCAAATACATTCTACAAAGCTAATTGAATCAAATCAAAATCAAACACATTTAAACAAAGCTTTTTAAATCAAATGAAAGTCTAACACATTCAAGCAAAGCTTTTTGAATAAAATTAAAATCAAACACATTCAAATGAGACTATTTAAATTAAATGAAAGTGAAATGCATTCTAATAAGATAATTGAATGAAATGAAAGTCAAACATATTTAAACAAATCTATTAAAATTAAATTAAAGTCAAATACATTCTACAAAGCTAATTGAATCAAATGAAAGTCAAACACATTCAAACAAAACTTTTAAATCAAATGAATGCCTAAAACATTCAAACGAAACTTTTTGAATCAAATGAAAGTTAAATAATTTCAACAATGCTTATTAAATAAAATGAAAGTCAAACAAGTTCAAACAAAGCTTTTTAAATCAAATGAAAGTCAAACACATTCAAACAAAGCTATTTAAATCAAATGAAAGTGAAATGCATTCTATAAAGCTAATTGAATCAAATCAAAGTCAAACACATTCAAACAAAGCTGTTTGAATAAAATGAAAGTCAAATACATTCTACAAAGCTAATTGAATCAATTGAAAGTCAAACACATTCAAACGAAGCTTTTTAAATCAAATGAAAGTCAAACACATTCAAACGAAGCTTTTTAAATCAAATGAAAGTCAAACACATTCAAACAAAGCATTTTAAATCAAATGAAAGTGAAATGCATTCTACAAAGCTAACTAAATCAAATGAAAGTCAAATAATTTCAACAATGCTTATTAAATCAAATGAAAGTCAAACACATTCAAACAATGCTTTTTGAATCAAATGAAAGTCAAACACATACAAACAAACCTATTTAAATCAAATGAAAGTGAAATGCATTCTACAAAGCTAATTGAATCAAATCAAAGTCAAACACATTAAAACAAAGCTTTTACAATCAACTAAAAGTCTAACACATTAAAACAAAGCTATTTAAATCAAATGAAAGTGAAATACATTCTACAAAGCTAATTGAATCAAATGAAAGTCAAACACATTCAAACAAATCTTTTTGAATAAAATGAAAGTCAAACAAATTCAAACAAAGCTATTTGAATCAAATAAAAGTCAAATAAATTCTACAAAGCTAATTGAATCAAATAAAAGTCAAACACATTCAAAAAAAACTTTTTAAATCAAATGAATGTCTAACACATTCAAAAAAAGCTTTTTGAATCAAATGAAAGTCAATTAATTTCAACAATGCTTAGTAAATCAAATGAAAGTCAAACACATTCAAACAAAGCTTTTTGAATCAAATGAAAATCAAACACATTCAAACAAAGCTATTTAAATCAAATGAATGTGAAATGCATTCTACGAAGCTAATTGAATCAAATCAAAGTCACACACGTTCAAACAAAGCTTTTAGAATAAAATGAAAGTCAAACACATTCAAACTAAGCCATATATATCAAATGAAAGTAAATTGCATTCTACAAAGCTAATTGAATCAATTGAAAGTCAAACACATTCAAACGAAGCTTTTTGAATCTAATGAAAGTCAAACACATTCAAACAAAGCAATTTAAATCAAATGAAAGTGAAATGCATTCTACAAAGCTAACTGAATCAAATGAAAGTCAAATAATTTCAACAATGCTTATTAAATCAAATGAAAGTCAAACACATTCAAACAAAGCTTTTTGAATCAAATGAAAGTCAAACACATACAAACAAAGCTATTTAAATCAAATGAAAGTGAAATGCATTCAACAAAGCTAATTGAATCAAATCAAAGTCAAACACATTCAAACAATGATTTTAAAATCAACTGAAAGTCTAACACATTCAAACAAAGCTATTTAAATCAAATGAAAGTGAAATGCATTCAACAAAGCTAATTGAATCAAATCAAAGTCAAACACATTCAAACAAAGCTTTTTGAATAAAATGAAAGTCAAACACATTCAATCAAAGCAATTTGAATCAACTTGAAGTCAAATAAATTCTACAAAGCTAATTGAATCAAATAAAAACTTTTTAAATCAAATGAATGTCTAACACATTCAAACTAAGCTTTTTGAATCAAATGAAAGACAAATAATTTCAACAATGCTTATCAAATCAAATGAAAGTCGAACACATTCAAACAAAGCATTTTGAATCAAATGAAAGTCAAACACATTCAAATAAAGCTATTTAAATTAAATGAAAGTGAAATGCGTTATACAAAGCTAATTGAATCAAATGAAAGTCAAACACATTCAAACAAAGCTTTTACAATCAACTGAAAGTCTAACACAATAAAACAAAGCTATTTAAATCAAATGAAAGTGAAATGCATTCTACAAAGCTAATTGTATCAATTGAAAGACAAACACATTCAAACAAAGCATTTTGAATCTAATGAAAGACAAACACATTCAAACAAAGAAATTTAAATCAGATGAAAGTGAAATGCATTCTACAAAGCTAATTGAATCAAATCAAAGTCAAACACATTCAAACAAATCTTTTTGAATAAAATGAAAGTCAAATTCATTCTACAAAGCTAATTGAATCAAATGAAGGTCAAACACATTCAAACAAAGCTTTTAAAATCAAATGAAAGTCTAACACATTCAAACAAAGCTTTTAAAATCAAAGGAAAGTCTAACACATTCAAACAAAGCTTTTTCAATAGAATGAAAATAAAACACATTCAAATGAAGCTATTTAAATCAAATGAAAGTGAAATGCATTCTAAAAAGCGAATTGAATCAAATTAAAGTCATACACATTCAAACAGAGCTATTTGAATCAAATAAAAGTCAAATACATTCTACAAAGCTAATTGAATCAAATGAAAGTCAAACACATTCAAAAAAAACTTTTTAAATCAAATGAAAGTCTAACACTTTCAAACAAGGCTATTTGAATAAAATGAAAGTCAAATACATTCTACAAAGCTAATTGAATCAAATCAAAATCAAACACATTTAAACAAAGCTTTTTAAATCAAATGAAAGTCTAACACATTCAAGCAAAGCTTTTTGAATAAAATTAAAATCAAACACATTCAAATGAGACTATTTAAATTAAATGAAAGTGAAATGCATTCTAATAAGATAATTGAATGAAATGAAAGTCAAACATATTTAAACAAATCTATTAAAATTAAATTAAAGTCAAATACATTCTACAAAGCTAATTGAATCAAATGAAAGTCAAACACATTCAAACAAAACTTTTAAATCAAATGAATGCCTAAAACATTCAAACGAAACTTTTTGAATCAAATGAAAGTTAAATAATTTCAACAATGCTTATTAAATAAAATGAAAGTCAAACAAGTTCAAACAAAGCTTTTTAAATCAAATGAAAGTCAAACACATTCAAACAAAGCTATTTAAATCAAATGAAAGTGAAATGCATTCTATAAAGCTAATTGAATCAAATCAAAGTCAAACACATTCAAACAAAGCTGTTTGAATAAAATGAAAGTCAAATACATTCTACAAAGCTAATTGAATCAATTGAAAGTCAAACACATTCAAACGAAGCTTTTTAAATCAAATGAAAGTCAAACACATTCAAACGAAGCTTTTTAAATCAAATGAAAGTCAAACACATTCAAACAAAGCATTTTAAATCAAATGAAAGTGAAATGCATTCTACAAAGCTAACTAAATCAAATGAAAGTCAAATAATTTCAACAATGCTTATTAAATCAAATGAAAGTCAAACACATTCAAACAATGCTTTTTGAATCAAATGAAAGTCAAACACATACAAACAAACCTATTTAAATCAAATGAAAGTGAAATGCATTCTACAAAGCTAATTGAATCAAATAAAAATCAAACACATTAAAACAAAGCTATTTAAATCAAATGAATGTGAAATGCATTCTACGAAGCTAATTGAATCAAATCAAAGTCACACACGTTCAAACAAAGCTTTTTGAATAAAATGAAAGTCAAACACATTCAAACAAAGCCATATATATCAAATGAAAGTGAAATGCATTCTACAAAGCTAATTGTATCAATTGAAAGACAAACACATTCAAACGAAGCATTTTGAATCTAATGAAAGTCAAACACATTCAAACAAAGAAATTTAAATCAGATGAATGCATTCTACAAAGCTAATTGAATCAAATCAAAGTCAAACACATTCAAACAAAGCTTTTTGAATAAAATGAAAGACAAATAATTTCAACAATGCTTATCGAATCAAATGAAAGTCAAACACATTCAAACAAAGCAATTTGAATCAAATTGAAGTCAAATAAATTCTACAAAGCTAATTTAAATCAAATGAAAGTGAAACGCCTCTAAAAAGCTAATTAAATCAAATGAGAGTCAAACACATTCAAACAAAGCTAATTGTATCAAATGAAAGTCAAATACATTCTACAAAGCTAATTGAATCAAATAAAAGTCAAACACATTCAAACAAAGTTTTTAAAATCAACTGAAAGTCTAACACATTCAAACAAAGCTATTTGAATCAAATGAAAGTCAAATGCATTCAATAATTCTTATTGAATCAAATGAATGTCAAACACATTCAAACAAAGCTATTTGAATCAAATGAAAGTCAAATACATTATACGAAGCTTATTGAATCAAATGAAAGTCAAACACATTCAAACAAAGCTTTTTAAATCAAATGAAAGTCTAACACATTCAAACAAGGCTATTTGAATAAAATAAAAGTCAAATACATTCTACAAAGCTAATTGAATCAAATGAAAATCAAACACATTCAAACAAAGCTTTTTAAATCAAATGAAAGTCTAACACATTCAAACAAAGCTTTTTGAATAAAATGAAAGTCTAACACATTAAAACAAAGCTATTTCAATCAAATGAATGTGAAATGCATTCTACGAAGCTAATTGAATCAAATCAAAGTCACACACGTTCAAACAAAGCTTTTTGAATAAAATGAAATTCAAACACATTCAAACAAAGCCATATATATCAAATGAAAGTGAAATGCATTCTACAAAGCTAATTGTATCAATTGAAAGACAAACACATTCAAACGAAGCATTTTGAATTTAATGAAAGTCGAACACATTCAAACAAAGAAATTTAAATCAGATGAATGCATTCTACAAAGCTAACTGAATCAAATGAAAGTCAAATAATTTCAACAATGCTTATTAAATCAAATGAAAGTCAAACACATTCAAACAAAGCTTTTTGAATCAAATGAAAGTCAAACACATACAAACAAAGCTATTTAAATCAAATGAAAGTGAAATACATTCAACAAAGCTCATTTAATCAAATCAAAGTCAAACACATTCAAACAAAGATTTTAAAATCAACTGAAAGTCTAACACATTCAAACAAAGCTATTTAAATCAAATGAAAGTGAAATGCATTCAACAAAGCTAATTGAATCAAATCAAAGTCAAACACATTCAAACAAAGCTTTTTGAATAAAATGAAAGTCAAACACATTCAAACAAAGCAATTTGAATCAAATTGAAGTCAAATAAATTCTACAAAGCTAATTGAATCAAATAAAAACTTTTTAAATCAAATGAATGTCTAACACATTCAAACGAAGCTTTTTGAATCAAATGAAAGACAGATAATTTCAACAATGCTTATCAAATCAAATGAAAGTCAAACACATTCAAACAAAGCATTTTGAATCAAATGAAAGTTAAACACATTCAAACAAAGCTAATTAAATTAAATGAAAGTGAAATGCATTCTACTAAGCTAATTGAATCAAATGAAAGTCAAACACATTCAAACAAAGCTTTTACAATCAACTGAAAGTCTAACACATTAAAACAAAGCTATTTAAATCAAATGAATGTGAAATGCATTCTACGAAGCTAATTGAATCAAATCAAAGTCACACACGTTCAAACAAAGCTTTTTGAATAAAATGAAAGTCAAACACATTCAAACAAAGCCTTATATATCAAATGAAAGTGAAATGCATTCTACAAAGCTAATTGTATCAATTGAAAGACAAACACATTCAAACGAAGCATTTTGAATCTAATGAAAGTCAAACACATTCAAACAAAGAAATTTAAATCAGATGAAAGTGAAATGCATTCTACAAAGCTAATTGAATCAAATCAAAGTCAAACACATTCAAACAAATCTTTTTGAATAAAATGAAAGTTAAATTCATTCTACAAAGCTAATTGAATCAATTGAAAGTCAAACACATTCAAACAAAGCTTTTAAAATCAAATGAAAGTCTAACACATTCAAACAAAGCTTTTAAAATCAAAGGAAAGTCTAACACATTCAAACAAAGCTTTTTGAATAGAATGAAAATAAAACACATTCAAATGAAGCTATTTCAATCAAATGAAAGTGAAATGCATTCTAAAAAGCGAATTGAATCAAATGAAAGTCATACACATTCAAACAAAGCTATTTGAATCAAATAAAAGTTAAATACATTCTACAAAGCTAATTGAATAAAATGAAAGTCAATCACATTCAAAAAAAACTTTTTAAATCGAATGAAAGTCTAACACATTCAAACAAGGCTGTTTGAATAAAATGAAAGTCAAATACATTCTACAAAGCTAATTGAATCAAATAAAAATCAAACACATTTAAACAATGCTTTTTAAATCAATTGAAAGTCTAACACATTCAAGCAAAGCTTTTTGAATAAAATTAAAATCAAACACATTCAAATGAGGCTATTTAAATTAAATGAAAGTGAAATGCATTCTAAAAAGATAATTGAATGAAATGAAAGTCAAACACATTTAAACAAATCTATTAAAATTAAATTAAAGTCAAATACATTCTACAAAGCTAATTGAATAAAATGAAAGTCAAACACATTCAAACAAAACTTTTAAATCAAATGAATTCCTAAAACATTCAAACGAAGATTTTTGAATCAAATGAAAGTTAAATAATTTCAACAATGCTTATTAAATCAAATGAAAGTAAAACAAGTTCAAACAAAGCTTTTTAAATCAAACGAAAGTCAAACACATTCAAACAAAGCTATTTAAATCAAATGAAAGTGAAATGCATTCTATAAAGCTAATTGAATCAAATCAAAGTTAAACACATTCAAACAAAGCTGTTTGAATAAAATGAAAGTCAAATACATTCTACAAAGCTAATTGAATCAATTGAAAGTCAAACACATTCAAACGAAGCTTTTTAAATCAAATGAAAGTCAGACACATTCAAACGAAGCAAATTAAATCAAATGAAAGTCAAACACATTCAAACAAAGCATTTTAAATCAAATGAAAGTGAAATGCATTCTACAAAGCTAACTGAATCAAATGAAAGTCAAATAATTTCAACAATGCTTATTAAATCAAATGAAAGTCAAACACATTCAAACAAAGCTTTTTGAATCAAATGAAAGTCAAACACATACAAACAAACCTATTTAAATCAAATGAAAGTGAAATGCATTCTACAAAGCTAATTGAATCAAATCAAAGTCAAACACATTAAAACAAAGCTTTTACAATCAACTAAAAGTCTAACACATTAAAACAAAGCTATTTAAATCAAATGAATGTGAAATTCATTCTACGAAGCTAATTGAATCAAATCAAAGTCACACACGTTCAAACAAAGCTTTTTGAATAAAATGAAAGTCAAAAACTTTCAAACAAAGCCATATATATCAAATGAAAGTGAAACGCATTCTACAAAGCTAATTGTATCAATTGAAAGTCAAACACATTCAAACGAAGCATTTTGAATCTAATGAAAGTCAAACACATTCTAACAAAGCAATTTAAATCAGATGAAAGTGAAATGCATTCTACAAAGCTAATTGAATCAAATCAAAGTCAAATACATTCAAACAAAGCTTTTTGAATAAAATGAAAGACAAATAATTTCAACAATGATTATCAAATCAAATGAAAGTCAAACACATTCAAACAAAGCAATTTGAATTAAATTAAAGTCAAATAAATTCTACAAAGCTAATTTAAATCAAATGAAAGTGAAACGCCTGTAAAAAGCTAATTAAATCAAATGAAAGTCAAACACATTCAAACAAAGCTATTTGTATCAAATGAAAGTCAAATACATTCTACAAAGCTAATTGAATCAAATAAAAGTCAAACACATTCAAACAAAGTTTTTAAAATCAACTGAAAGTCTAACACATTCAAACAAAGCTATTTGAATCAAATGAAAGTCAAATGCATTCAATAATTCTTATTGAATCAAATGAATGTCAAACACATTCAAACAAAGCTATTTGAATTAAATGAAAGTCAAATACATTATACGAAGCTTATTGAATCAAATGAAAGTCAAACACATTCAAACAAAGCTTTTTAAATCAAATGAAAGTCTAACACATTCAAACAAGGCTATTTGAATAAAATAAAAGTCAAATACATTCTACAAAGCTAATTGAATCAAATGAAAATCAAACACATTCAAACAAAGCTTTTAAATCAAATGAAAGTCTAACACATTCAAACAAAGCTTTTTGAATAAAATAAAAATCAAACACATTCAAATTTAGCTATTTAAATCAAATGAAAGTGAAATGCAATCTAAAAAGCTAATTGAATCAAATGAAAGTCAAACACATTCAAACAAAGCTATTTAAATCAAATTACACTCAAATGCATTTTACAAAGCTAATTGAATCAAATAAAAGTCAAACACATTCAAACAAAACTTTTTAAATCTAATGAAAGTCTAACATATTCAAATGAAGCTTTTTGAATCAAATGAAAGTCAAATAATTTCAACAATGCTTATTAAATCAAATGAAAGTCAAACATATTCAAACAAAGCTTTTTAAATCAAATGAAAGTCAAACACATTCAAACAAAGCTATTTAACTCAAATGAAAGTGAAATGCATTCTACGAAGCTAATTGAATCAAAAGAAAGTCAAAACACTTTCAAACAAAGCTTTTTAAATCAAATGAAAGTCTAACACATTCAAACAAAGCTAATTGAATAAAACGAAAGTCAAATACTTTCAAATAAAGCTAATTGTATCAAATGAAAGTCAAACACATTCAAATGAAGCTATTTAAATCAATGAAAGTGAAATGCATTCTAAAAAGCTAATTGAATCAAATGAAAGTCAAACACATTCAAACAAAGCTATTTGAATCAAATGAAAGTCAAATACGTTCTTCAAAGTTAATTGAATCAAATGAAAGCCAATTTATTTAAACAAAGCTTTTTGAATCAAACGAAAGTCAAACAATGCTTTTTGAATAAAATGAAAGTCAAACACATTCAAACAAAGCTTTTTAAATCAAATGAAAGTCTAACACATTCAAACAAAACATTTTGAATCAAATGAAAGTCAAACACATTCAAATAAAGCTATTTAAATCAAATGAAACTTAAATGCATTCCACAAAGCTAATTCAATCAAATCAAAGTCAAACACATTCAAACAAAGCTTTTACAATCAACTGAAAGTCTAACACATTAAAACAAAGTTATTTAAATCAAATGAATGTGAAATGCATTCTACGAAACTAATTGAATCAAATCAAAGTGACACACGTTCAAACAAAGCTTTTTGAATAAAACGAAAGTCAAACAGATTTAAACAAAGCCATATATATCAAATGAAAGTGAAATGCATTCTACAAAGCTAATTGTATCAATTGAAAGTCAAACACATTCAAACGAAGCATTTTGAATCTAATGAAAGTTAAACACATTCAAACAAAGCAATTTAAATCAGATGAAAGTGAAATGCATTCTACAAAGCTAATTGAATCAAATCAAAGTCAAACACATTCAAACAAAGCTTTTTGAATAAAATGAAAGACAAATAATTTCAACAATGCTTATCAAATCAAATGAAAGTCAAACACATTCAAACAAATCAATTTGAATTAAATTGAAGTCAAATAAATTCTACAAAGCTAATTTAAATCAAATGAAAGTGAAACGCCTCTAAAAAGCTAATTAAATCAAATGAAAGTCAAACACATTCAAACAAAGCTATTTGTATCAAATGAAAGTCAAATACATTCTACAAAGCTAATTGAATAAAATAAAAGTCAAACACATTTAAACAAAGTTTTTAAAATAAACTGAAAGTCTAACACATTCAAACAAAGCTATTTGAATCAAATGAAAGTCAAATGCATTCAATAATTCTTATTGAATCAAATGAAAGTCTAACACATTCAAACAAGGGTATTTGAATAAAATGAAAGTAAAATACATTCTACAAATCTAATTGAATTAAATGAAAGTCAAACACATTCAAACAATTCTTTTTTAATCAAATGAAAGTCAAACAAAGCTTTTTGAATAAAATGAAAGTGAAACACATTCAAATGAAGCTATTTAAATCAATGAAAGTGAAATGCATTCTAAAAAGCTAATTGAATCAAATGAAAGACAAACACATTCAAACAAAGCTATTTGAATAAAATGAAAGTCAAATACATTCTACAAAGGTAATTGAATCAAATAAAACTCAAACACATTCATTCAAAGCTATTTGAATCAAATTAAAGTCAAATACATTCTACGAAGCTAATTGAATCAAATGAAAGCCAAACACATTTAAACAAAGCTTTTTGAATAAAAAGAAAGTCAAACACATTCAAACAAAGCTGTTTAAATCAAATGAAAGTGAAATGAATTCTACAAAGGTAATTGAATCAAATCAAAGTCAAACACATTCAAACAAAGCTTTTTGAATAAAGTGAAAGTCAAATATATTCTACAAAGCTAATTGAATCAAATGAAAGTCAAACACATTGAAACAAAGCTTTTTTAAATCAAATGAAAGTCTAACACATTCAAGCAAAGCTATTTAAATCAAATGAAAGTCAAATGCATTCAATAATGCTTATTAAATCAAATGAATGTCAAACACATTCTAACAAAGCTTTTTATATCAAATGAAAGTATAACAAATTCAAACAAAACTATTTGAATCAAATGAAAGTCAAATGCATTCAATAATGCTTTTTAAATCAATTGAATGTGAAACACATTCAAACAAAGCTATTTAAATGAAATGAAAGTCAAATACATTCTACAAAGCTAATAGAATCAAATGAAAGTCATACACATTCAAACAAAGCTTTTTGAATCAAATGAAAGTCAAACACATTCAAACAAAGCTATTTAAATCAAATGAAAGTGAAATGCATTCTAAAAAGCTAATTGAATTAAATGAAAGTCAAAGACAATCAAACAAAGCTATTTGAATCACATGAAAGTGAAAAACATTCTACAAAGCTAATTGAATCAAATGAAAGTCAAACTAATTCAAACAAAGCTTTTTAAATCAAATGAAAGTCTAACACTTTCAAACAAAGCTTTTTGAATCAAGTGAAAATCAAACGCATTTAACAATGCTGATTGAATCAAATGAAATTCAAACACATTCCAACAAAGCTTTTTGAATCAATTGAAAGTCAAACACATTCAAACAAAGCTATTTAAATCAAATGAAAGTGAAATGCATTCTACAAAGCTAATGGAATTTAATCAAAATCAAACACATTCAAACTAAGCTTTTTGAATAAAATGAAAGTCAAATACATTCTACAAAGTTATTTGAATCAAATGAAAGTCAAACGCATTCAAACAAAGATTTTAAAATCAACTGAAAGTCTAATACATTCAAACAAAGCTATTTGAATCAAATGAAAGTCAAATGCATTCAATAATGCTTATTAAATCAAATGAATGTCAAACACATTCAAACAAAGCTATTTGAATCAAATGAAAGTCAAATACATTCTACAAAGCTAATTGAATCAAATGAAAGTCAAACACATTCAAACAAAGCTTTTTAAATTAAATGAAAGTCAAACACATTCAAACAAGGTTATTTGAATAAAATGAACGTCAAATAAATTCTACAAATCTAATTGAATCAAATGAAAGTCAAACACATTCAAATAATGCTTTTTGAATCAAATGAAAGTCAAACAAAGCTTTTTGAATAAAATGAAAGTCAAACACATTCAAACAAAGCTGTTTAAATCAAATGAAAGTGAAATGCATTCTAAAAAGTTAATTGAATCAAATGAAAGTTGAAAATTAGATGAAAGTTGAAAGTTAGAGAGAGAAAATCTATAGAGAGAAAATCTAGAGAGAGAAAATCTTTTTTGCCGGCATTTTTTACATTGAAAGCTTGAGCTTGGGCCATGGCCAACCGTAAGAAAAAGAAAGCGAAGAAGAATTCTCGCTCTAAATCTTCCTCCAAAGCTAAAAAGAAGCAGAGATATAAGCTTCGGTCTTCCAAGAAACCGATTGAGGAAAACGAAGTGTGCTCTAATATGGGTTCGGTGGGAAGCTGGTTGGATGGAGCTGTTATTGATGAAATCCCCATTTAAGAAATCTCTGAAGAAGTTAAAGCTGATCATCCATTTGATTTCAATCAATGGTTACAGGTAATTGACTCTTCCCCTTTAAGGGTTACTAACTCTGTTTCTGGGTTAGCGTCGAATTCGATTAATCCATCTCCTTTGATGATGATTGCTGGTTCGAATCAATCGATTTGTGATAATGTTGATTTGGATAATATTGCTAATCCCAATTTAACTTTTGAGGGTATTTCGAGCCCCAAATCGATTTCCCCCAATTCTTCCCCTGTTTTGAATAATCAATCTGTGAATGGTAAAAATTCGTGGGGTGTTTTGTTCAAGAATCTGGTTGATGAGGGGATTAATCTTGAAGATGTGAACAAAGATAATAGGCCTACTAATGGGGATGATTTGCTTTGATTGTTGAAAGAGGATGTCCAATCAGAGATAGATTTCTGGGATTCTGTAGTAGTTTGTTATGTTCTATGCTCTCAACCACCCTATTCTGTAATGAATGGATTCTTGAGAAGGGTTTGGGGGAAGTTTGGTATTGATAGGGTAGCTACGTGTGACAATGGTGTGTTCTTGGTTCGGTTTCGAACAAAGGAGGCTAGAGAACAGGCGTTGGATGCTGGCCCTATTGTGTTTGACATGAAGCCTATAATTACTAAGAGATGGCATGCTAATCTAAAGATTAGAGAGGAGAAGGTTGTTGATGTTCCTGTCTGGGTAAGGCTTCCTAATTTAGATTTGAAATTCTGGGGTAGAGAGGCTTTAATGAAAATTGCAGGTTTGATTGACAAGCCAATCAAGACTGATAAGGTTACATCCACCAAGGAAAGGATTGCCTATGCTAGGATAATGGTGGAAGTAGCTGTGAATGGAACTCTTCCTGAGTTTGTTGAATTCTTAGATGAAGATGGGATCAGTGTTAAGAAAGAGGTTCAGTTTGAATGGAAGTCGGTTGTTTATCAGGTATGTAAGGGTATGGGACATGTGGATCAAGACTGTCCGAACTTGTTTACTAGAGCCAGGAAGCCTCAATCTAGACTTTAGAAACAGTGTTGTAGCCAAGCCTAACAACTTGGTTATGGACATTTCTTTGGTTCAAGACGTAGCATCATGCATTGGTGCTATGCATTCTATCCGTGGGCAGCAAGATATTCAATCCCTTGAATTTCTTGTTGTTCTTATTAACTAGTTTATTCTAGTTATTTTTATGCTTTGAATAAATTGTAAACTTTAGTCATTTTAAGTTTGCAAATTAGTTATATTTTTTCTTAGTTCTTTTTATCTGATTTTAGTTCGAAAACTATTGTCACATTCACACAAAAGTACAAGTACAAAGATACATCAATATGGCAGCCATTTAAGCTTGGAATCCGAAATTCTTTTACAAGGAATTTCAAAGCTTTGACTTGGGAGTTACAATCAGTTTTCAAAGAGGAATTACAAGCCATTACAAGCCTTAATTTCAGCCTTCAAGTGGCCGTTGATATCAGTCAACATTGGAGCATCTTAAGCCTTAATTTCAGCCTTCAATTGGCTGTTTAATTCAGTCAGCTTTTGGAGCAACTAAAGGGCGTCCAAGTTCACCCTTGTCCACATACATTCAAGCTAATTTCAAGGCTTGAACGAAGGAGGAGTTACACTTCTTTGCTGTTTGAATTTGGGCGTGAAAATTGGAGGAAATACATCTCCAACTTGCTGCTTGGATGGGCGTGAATTAAGGGGAGTTACACTCTCTTAATTCTGATTTTATTTCAGCCTTAATTTGGAGGTTATAAGCCACCATTTTCTCTTTGATGTATCTAGTTAAATAAGGCTTCTTTTATTAATGTATCTAGACAACAAAAGCTGATTTGTACTTAGCTTTAGCTTAGGCGTGTAACAAGTGAGCTGAACAACCACTTAAATTAGCTTGTACTTAAGGATGCTTGTTTACTATAAATAGCAAGCAAATGTGAATGAAAAAAGCAGATTATTCAAACAAAAAAAACTTGTCTTACATTCGTTTCTTGGATTAGAAACAAAAATCTGAAATTCTTGGCTTTGGAATTTCGTTTCCTTTGCTTAGTTAGCTAGTTTAGGCTACTAGTTCGCTTATGGTCTTAGGAATCCAAAACGTTTCTTAGTGGTGTGACTTTATCTAAGAAGCCTTTGGTTCTTTAGCCTTATCTATCCCTTGGTTTATCCCTTGTGTATTTCGAGTGTTACTCCAAGTATACAACATTTGGCGCTAGAAGGAGGGGGATCTAGCAAACAAATACCCCAAACACATACCCAAACACAAACCATGTCCGACATCCCACCCCCTAATTGGCAAGAATATGTCAATAAGGTTGCACAAGAGAAAGAAGATACGGAGCAACGAATGCAATATTTGCAAGGTCAGTTAAGAGATCTTTCTACTAAGTTGCGCCATCAAAAAGAGGGTTCACCCAATCATAGTGATGAAGAAGTGAGTGAATCTAATTTCAATCACAATGATAGACCTTTTCATGAAAGAGAAAGGTCACGGCCTAATAATGACATTAAGGCTGACATCCCGGAGTATGATGGCAAACTCGATGCTGATGAGTTTGTAGAATGGCTTAGAACGGTGGAGAGAGTGTTTGATTACAAGCAAACACCGGAAGAAAAAAAGGTGAAGATTGTAGCCTTGAAGTTAAGAAAATATGCCTCAACTTGGTGGGCTAGTGTGTGTGCCAAAAGGGAAAGGCAAGACAAAGAGAAAGTGAGATCGTGGACCAAGATGAAAAAGATGCTGAAACAAAAGTTTCTTCCCACATACTATGTGCAAGAAAACTTTTCCAAGTTCCACAACCTCAAACAAGGTACAAAATCAGTAGAAGAATATGCTAGGGAATTTGAAGGATTTGTCATGAAATGTGGAGTAGAGGAAGATGAACCTCAAACATTGGTGCGCTTTTTGGGAGGACTTGACCCAAAAATAGCCAATGTGGCCGAACTACACCCTTACACGACCCTTGAAGAGCTCATTATCTTAGCACATAAGATTGAGCAGCAACAAAAAGCAAGAGGCAAAAGTGAATCATCACGTTTTGCATCTCAAACCTCATTTCCCCAAAAAAAGCAAACATCCAATTTCCCACCTTTCAAACCCACATCCAATCAGCCTACTTCTAAACCACCTTCACAAAACACCCAAAATGCCAACCCAAAACCAGCCCCAAGAAGATGTTTTCGGTGTCAAGGCCTTGGACATTTGGCTAGTGATTGTCCAAATAAAAGGATTGTCACTTTGATTGAGCATGAAGAGGAGGACGAATTAGAAATTGAAGTGGACAGCAACCTTGAGGAGAATGATGATTACGCGTGTCTTGGACCCGATGAAGGAGAATGCTTGGTGGTTCGACGTACACTAAGCAATATGATTGGCAAAGAAGGGAGTTTGCAACGTGAGGCAATTTTTCACACTCGTTGCACCATTGGTGGTAAGGTATGTACCTTGATTATTGATGGAGGTAGTTGTACCAATGTAGCTTCACAAGTAATGATAGACAAGTTGAAAATAAAAACCGTCCCTCACCCTAAACCTTATGTGATTCAATGGCTAAATCATGGTAAAGGGATTCAAGTAACACAACAAGCCTTGTTATCATTTAGCATTGGTAAAATTTATGAGGAAGAATTATGGTGTGATGTTATACCTATGGATGCATGTCATATTTTACTTGGTAGACCTTGGCTATTTGATAGGCGTGTGATGCATGATGGGTATAAAAACACATATTCCTTCACTAAGGATGGACAGAAAATACTCCTTACCCCTCTAAACCTAAAAAACGGCCACCCCATATCCACACCCCCCACTTCCCTTACCACTCTCATAAAGTCAGAATTGCATGAGTATAAAGCTCACAAACAATTCATTTTAAGCCAACTTGATACCCCTTCCCAACCGACACAAAAAGAACCACACCCACTCCTTACCCCTCTTCTCAAAACCTTTTCCCATGTTTTCCCCGAAGACATTCCCCATGGCCTACCCCCAAAACGTGACATACAACACAAAATTGATCTTGTTCCCGGATCAATGCTCCCAAACAAACCAGCCTATAGAACCACTCCAAAAGAAACCGAAGAGATTAGGAGGCAAGTGGAAGAATTACTGTCCAAGGGTCTTATTCGTAAGTCTCTTAGTCCATGTGCTTGTCCTACTTTGATTGTGCCTAAGAAGAATGGAGAATGGAGAATGTGTGTTGATAGTAGGTCAATCAATAAAATCACTATCAAGTACCGGTTTCCTATTCCAAGGTTGAATGATTTACTTGATGATTTGCATGGTTCTAAAGTGTTCTCTAAAATTGATTTGAGAAGTGGCTATCATCAAATTCGAATTTTCGAAGGAGATGAATGGAAGACCGCTTTCAAGACAAAGGAGGGCCTCTATGAGTGGCTTGTGATGCCATTTGGTTTGTCTAATGCACCATCTACATTTATGCGCCTTATGAATCAGGTTATGCAACCTTTCATGGGTAAATTTGTTGTAGTTTATTTTGATGATATTTTGGTGTATAGTAGGGAGGAAGAAGAGCATTCTATGCACCTGCAACAGGTTTTTGAAGCCCTTGAACGTGAGAAATTGTATGGTAACTTAGAGAAGTGTCATTTCTTCACTTCCCAAGTTATTTTTCTTGGCTTTAAAGTCTCATCACAAGGCATTGAAGTTGATGAAAAGAAAGTTGCTGCAATTCGTGAGTGGCCCACGCCACAAACCATGCAACAAGTTCGAAGCTTTCATGGACTTGCTTCTTTCTATAGAAGATTTGTGCGGAATTTTAGTACCCTCATGGCACCTATCACGGAGCTAACTAAAAATCAGAAGTTAGTTTGGAATGATAAGGCTCAAAAGGCCTTTGATGAGGTAAAACATCAACTTACTAGTGCACCTATTCTTGCTTTGCCTAACTTTGATGAAGTTTTTGAAGTTGAATGTGATGCTAGTGGAGTTGGTATTGGTGCTGTTTTGTCACAAGTTGGGCGTCCCCTTGCCTACTTTAGTGAAAAACTCAATGAAGCACAACGGAAGTATAGCACCTATGATAAGGAGTTCTTTGCTCTTGTTCGTGCTTTGGACCATTGGAGACATTACCTCATTTCCAAGGAGTTCATCCTTCATTCAGATCATGAAGCCCTCAAATATCTTCAAAGCCAACAAAAACTCCAACCTCGCCATGCCAATTGGGTGGAGTATTTGCAAGCTTTTCATTTTGTGATCAAGCATAGGAGAGGCGCCATGAACAAAGGAGCTGATGCGCTTTCAAGGAGATACACACTCTTGAATTCTTTCAAAGCAAGGGTGATTAGTGTTGAAGATGTGAAAGCAAGTTACAAAAATGATCATGACTTTGGTGATTTATTTTTAAAATGTTCTAATCATGCTTACAAAGATTATTACATTTTAGATGGCTATTTGTTCAAAGGAAACAGGTTGTGCATTCCAAGATCAAGCCTAAGAGAATCTCTTATCAAAGAGTTTCATGAAGGAGGAATGGCGGGACACTTTGGCATAGAGAAGACTACTCTTCTTGTCCAAGAATACTTTCATTGGCCTAGGTTGGTCCGTGATGTGGAGTTCATTGTGAAGAGATGTGTGATATGTCAAAAGGCCAAGAGTCATAGTCTACCACAAGGCTATCTTTTGCCCTTACCTATTCCACAAGCACCATGGGAGGATATTAGTCTTGATTTCGTTGTGGGACTTCCAATCACCCAACGAAAGAAAGATTCTATAATGGTTGTTGTGGATCGATTTTCTAAAATGGCTCATTTTATTGCTTGTCATTCAACTTATGATGCTACTCATGTTGCTAACTTGTTTTTCAACGAGATTGTTCGTTTGCATGGTGTACCTAAATCCATGGTGAGTGATCGTGATCCAAAATTTCTAAGTCATTTTTTGCTTACATTATGGAGGAAGATGGGCACGAAATTGAACTTTAGCACTTCAAGTCATCCTCAAACAGATGGACAAACCGAAGTGACTAATAGAACTTTGGGATCCTTGCTGCGGTCTTTGGCTACTAAACGTCCCAAGCAATGGGAAGAGATGATTCCTCATGCGGAGTTTGCTTACAATCGTGTGCCTAGCAAGACAACAGGTTTGAGTCCTTTTGAAGTGGTGTATGGATTCAATCCGTGTACTCCTATTGATCTCACTCCCATTCCCTCACCAAACAAGTTCAGCAATGATGCCGAGGTGCGCGCAAAAGAAATCAAGTCTATGCATGAGCAAGTTCGTTCCAAAATTGAACAAGCTAATGCAAAGACAAAGGCCTACTATGACAAGAAAAGAAAGGAGGTCCGTTTTCAGCCAGGTGACTTAGTTTGGATTCATCTTCGAAAGGAAAGATTTCCTTCCAAAAGGCGGTCCAAGGTTAGTCCTCGTAGTGATGGTCCATTTGCTATTGTTGAAAAGGTGAATGATAATGCTTACAAAGTTGAGTTGCCCGGAGATTATGGTGTTTCTAGCACCTTTAATGTGGCTGATTTATCACCTTACTATGATGAGTTTGAAGAGTTGCCGAGTTTGAGGGCAAACTCTTTTCAAGAAGGGGGGAATGTTGTAGCCAAGCCTAACAACTTGGTTATGGACATTTCTTTGGTTCAAGACGTAGCATCATGCATTGGTGCTATGCATTCTATCAGTGGGCAGCAAGATATTCAATCCCTTGAATTTCTTGTTGTTCTTATTAACTAGTTTATTCTAGTTATTTTTATGCTTTGAATAAATTGTAAACTTTAGTCATTTTAAGTTTGCAAATTAGTTATATTTTTTCTTAGTTCTTTTTATCTGATTTTAGTTCGAAAACTATTGTCACATTCATAAAAAAGTACAAGTACAAAGATACATCAATATGGCAGCCATTTAAGCTTGGAATCCGAAATTCTTTTACAAGGAATTTCAAAGCTTTGACTTGGGAGTTACAATCAGTTTTCAAAGAGGAATTACAAGCCATTACAAGCGTTAATTTCAGCCTTCAAGTGGCCGTTGATATCAGTCAACATTGGAGCATCTTAAGCCTTAATTTCAGCCTTCAATTGGCTGTTTAATTCAGTCAGCTTTTGGAGCAACTAAAGGGCGTCCAAGTACACCCTTGTCCACATACATTCAAGCTAATTTCAAGGCTTGAACCAAGGAGGAGTTACACTTCTTTGCTGTTTGAATTTGGGCGTGAAAATTGGAGGAAATACATCTCCAACTTGCTGCTTGGATGGGCGTGAATTAAGGGGAGTTACACTCTCTTAATTCTGATTTTATTTCAGCCTTAATTTGGAGGTTATAAGCCACCATTTTCTCTTTGATGTATCTAGTTAAATAAGGCTTCTTTTATTAATGTATCTAGACAACAAAAGCTGATTTGTACTTAGCTTTAGCTTAGGCGTGTAACAAGTGAGCTGAACATCCACTTAAATTAGCTTGTACTTAAGGATGCTTGTTTACTATAAATAGCAAGCAAATGTGAATGAAAAAAGCAGATTATTCAAACAAAAAATACTTGTCTTACATTCGTTTCTTGGATTAGAAACAAAAAACCTGAAATTCTTGGATTTGGAATTTCGTTTCCTTTGCTTAGTTAGCTAGTTTAGGCTACTAGTTGGTGTTTCGGGGTTTTCTGATGTCTTGCGGGAGAGTTACAATACCGAGACTGGAACCGGACGCCTGTACCTGCAAAACAACGGAGACTCCTGGTTGTGGGAGCTCCGCCTCCAACGGTCAAGTTAGTACCTGATTAAGGAGTAATTAATGCGGAAATTAAAGTGGTTTGGTCTCTCTAGGTGAGAGTGATTAATGCGTAATCCCTGTGTTTTTCCGTGTTCCCCCTCTTAATGAGGATTAAGGGGGGTATTTATAACCTCGGGAAGCGTGCCACTCTAGGTTTAGGGTAAACCTAAGGCTGACTGGGCCTCTAAATAGGATTGGGCCTTGTTGGCTGATTTTCCCATGTGTCATGAGAAGGGCACGTGGCGTGTCTCAACTGGTCCGTAGAGGACGAATCTGCGATTGACACGTGGCAGGCTCCTATTGGCCTACGTGAAGGACACGTGGCTGAACCTGGTTAGTCCACTTGTCAGACAGTGATTGGTGGATAAAAATCCCCTAATCATTTGCCCCTCACAGGTGGCACGTGACTGGTCACGTGTCGCCTGTGACAGGTGTCGCATGGTGACAGGCGACGGCCTGCTACAGGTGTCACCTTGCAAATGGCCGAGAGATTTTCCCGCCCAAATTTTTAATTTGGAAGTGACCCTTCGCCTTCTCACTTTGCCTATATAAGGGAGTGCTGACTGATTAGGGGATTTTTATCCACCAATCACCGTTTGACAAGTGGACCAACCAGGTTCCGCCACGTGTCCTTCACGTAGGCCAATATGAGCCTGCCACGTGTCAATCACTGATACGTCCTCTACGGACCAATTGAGACACGCCACGTGTCCTTCTCATGACACATGGGAAAATCAGCCAACAAGGCCCAATCCTGTTTAGAGGCCCAGTCAGCCCTAGGTTTACCCTAAACCTAGAGAGTGGCACGCTTCCCGAGGTTATAAATACCCCCTGTTTTGGGTAAAATTACCCATGACAAATGGACCGATCCGGACCTGCCACGTGTCCACCACGTGGGCCAATCAGCGTCCGCCACTTGTCAGCCTAATAGGTCCAACATGGACTAATCAGGTCACATCATGTGGCCCATTATCCGCCAACCTGGAAAACGGCCCTCGCAGGCCCAATTCCCGAGGCAAGCCCAATCAGTCTTAGGTTTTCCCAGAAAACCTAGTATTGGGCACATACTTCGAGGCTATATAAACATGTCATTAGCCTCCATATTAAAAAGAATGACTCTCACCTAGAGAAGTCTAAACACATTGATCACTCCTCCCCTAGAGGAACCAGATCTCCCACCTTTACTTTCCGCATTTATTACTCCTCAAACAAGTACTAACTTGACCGTTGGAGGCGGAGCTCCCACCCCAAGGAGTCTCCGTTGTTTTGCAGGTACAGGCGTCCGGTTCCAGCCTCGGTATTGTAACTCTCCCGCAGGACATCAGAAAACCCCGAAACATTTTGGCGCCGTCTGTGGGGAGAGTACTTCTGAGATGGCATCCACGTCTGTACCGACTCCTGAAAAGAGGCGTCCCCTGGACGACCCTCAAGTTCAGTCGGACCATGATACTGAGGAAGAATTTGAAGTTGAAACTCACACAGCTTCAGACGGGACCCTAAGGGCCCGACGCACCCGTCCTACCGAAAGGAGGGAACGAGAGGCTGGTCCCAGTCGGCCAGCCGGCCCACCGCCTGAGACTCAGCAGGCGGCCGAAGGATCTGCTCCTATTACTAGGACAGAACTCATGACTCTCATGAGTACTTTCAAGGGAAAGATCCAAGAGCTTGTCAATAAAAACGCGACTGCTCCACCAAAGGAACAGCCGGCCAGATCAAACAACTCCCAGTTGAAGTTACATGCGCCTCGCATGAAACTACTGGGTACAACCGGCAATATACCAGCCTCTGAGCATCCGGCCAGGCGGCCAACTACTGCAGGCGTCATACGGCCGAATGCAAAGAGTCAGACGGTCAAGCTTGTAAGCTATTTATTATTATCATATCATTATTATGATGGTAAAAAAAAAAAAAATGAATGGCACGTATATGTTGTTGGCAAATATTGCATCAATTTGCATTCACACTTATACACGTGCAATATACATGCAAATGACATGTATATCACTTGCATAAGCTTGTATGAGTCGTCCCCCACTTATTTAAGAAAATAAAAAAAAAAAAAAAAAAAGAAAGAAAAGGCTAAGTGCTGCCTAACTACATATTTGATGTATACTCCACCATGCATTCGGCATTATGTGGCCGAGTGAAATTGGAAAGGGGCTCCAATGAGAAGAGCAGCTCGGCATACTAACCGAACATCATGATCTCCATGAGAAACAATCCAATCAACACACTCGGCACTACCGTTTAGCTTTGTTGTGCTTGTTCATGGGTTGAGACGTTAAGGGCAGCCAACCTACCTCTCAACTCCACACAAACAACCGGCTAATGATTTGTGAGCAGGCGACATTCACAATAGACCTGCCCAGCATTACACTAGGCGACCAAATGCCGAGGTCGAGTCGAGAAGTTTTAAACAGACACTATGTTCTTAGCTCCACATGAACAAGCCCCTCAAAACAGCAACTGACAGCAGCCGAGAGAATTATTTGAAAATAATTGCTTTACTCATACTACAAGAAGGATACCGGCCATTAAAACCATTTGCAAAGAACGAAGCGGCATTCGCAACCATTGATTATTAAAAGCATAGCTAAAGCTCAAGTTCTTATAACCATGAAAGCAGCCGGCCTGCTCCTCATGTAAGTTCAGGCTATGAGATTCTTGAATTTCGAAGGGTCCTGGTCGAGTAAATTCAGGCTATGTAAGTTCAGGCTACGAGTTTTGTGCTTGGACTGAGCAGGGGCTTGAGTAGGCGGCCCCAGCCCAGTCCCAGCTTGACGCACCAGCTTGCTTAAAACAGCCGGCTACCTGATCATTCGGCCATTCAACGTCGAACTTGGAATTGCTTGTTAAGTCCAAAAGGATACATCCAACATCCTCATGTATTACAAGTCGATTATGGGAGTGTGTATCAACAAGATGCCCAGCTAGCAACATCACAGCCAGCATGCTCCACATGTAAGCTAAAGATAAGTGCTTCTTGAAATTTCGAAGGATCATGGGCAAACAGCAGTGAATCAAGCGACACCATGCTGGCTCCAAGCATCTAGGCTTGATTGTTTGTAAAAGAAACAGCCGCATGGTTACAGCCAACGGTGTCAACTCGCTTAAAACAGCCGGCCACCTAGCAAATCAGCCTGACCATATTGTGTGAAGCTTTGCGCTTTAACCATATGCTGCTGCCCATAATCCAGTTAAACGCATGTGTCACGCTTACCAAACCTCTTAAACAGTCGGCCAACATAACAGGCGGACTTAAGTGGTCGGATGCTCCACATGTTGTATGACCGTACAAAATAAATGGACGGTTGACTAAAGCTAGTTGTCCGAGTTGCCCTCACTTGAAGCTCTATGTTTCATATTAAATACGGACAAGATAAGCTGGCCGAATAAAAATGAAAAGCAAACGTCCTCCATGTGCAAAGCTCAAACACCAACAGCAAGCAACTCTAAATGCCGAGTTCGTGTGTATAAAACAGGCGGCATGAAATCCATCAAAGAATAGGATATTTTTCAAACCAGGCGGCATGCCGAATGTCTGGTTCTATGGTTTGCATGGTTTCATAGCCTTGTTAAAGCTACCTCAATCATTATTATGACTATCCCAGTAGTGTGATCACTTGTCATTCTCATTTAAAGAATATTGCCTAAGTCTATCAGGCAAGAAAAGCGGCATTAATAGTAGCCGACCCCCTATACAATGAAGTCTCGTTGCTATGAAAGCAGCCGACTCTCATTAATAACACCATCCATCCTTTATGGAAGGGAACTAGGTGATCCATCTGCTCTAACACTTGAAATTATGTCAATACTTGATACTAATTTAGAGGGGCATGCCGCCTGTACCTTTACAGTCGGCTACTCTCCATTGAGTTTCACTATCAACAGAGGGGCATGCCGTTGTATCTCTACAGTCGGCTACTCTCCATTGATTATTTTACTCTATCAGAGGGGCATGCCACTGTACCTCTACAGTCGGCTACTCTCCATTGATTATTTTACTCTCACTAGAGGGGCATGCCGTCTGGACATACAATCGGCTACTCTCCATAGAAGATGGCCGACTGGTTCCAAAACAAACGGCCACCCTCCTATACTTAGCTAAAAAATGATCAGGGCCTGGGCGACCCTGTGCCTAAACAGGCGGCTACCCTCCTCTTACTTAGCACCTACGTTCACCAAGAACTAACCAAGGCCACAAGCCGAATGATCAGTCTAGGCGCCAAGCCAACTCATCCAACCTTTAAACTAATACGACCAGTCCCAACATCATAGCAGGCGTCCGGCGGCATCCCTCCGGATGAAATTCGTCGCAGAGAGCAGCTCCCTTTTGGGTGGAACATTGCTCTATAAACTAATTACACGGCACCTATACGACTGTCCCCAAGGGCAACCACGTAGCCGTTTTTGAGACAAGGATAACTCTATCACTAACCAAACCAGTGGTAGCAGTTTACATCTGAGTCAAATGACCGCCTGTATTACTTGGGATAAATGCAGGGGGTACCTCTTGAGTTAATAGCCAACAAACATTGGCGAATCAAGGAATCTAGCCGGCCTTCGCCGCCTGGTACCTCTACTTCTCAAGCAAGAGTGACGGCGACTAAGTAACACCAACGTTAACTCATAGTCACTCCCTCAAACTTCGTATGGAACCTAAAAGGTTTGAGTAGACCGCCTGTTTTTTGGCAAACAGGGGCACTCAAACCCCTATTCCTACTAGGTAACCACTCCTTGGGTTAATAGCCAACAAACATTGGCGAATCAAGGGGATCAGCCGGCCTCCGCCGCCTGGTACCTCTACTACTCAAGCTAGAGTGTGACGGAGACTGAGTAACTCCCATGTTAACTCATAGTCACTCCCTCAAACTTAGTATGGAGCCTAAAAGGTATGAGTCGCCCGCCTGTTTTTAGCAAACAGGGGCTCTCAACCACTACTCCTGCTAGGTTAACAACCTTTGAGTTAATAGCCAAGCAAAACTTGGCGAATCAAGGGGACCATGCACCCGGCTTCCGCCGCCTGGTTTCCCTACTACTCAAACAAAATAGGCAGTGATTGACTAACCTCAAGGTTAATCAGTCGCCCTCCTTAGTACGGAACCTAAAAGGTATGAGAGGTCCGCCTGTTTGTTGGCAAACAAGGGCTCTCTACCACTATTCCTACTAGATCTGACAGAAGCTACCGCCCAGGCATAGCTACTCTGGCCAGGCGTCCCGTTCACAGAAATAGACGGCCTGTCCCCATCAAACTCGGTAAAATTCACCAAATATTGTGAAACCATGCCAAAACATTTTGGCACCACTATTCTTACTAGGTTGGCTATACTTAAAGCTGCCGTCTGTAACCCAACAGGCGTAGCTACTTAGGTTGGACGTCCTGTCTGACGCCTGCTACTATGCAGCCACCAAAGCAGACGAACCAGCCATCCCCCAACAAAATAAACTAAGTACCAAACTTAGTATATTGAATCAAAATAGGCCAATGGCCGAATAATGCTAAACGCTTACCCCTTATGCAATAGTTGACAGTCCACCTGATCAGGGGCTATCTGCATAGTGGGGCAAAGAATCGGCATCTGTCTAGTTCGGCGGCAATCATTATTATGATTGATTAACTTTGAAAATGTCATACCGCCCAAGGTATCAAAATTTTCTAAGTTAATCAAGTCCATCTCCCATTAGAACTAGACAAGAAGCCGACCTAGCAAAGCTTCGAGGGTCTAACCTTCGAAAGGAGCAATCCCTCCTGGAAAGAGAAATAACTCCTTCCGAGGGGCAAATGTTTAGGGTAAAATTACCCATGACAAATGGACCAATCCGGACCTTCCACGTGTCCACCACGTGGGCCAATCAGCGTCCGCCACTTGTCACCCTAATAGGTCCAACATGGACTAATCAGGTCACATCATGTGGCCCATTATCCGCCAACCTGGAAAACGGCCCTCGCAGGCCCAATTCCCGAGGCAAGCCCAATCAGTCTTAGGTTTTCCCAGAAAACCTAGTATTGGGCACATACTTCGAGGCTATATAAACATGTCATTAGCCTCCATATTAAAAAGAATGACTCTCACCTAGAGAAGTCTAAACACATTGATCACTCCTCCCCTAGAGGAACCAGATCTCCCACCTTTACTTTCCGCATTTATTACTCCTCAAACAAGTACTAACTTGACCGTTGGAGGCGGAGCTCCCACCCCAAGGAGTCTCCGTTGTTTTGCAGGTACAGGCGTCCGGTTCCAGTCTCGGTATTGTAACTCTCCCGCAGGACATCAGAAAACCCCGAAACAATCATTATTATGATTATCCTAGTAGTGTGATCACTTGTCATTCTCATTTAAAGAATATTGCCTAAGTCTATCAGGCAAGAAAAGCGGCATTAATAGTAGCAGACCCCCTATACAATGAAGTCTCGTAGCTTTGAAAGCAGCCGACTCTCATTAATAACACCATCCATCCTTTATGGAAGGGAACTAGGTGATCCATCTGCTCTAACACTTGAAATTATGTCAATACTTGATACTAATTTAGAGGGGCATGCCGCCTGTACCTTTACAGTCGGCTACTCTCCATTGAGTTTCACTATCAACAGAGGGGCATGCCGTTGTATCTCTACAGTCGGCTACTCTCCATTGATTATTTTACTCTATCAGAGGGGCATGCCACTGTACCTCTACAGTCGGCTACTCTCCATTGATTATTTTACTCTCACTAGAGGGGCATGCCGTCTGGACATACAATCGGCTATTCTCCATAGAAGATGGCCGACTGGTTCCAAAACAAACGGCCACCCTCCTATACTTAGCTAAAAAATGATCAGGGCCTGGGCGACCCTGTGCCTAAACAGGCGGCTACCCTCCTCTTACTTAGCACCTACGTTCACCAAGAACTAACCAAGGCCACAAGCCGAATGATCAGTCTAGGCGCCAAGCCAACTCATCCAACCTTTAAACTAATACGACCAGTCCCAACATCATAGAAGGCGTCCGGCGGCATCCCTCCGGATGAAATTCGTCGCAGAGAGCAGCTCCCTTTTGGGTGGAACATTGCTCTATAAACTAATTACACGACACCTATACGACTGTCCCCAAGGGCAACCACGTAGCCGTTTTTGAGACAAGGATAACTCTATCACTAACCAAACCAGTGGTAGCAGTTGACATCTGAGTCAAATGACCGCCTGTATTACTTGGGATAAATGCAGGGGGTACCTCTTGAGTTAATAGCCAACAAACATTGGCGAATCAAGGGGTCTAGCCGGCCTTCGCCGCCTGGTACCTCTACTTCTCAAGCAAGAGTGACGGCGACTGAGTAACACCAACGTTAACTCATAGTCACTCCCTCAAACTTGGTATGGAACCTAAAAGGTTTGAGTAGACTGCCTGTTTTTTGGCAAACAGGGGCACTCAAACCCCTATTCCTACTAGGTAACCACTCCTTGGGTTAATAGCCAACAAACATTGGCGAATCAAGGGGATCAGCCGGCCTCCGCCGCCTGGTACCTCTACTACTCAAGCTAGAGTGTGACGGAGACTGAGTAACTCCCATGTTAACTCATAGTCACTCCCTCAAACTTAGTATGGAGCCTAAAACATATGAGTCGCCCGCCTGTTTTTAGCAAACAGGGGCTCTCAACCACTACTCCTGCTAGGTTAACAACCTTTGAGTTAATAGCCAAGCAAAACTTGGCGAATCAAGGGGACCATGCACCCGGCTTCCGCCGCCTGGTTTCCCTACTACTCAAACAAAATAGGCAGTGATTGACTAACCTCAAGGTTAATCAGTCGCCCTCCTTAGTACGGAACCTAAAAGGTATGAGAGGTCCGCCTGTTTTTTGGCAAACAAGGGCTCTCTACCACTGTTCCTACTAGATCTGACAGAAGCTACCGCCCAGGCATAGCTACTCTGGCCAGGCGTCCCGTTCACAGAAACAGACGGCCTGTCCCCATCAAACTCGGTAAAATTCACCAAATATTGTGAAACCATGCCAAAACATTTTGGCACCACTATTCTTACTAGGTTGGCTATACTTAAAGCTGCCGTCTGTAACCCAACAGGCGTAGCTACTTAGGTTGGACGTCCTGTCTGACGCCTGCTACTATGCAGCCACCAAAGCAGACGAACCAGCCATCCCCCAACAAAATAAACTAAGTACCAAACTTAGTATATTGAATCAAAAGAGGCCAATGGCCGAATAATGCTAAACGCTTACCCCTTATGCAATAGTTGACAGTCCACCTGATCAGGGGCTATCTGCATAGTGGGGCAAAGAATCGGCATCTGTCTAGTTCGGCGGCAATCATTATTATGATTGATTAACTTTGAAAATGTCATACCGCCCAAGGTATCAAAATTTTCTAAGTTAATCAAGTCCATCTCCCATAAGAACTAGACAAGAAGCCGACCTAGCAAAGCTTCGAGGGTCTAACCTTCGAAAGGAGCAATCCCTCCTGGAAAGAGAAATAACTCCTTCCGAGGGGCAAATGTTTAGGGTAAAATTACCCATGACAAATGGACCAATCCGGACCTTCCACGTGTCCACCACGTGGGCCAATCAGCGTCCGCCACTTGTCACCCTAATAGGTCCAACATGGACTAATCAGGTCACATCATGTGGCCCATTATCCGCCAACCTGGAAAACGGCCCTCGCAGGCCCAATTCCCGAGGCAAGCCCAATCAGTCTTAGGTTTTCCCAGAAAACCTAGTATTGGGCACATACTTCGAGGCTATATAAACATGTCATTAGCCTCCATATTAAAAAGAATGACTCTCACCTAGAGAAGTCTAAACACATTGATCACTCCTCCCCTAGAGGAACCAGATCTCCCACCTTTACTTTCCGCATTTATTACTCCTCAAACAAGTACTAACTTGACCGTTGGAGGCGGAGCTCCCACCCCAAGGAGTCTCCGTTGTTTTGCAGGTACAGGCGTCCGGTTCCAGTCTCGGTATTGTAACTCTCCCGCAGGACATCAGAAAACCCCGAAACAATCATTATTATGATTATCCTAGTAGTGTGATCACTTGTCATTCTCATTTAAAGAATATTGCCTAAGTCTATCAGGCAAGAAAAGCGGCATTAATAGTAGCAGACCCCCTATACAATGAAGTCTCGTAGCTTTGAAAGCAGCCGACTCTCATTAATAACACCATCCATCCTTTATGGAAGGGAACTAGGTGATCCATCTGCTCTAACACTTGAAATTATGTCAATACTTGATACTAATTTAGAGGGGCATGCCGCCTGTACCTTTACAGTCGGCTACTCTCCATTGAGTTTCACTATCAACAGAGGGGCATGCCGTTGTATCTCTACAGTCGGCTACTCTCCATTGATTATTTTACTCTATCAGAGGGGCATGCCACTGTACCTCTACAGTCGGCTACTCTCCATTGATTATTTTACTCTCACTAGAGGGGCATGCCGTCTGGACATACAATCGGCTACTCTCCATAGAAGATGGCCGACTGGTTCCAAAACAAACGGCCACCCTCCTATACTTAGCTAAAAAATGATCAGGGCCTGGGCGACCCTGTGCCTAAACAGGCGGCTACCCTCCTCTTACTTAGCACCTACGTTCACCAAGAACTAACCAAGGCCACAAGCCGAATGATCAGTCTAGGCGCCAAGCCAACTCATCCAACCTTTAAACTAATACGACCAGTCCCAACATCATAGAAGGCGTCCGGCGGCATCCCTCCGGATGAAATTCGTCGCAGAGAGCAGCTCCCTTTTGGGTGGAACATTGCTCTATAAACTAATTACACGGCACCTATACGACTGTCCCCAAGGGCAACCACGTAGCCGTTTTTGAGACAAGGATAACTCTATCACTAACCAAACCAGTGGTAGCAGTTGACATCTGAGTCAAATGACCGCCTGTATTACTTGGGATAAATGCAGGGGGTACCTCTTGAGTTAATAGCCAACAAACATTGGCGAATCAAGGGGTCTAGCCGGCCTTCGCCGCCTGGTACCTCTACTTCTCAAGCAAGAGTGACGGCGACTGAGTAACACCAACGTTAACTCATAGTCACTCCCTCAAACTTGGTATGGAACCTAAAAGGTTTGAGTAGACTGCCTGTTTTTTGGCAAACAGGGGCACTCAAACCCCTATTCCTACTAGGTAACCACTCCTTGGGTTAATAGCCAACAAACATTGGCGAATCAAGGGGATCAGCCGGCCTCCGCCGCCTGGTACCTCTACTACTCAAGCTAGAGTGTGACGGAGACTGAGTAACTCCCATGTTAACTCATAGTCACTCCCTCAAACTTAGTATGGAGCCTAAAACATATGAGTCGCCCGCCTGTTTTTAGCAAACAGGGGCTCTCAACCACTACTCCTGCTAGGTTAACAACCTTTGAGTTAATAGCCAAGCAAAACTTGGCGAATCAAGGGGACCATGCACCCGGCTTCCGCCGCCTGGTTTCCCTACTACTCAAACAAAATAGGCAGTGATTGACTAACCTCAAGGTTAATCAGTCGCCCTCCTTAGTACGGAACCTATAAGGTATGAGAGGTCCGCCTGTTTTTTGGCAAACAAGGGCTCTCTACCACTATTCCTACTAGATCTGACAGAAGCTACCGCCCAGGCATAGCTACTCTGGCCAGGCATCCCGTTCACAGAAACAGACGGCCTGTCCCCATCAAACTCGGTAAAATTCACCAAATATTGTGAAACCATGCCAAAACATTTTGGCACCACTATTCTTACTAGGTTGGCTATACTTAAAGCTGCCGTCTGTAACCCAACAGGCGTAGCTACTTAGGTTGGACGTCCTGTCTGACGCCTGCTACTATGCAGCCACCAAAGCAGACGAACCAGCCATCCCCCAACAAAATAAACTAAGTACCAAACTTAGTATATTGAATCAAAAGAGGCCAATGGCCGAATAATGCTAAACGCTTACCCCTTATGCAATAGTTGACAGTCCACCTGATCAGGGGCTATCTGCATAGTGGGGCAAAGAATCGGCATCTGTCTAGTTCGGCGGCAATCATTATTATGATTGATTAACTTTGAAAATGTCATACCGCCCAAGGTATCAAAATTTTCTAAGTTAATCAAGTCCATCTCCCATTAGAACTAGACAAGAAGCCGACCTAGCAAAGCTTCGAGGGTCTAACCTTCGAAAGGAGCAATCCCTCCTGGAAAGAGAAATAACTCCTTCCGAGGGGCAAATGTTTAGGGTAAAATTACCCATGACAAATGGACCAATCCGGACCTTCCACGTGTCCACCACGTGGGCCAATCAGCGTCCGCCACTTGTCATCCTAATAGGTCCAACATGGACTAATCAGGTCACATCATGTGGCCCATTATCCGCCAACCTGGAAAACGGCCCTCGCAGGCCCAATTCCCGAGGCAAGCCCAATCAGTCTTAGGTTTTCCCAGAAAACCTAGTATTGGGCACATACTTCGAGGCTATATAAACATGTCATTAGCCTCCATATTAAAAAGAATGACTCTCACCTAGAGAAGTCTAAACACATTGATCACTCCTCCCCTAGAGGAACCAGATCTCCCACCTTTACTTTCCGCATTTATTACTCCTCAAACAAGTACTAACTTGACCGTTGGAGGCGGAGCTCCCACCCCAAGGAGTCTCCGTTGTTTTGCAGGTACAGGCGTCCGGTTCCAGTCTCGGTATTGTAACTCTCCCGCAGGACATCAGAAAACCCCGAAACAATCATTATTATGATTATCCTAGTAGTGTGATCACTTGTCATTCTCATTTAAAGAATATTGCCTAAGTCTATCAGGCAAGAAAAGCGGCATTAATAGTAGCAGACCCCCTATACAATGAAGTCTCGTAGCTTTGAAAGCAGCCGACTCTCATTAATAACACCATCCATCCTTTATGGAAGGGAACTAGGTGATCCATCTGCTCTAACACTTGAAATTATGTCAATACTTGATACTAATTTAGAGGGGCATGCCGCCTGTACCTTTACAGTCGGCTACTCTCCATTGAGTTTCACTATCAACAGAGGGGCATGCCGTTGTATCTCTACAGTCGGCTACTCTCCATTGATTATTTTACTCTATCAGAGGGGCATGCCACTGTACCTCTACAGTCGGCTACTCTCCATTGATTATTTTACTCTCACTAGAGGGGCATGCCGTCTGGACATACAATCGGCTACTCTCCATAGAAGATGGCCGACTGGTTCCAAAACAAACGGCCACCCTCCTATACTTAGCTAAAAAATGATCAGGGCCTGGGCGACCCTGTGCCTAAACAGGCGGCTACCCTCCTCTTACTTAGCACCTACGTTCACCAAGAACTAACCAAGGCCACAAGCCGAATGATCAGTCTAGGCGCCAAGCCAACTCATCCAACCTTTAAACTAATACGACCAGTCCCAACATCATAGAAGGCGTCCGGCGGCATCCCTCCGGATGAAATTCGTCGCAGAGAGCAGCTCCCTTTTGGGTGGAACATTGCTCTATAAACTAATTACACGGCACCTATACGACTGTCCCCAAGGGCAACCACGTAGCCGTTTTTGAGACAAGGATAACTCTATCACTAACCAAACCAGTGGTAGCAGTTGACATCTGAGTCAAATGACCGCCTGTATTACTTGGGATAAATGCAGGGGGTACCTCTTGAGTTAATAGCCAACAAACATTGGCGAATCAAGGGGTCTAGCCGGCCTTCGCCGCCTGGTACCTCTACTTCTCAAGCAAGAGTGACGGCGACTGAGTAACACCAACGTTAACTCATAGTCACTCCCTCAAACTTGGTATGGAACCTAAAAGGTTTGAGTAGACTGCCTGTTTTTTGGCAAACAGGGGCACTCAAACCCCTATTCCTACTAGGTAACCACTCCTTGGGTTAATAGCCAACAAACATTGGCGAATCAAGGGGATCAGCCGGCCTCCGCCGCCTGGTACCTCTACTACTCAAGCTAGAGTGTGACGGAGACTGAGTAACTCCCATGTTAACTCATAGTCACTCCCTCAAACTTAGTATGGAGCCTAAAACATATGAGTCGCCCGCCTGTTTTTAGCAAACAGGGGCTCTCAACCACTACTCCTGCTAGGTTAACAACCTTTGAGTTAATAGCCAAGCAAAACTTGGCGAATCAAGGGGACCATGCACCCGGCTTCCGCCGCCTGGTTTCCCTACTACTCAAACAAAATAGGCAGTGATTGACTAACCTCAAGGTTAATCAGTCGCCCTCCTTAGTACGGAACCTATAAGGTATGAGAGGTCCGCCTGTTTTTTGGCAAACAAGGGCTCTCTACCACTATTCCTACTAGATCTGACAGAAGCTACCGCCCAGGCATAGCTACTCTGGCCAGGCATCCCGTTCACAGAAACAGACGGCCTGTCCCCATCAAACTCGGTAAAATTCACCAAATATTGTGAAACCATGCCAAAACATTTTGGCACCACTATTCTTACTAGGTTGGCTATACTTAAAGCTGCCGTCTGTAACCCAACAGGCGTAGCTACTTAGGTTGGACGTCCTGTCTGACGCCTGCTACTATGCAGCCACCAAAGCAGACGAACCAGCCATCCCCCAACAAAATAAACTAAGTACCAAACTTAGTATATTGAATCAAAAGAGGCCAATGGCCGAATAATGCTAAACGCTTACCCCTTATGCAATAGTTGACAGTCCACCTGATCAGGGGCTATCTGCATAGTGGGGCAAAGAATCGGCATCTGTCTAGTTCGGCGGCAATCATTATTATGATTGATTAACTTTGAAAATGTCATACCGCCCAAGGTATCAAAATTTTCTAAGTTAATCAAGTCCATCTCCCATTAGAACTAGACAAGAAGCCGACCTAGCAAAGCTTCGAGGGTCTAACCTTCGAAAGGAGCAATCCCTCCTGGAAAGAGAAATAACTCCTTCCGAGGGGCAAATGTTTAGGGTAAAATTACCCATGACAAATGGACCAATCCGGACCTTCCACGTGTCCACCACGTGGGCCAATCAGCGTCCGCCACTTGTCATCCTAATAGGTCCAACATGGACTAATCAGGTCACATCATGTGGCCCATTATCCGCCAACCTGGAAAACGGCCCTCGCAGGCCCAATTCCCGAGGCAAGCCCAATCAGTCTTAGGTTTTCCCAGAAAACCTAGTATTGGGCACATACTTCGAGGCTATATAAACATGTCATTAGCCTCCATATTAAAAAGAATGACTCTCACCTAGAGAAGTCTAAACACATTGATCACTCCTCCCCTAGAGGAACCAGATCTCCCACCTTTACTTTCCGCATTTATTACTCCTCAAACAAGTACTAACTTGACCGTTGGAGGCGGAGCTCCCACCCCAAGGAGTCTCCGTTGTTTTGCAGGTACAGGCGTCCGGTTCCAGTCTCGGTATTGTAACTCTCCCGCAGGACATCAGAAAACCCCGAAACAATCATTATTATGATTATCCTAGTAGTGTGATCACTTGTCATTCTCATTTAAAGAATATTGCCTAAGTCTATCAGGCAAGAAAAGCGGCATTAATAGTAGCAGACCCCCTATACAATGAAGTCTCGTAGCTTTGAAAGCAGCCGACTCTCATTAATAACACCATCCATCCTTTATGGAAGGGAACTAGGTGATCCATCTGCTCTAACACTTGAAATTATGTCAATACTTGATACTAATTTAGAGGGGCATGCCGCCTGTACCTTTACAGTCGGCTACTCTCCATTGAGTTTCACTATCAACAGAGGGGCATGCCGTTGTATCTCTACAGTCGGCTACTCTCCATTGATTATTTTACTCTATCAGAGGGGCATGCCACTGTACCTCTACAGTCGGCTACTCTCCATTGATTATTTTACTCTCACTAAAGGGGCATGCCGTCTGGACATACAATCGGCTACTCTCCATAGAAGATGGCCGACTGGTTCCAAAACAAACGGCCACCCTCCTATACTTAGCTAAAAAATGATCAGGGCCTGGGCGACCCTGTGCCTAAACAGGCGGCTACCCTCCTCTTACTTAGCACCTACGTTCACCAAGAACTAACCAAGGCCACAAGCCGAATGATCAGTCTAGGCGCCAAGCCAACTCATCCAACCTTTAAACTAATACGACCAGTCCCAACATCATAGAAGGCGTCCGGCGGCATCCCTCCGGATGAAATTCGTCGCAGAGAGCAGCTCCCTTTTGGGTGGAACATTGCTCTATAAACTAATTACACGGCACCTATACGACTGTCCCCAAGGGCAACCACGTAGCCGTTTTTGAGACAAGGATAACTCTATCACTAACCAAACCAGTGGTAGCAGTTGACATCTGAGTCAAATGACCGCCTGTATTACTTGGGATAAATGCAGGGGGTACCTCTTGAGTTAATAGCCAACAAACATTGGCGAATCAAGGGGTCTAGCCGGCCTTCGCCGCCTGGTACCTCTACTTCTCAAGCAAGAGTGACGGCGACTGAGTAACACCAACGTTAACTCATAGTCACTCCCTCAAACTTGGTATGGAACCTAAAAGGTTTGAGTAGACTGCCTGTTTTTTGGCAAACAGGGGCACTCAAACCCCTATTCCTACTAGGTAACCACTCCTTGGGTTAATAGCCAACAAACATTGGCGAATCAAGGGGATCAGCCGGCCTCCGCCGCCTGGTACCTCTACTACTCAAGCTAGACTGTGACGGAGACTGAGTAACTCCCATGTTAACTCATAGTCACTCCCTCAAACTTAGTATGGAGCCTAAAAGGTATGAGTCGCCTACCTGTTTTTAGCAAACAGGGGCTCTCAACCACTACTCCTGCTAGGTTAACAACCTTTGAGTTAATAGCCAAGCAAAACTTGGCGAATCAAGGGGACCATGCACCCGGCTTCCGCCGCCTGGTTTCCCTACTAATCAAACAAAATAGGCAGTGATTGACTAACCTCAAGGTTAATCAGTCGCCCTCCTTAGTACGGAACCTAAAAGGTATGAGAGGTCCGCCTGTTTTTTGGCAAACAAGGGCTCTCTACCACTATTCCTACTAGATCTGACAGAAGCTACCGCCCAGGCATAGCTACTCTGGCCAGGCGTCCCGTTCACAGAAACAGACGGCCTGTCCCCATCAAACTCGGTAAAATTCACCAAATATTGTGAAACCATGCCAAAACATTTTGGCACCACTATTCTTACTAGGTTGGCTATACTTAAAGCTGCCGTCTGTAACCCAACAGGCGTAGCTACTTAGGTTGGACGTCCTGTCTGACGCCTGCTACTATGCAGCCACCAAAGCAGACGAACCAGCCATCCCCCAACAAAATAAACTAAGTACCAAACTTAGTATATTGAATCAAAAGAGGCCAATGGCCGAATAATGCTAAACGCTTACCCCTTATGCAATAGTTGACAGTCCACCTGATCAGGGGCTATCTGCATAGTGGGGCAAAGAATCGGCATCTGTCTAGTTCGGCGGCAATCATTATTATGATTGATTAACTTTGAAAATGTCATACCGCCCAAGGTATCAAAATTTTCTAAGTTAATCAAGTCCATCTCCTATTAGAACTAGACAAGAAGCCGACCTAGCAAAGCTTCGAGGGTCTAACCTTCGAAAGGAGCAATCCCTCCTGGAAAGAGAAATAACTCCTTCCGAGGGGCAAATGTTTAGGGTAAAATTACCCATGACAAATGGACCAATCCGGACCTTCCACGTGTCCACCACGTGGGCCAATCAGCGTCCGCCACTTGTCACCCTAATAGGTCCAACATGGACTAATCAGGTCACATCATGTGGCCCATTATCCGCCAACCTGGAAAACGGCTCTCGCAGGCCCAATTCCCGAGGCAAGCCCAATCAGTCTTAGGTTTTCCCAGAAAACCTAGTATTGGGCACATACTTCGAGGCTATATAAACATGTCATTAGCCTCCATATTAAAAAGAATGACTCTCACCTAGAGAAGTCTAAACACATTGATCACTCCTCCCCTAGAGGAACCAGATCTCCCACCTTTACTTTCCGCATTTATTACTCCTCAAACAAGTACTAACTTGACCGTTGGAGGCGGAGCTCCCACCCCAAGGAGTCTCCGTTGTTTTGCAGGTACAGGCGTCCGGTTCCAGTCTCGGTATTGTAACTCTCCCGCAGGACATCAGAAAACCCCGAAACACCCCCCTTAATCCTCATTAAGAAAAAACACGGAAAAACACACGGATTACGCATTAAACACTCTCACCTAGAGAGACCAAACCACTTTAATTTCCGCATTAATTACTCCTTAATCAGGTACTAACTTGACCGTTGGAGGCGGAGCTCCCACCACCAGGAGTCTTCGTTGTTTTGCAGGTACAGGCGTCCGGTTCCAGTCTCGGTGTTGTAACTCTCCCGCGGCACATCAGAAAACCCCGAAACATTTTGGCGCCGTCTGTGGGGAGAGTACTTCTGAGATGGCATCCACGTTTGTACCGACTTTTGAAGAGAGGCGTCCCCTAGACGACCCTCAAGTCCAGTCGGACCATGATACTGAAAATGAACTTGAAGTTGAAGCTCACACAGCTCCAGACGGGACCCTAAGGGCCCGACGTACCCGTCAGACCGAAAGGAGAGAACGGGAACATTTTCAAACTGGAAGCGAGCCAGCAGGCGCACCGCCTGTTCGGCAGCAGGCGACTGATGGGTCTGCTCCCTTCACAAGGAACGAACTCATGACCTTCATGAGGGACTTCAAGGGAGAGATTCAAGAGTTGCTAAAAAAGAAGCCTGCACTGCCCAAGGGGCAGTCGGCTACGAAACCTTCCACTTCCGGCAAGAGGAAGCCGGTTCAGGGACGAGAGGGAACTCCTCATCCTAAATCTAGGAAACCTGTTCGTCACATTCCGGCGGACGGGTCGAAGAAAACATACACAGACGCTCGTTTGCTTTTAGAGCAAAAGAAGAGTGACCGACTGTCGGAGTCGGCCTCTACTTCAGATTTCCAAGAAAGTCTGCGAAATACCTCGATGAGGCATACCCAGTCGTACCATGAGAGTCAGTCAGGCGGCACCTCCCGTCAGTCCGGCTTTCATAGCGACCAGGCGGTACAAAACTTACCGTTTGTACCACAACAACAGTATTTTATGTCGCCACCTCCGTTTGGTGGACAGGCAGCTAAAAATGTCCAACCTTTAGACTGGCAGCTACGGTTGCTTAGACTTGGTGAACAGCCGTCGGCCTTCTCCAAGGAAATTACTGAAGCCGCTCAGCCGGCCAAAGTGAAAAATGTGTTAGTAGGCGCCTATGACGGCACTACTAACCCAGAAGATCATCTGATGGCATTCTCCAACCTAATGTACCTTCAAGGGTTGGATGATCCCACCTGGTGCAAGTGTTTTCCAGCGACTCTCAAAGGAATCGCACAGCAATGGTTCGGCAACCTGCCGACTGGTTGTGTAAACAACTTCAGAACGCTTGCTTACTTGTTCACCTCCAACTTCGCCATGAATATCCCTGCGAAGAAGACGACCCTTGATTTGGGAACAATTCAGCAGGGTGAGAAGGAGGGGCTTCGATCTTATATCAGGTGGTTTAACCTGATGAGGATACAGATTCAAGGGTTACCGGATGAGGTGGCCTATACTGACTTTTTCAGGGGTCTCAAAGACGGGTCGACCTTCAAATTCGATCTGGTTCGAAAGAGGGTGGCGACTCTTCAGGAGGCCTTGATTGAAGCAGAAGCCTACATACAGGCGACTGATCTTTGTAGTACAGTAAAACAGTCGGACGGAAAAAAGTTCGACAAAAGAGAAGGACGACAGATACAGTCGTCAAACAAAGATCAAAAGAAGAGAAAAGAGGTCTGGGCGGCTGATTCCTCTAAACAGCTGGCCCAGAAGAAGAAAAAAGAATTCAAACCATACTCTCCAAAGTATGCGTTTAACAAGGATAGCCAAGCTATCCTAAAAGTAATCAAGGGACGGATCTCCATAGAGAAGCCGGTCCCCATGAAGGGTTCAGCAAACAACCGGAACCAAGACAAATTTTGTGATTATCATGAAGATGTTGGTCATCATACCAACGAATGCATCAGTCTCATACGGTATCTGGACCGCCTGGCTGAGCAAGGTGATCTTGACTCTTTTGTCAAGAAATCCACGGGGAACACCTCCTCGAAAAAGCAGTCGGCCAAAAAGAATCAACAGGCCGACAGCTCTGATACAGATGATGCAGTTGTCTACACTATTGCAGGCGGCTTCGCAGGAGGAGGTCCCACTATTAGGGGCAACAAAGACAATATCAGGCGGCTAGATGTAAATGTCGTTCACCCAGAACGACCCTCCAAATATTCATTTCCTGAGATTGTCATTACTGAAGAAGATCTAGGAGGGGTCAGCGGGCCGCATGACGATCCTATCGTTATTGAATGTAAAGTGGCCAACCAGAGAGTTGGCCGAATCCTCATAGATACCGGTAGCTCCTCAGATCTCATCAGTAGCAAATGTCAGTCAAAATTGAAATACAAGACTGATTGCATACATCCGGCCTCCCACCCTTTAGTAGGGTTTGGAGGGGGAGTCGTCCACCCTGTAGGACGAGTAGATTTACCCATCCGCATGGGCGAAAAAGGGGAAGGACGACACATGGTAGTCCGATTCCTGGTATTAGAAGAACTCTCGGCCTACAACATGATTCTGGGACGACCAACCCTGAATAATTCCAAGGCTGTAATAATCCCATCTCTTATGTTGCTCAAGTTTGAGAGGGATAATGGAACAGTCGGATCCCTAAGGGGAGATTAGAGGATGGCCCGAGAGTGCTATCTCTCGGACGTCAAGCCCACTGTAATGGCCACTGGGTCCAGTGGAGGAAAGATAGACCTTGACAATGTCAAGGGGAGTGCGCCTGTTCCAGAAGTAGGCGGCAAAAAAAGAAAGGCATCCCAGATGGGGGCCGAAAGAAAAGATAAAAAATAGCAATCATTGGCAGAGGAGCGGTCGGATGAATTCCGCCCTCAGCCGGCTGGTGAGCATACGGACCTAATGTTAGATGTCACGCGTCCTGACAGAACAGTCAAAGTTGGGACGACTGCTTTAGGGGTCCTAGGTGACGACTTCCACAATTTGTTGAAAGAATACAAGGACATCTTTGCATTCGAAGTCCATGAAATGCCAGGCATTAGTTCTGAGCTGGCGGTACATAAACTGGCTGTGGATCCAAAAAAGAAGCCGGTAAGGCAAAAGAAGCGGAACCATGGCGAAGAAAGAAGTCAGGCGGCAGCCGCCGAAGTTAAAAAATTACTTGATGCAGGATTCATTCGGCAATGTTTCTTCCCAGACTAGGTTGCAAATGTTGTGCTTGTTAAAAAGCCGAATGGTACCTGGCGAATGTGTGTAGACTACACAGACTTAAACAAGGCGTGCCCAAAAGACAGTTACCCTCTGCCTAAAATTGACAACCTGGTCGACTCAACAGCCGGCCATGCTTTGATGAGTTTTATGGACGCCTACTCTGGTTTCCATCAAATCCCTTTATGGAAGAAAGATAAGGAGAAGACGGCCTTCGTCACTGATCAAGGGTTATACTGTTAAACTGTCATGCCGTTTGGTCTTAAGAATGCCCCGGCCACTTTCCAAAGAATGATAAACGCTGTGTTCTTTGATCAGATTGGGAGAAATGTCGAGGCATATATTGATGATATGATTGTCAAGTCTAAACTTCAGAAAGATCATCTGTCGGACCTCCGAGAAACTTTCGCCACACTCAGGCGGCACCATGTCAGGCTCAATCCCAAGAAATGTGTCTTTGGAGTTGAGTCTGGGAAATTTCTCGGATTTCTCATTAATCAGAGAGGAATAGAGGAGAACCCTGAGAAGGTGCAGGCGGTCATCGACATGCAGTCGCCTCGTACCATCAGAGAGGTTCAGAAGTTAACAGGTTGTCTGGCGGCCTTGGGAAGGTTTCTAAGCCGATCAGGCGACAAATGCTTATATTTCTTTCAAGCCATTAAGAAGAAGGCAAGGTTTGAATGGGGGCCGGATGCTGAGGCGGCCTTCAAAAAATTAAAAGTTCATTTGCATTCCTTGTTGAGGCTGGTCAGCCCTTTGCCCAAAGAAGTACTCTATATGTACCTGGCCGTCTCTGATCATGCATTAAGCGCTGTTCTTCTTGCTGAAAGAGACGGCTGTCAGCTCCCGGTCTACTTTGTCAGTCACGTGTTGAAAAATGCCGAGTTGAGGTATCCCTTAGTGGAGAAATTTGGTCTGGCACTTTTCATGGCTGTTAAGAAGTTAAAGCCCTACTTTTTGGCGCATGCAGTCGTCGTGTATACAGACCAACCTATCAAGCGGCCACTGACTGTCATGGAGTCGTCAGGCCGAATGATCAAATGGGCCATTGAAATACAGAGCCTCGAAGTCACCTTCGAGCCTAGAAAAGCAGTGAAGGGGCAAGCCTTTGCTGACTTTATTGTTGACATGACTCGTCCTACTGACTCTCAATTTCCAGACCAAGTCTGGAAGGTATATGTGGATGGCAGCTCTACTTCAAATGGTTGTGGACCAGGCGTCATATGTCAATCGCCAGAAGGCGACAGGTACGAGTATGCCCTACGCTTCAGCTTTCAGGCTTCAAACAATGAGGCAGAATATGAAGCTTTACTAGCCGGGATCCGCATGTGCAAGGCGGCAGGGGCAAGGAAAATAGACGCCTGTTCCGATTCACAATTGATAGTGAGTCAATACAATGGCGAATATGAAGCAACCCATCTGGCCATGATCAAGTATTTACAGGCGGTACGGCAAGCAGTCGGCACCCTTGAGGATTTCCATCTGACCCGAGTGCCGAGATCAGAAAATAACCAAGCGGATGCACTTTCAAAATTAGCATCATCCGCCTCCTGTGATACTCCTCGAACCGTTTTTTGGGAAGTAGTGGAGAAGAGAAGCATAGAGGGAGACCCTATTGGAATCCTAGACAGAAGCTCATCCTGGATGGATCCAATCAGGGCATATCTGACAAATGGTACCCAGCCGGATGATCATCAACAGGCGGCAGTGCTGAAAAAACGAGCCTCCAATTTTGAAATAATAAAGGGAGAACTTCACAAAAGGGGGTACCTCCAACCCTTCTTAAAATGTGTTACTCCAGAAAAGGGGCGAGAGATACTAGACGATCTTCACTCTAGTTACTGTGCTTCCCATATAGGTGGTAGGACGCTTGCTCAACGGGCAAGGCGGCAAGGCTACTTTTGGCCTACTTTAGAGGCAGATGCGATGGAGATGGTGAAAAAATGTGACAAGTGTCAAAGGTTTGGCAAACTAATTCACCGTCCGGCTACTGACCTCACTACCATTCATAGCCCCCTACCGTTTGCTAAGTGGGGCATGGATATTCTGGGTCCATATACGCCTGCTACAGGCGGAAGAAGGTACATACTTGTTGCCGTCGACTACTTCACTAAATGGGTAGAGGCGGAGGCTGTTAAGGGAATCAAGACGAAGGATGTAATTTCATTCATTTGGAGAAATGTCATCACTCGGTTCGGGGTTCCCATGTCTATGGTTTTTGATAATGGTCCCCAATTTGAGACGCATGTTCTCAAAAGCTGGTTGGGTGACAAAGGAATTGCAGACTGCTTTGCATCAGTCGGTCGTCCACAAGTAAACGGCCAGGTAGAAGCCTTTAATAAAATCATCTCAGACGGTCTGAAGAAAAAGATTGAACGAGCAGGCGGCCTATGGGCGGATGAACTACCACATGTTCTCTGGGCCATTAGGACGACTGAAAAAGGGGCCACTTGAGAAACTCCATTCCTCCTAACTTATGGTGCGGAAGCTGTTCTTCCAATAGAACACTACGAGCCGACTCTTCGAGTAATGCTATATGACGAAGAGGCAAACTGGGAAGCCATGCGCCTGGCATTAGACTCACTCCCTGAAAAGAGGGGCAATGTTGTCTTGCGCCATGAGATTTACCGCTTGAGAATGACTCGATCATACAACAGAAAAGTGCACAGGCGTCCACTCAAAGTGGGGGACTTTGTACTTAGAAAAATGGAAGCTGTTGGTAGGGCTAACGAGTCTGGCAAGCTAACTCCCAACTGGGAAGGTCCCTACCGAATCTATGAAGAGGTTAGAGACGGTACCTACCGTCTGGAAACACCAGACGGCCAACCGTTGCCTCGAACTTGGAACGTAGATAATCTTAAGAAATATTTCTTTTGAAAAATGTAAAGTCAAGGACTACTTGAATAAAGCTTGTATACTTAATATTCAACTTTGTATTGAGGGGCATGCCAACTGACAAACAGTCGGCTACTCTCCATGTTTAAATCTTCATTCTTATTTTAAGAGGGGCATGCCAACTGACAAGCAGTCGGCTACTCTCTATGTTTAATTTAAGAGGGGCACGCCGCTTGTTTCACTCGACCGGCTACCCTCACATAATACAGTTCACCAAGAACTATCGAAAACACATGATCAGACCAGGCATCAAGCCAACTGATCAAATTATAAAAATTCAATTCGACCTGTCCCAACATTATAGCAGGCGTCCGACGGCATCCATCCGGATGAAATTCGTCGCAGAGAGCAGCTCCCTTTTGGGTGGAACATTATTCTATAAAATCATTACACGGCACCTATACGACTGTCTAAATACGACAACCACGTAGCCGTTCCCCGGACAAGGATATCCCACTTAAACTGACTAATAATGTCAAGCAAGTGTTCGCAATAACCATCCGGGTCATCTGACAGACTGAACTACTTGGGATAAGAACAGTTGGTATTTTATGAGTTAATAGCCAACAAACATTGGCGAATAAAGGGGAACAACCGGTACCCACCGCTTGATACCTCTACTACTCATCACTCGGCGACTAGGTAACAGTCATATTTACTTGATCGCCCCTTAAAAATTTTAAGTATGAAATTAAAAAGTTCATACAACACCTATTCAAACTGATTATGATAGGAAACAGTTGTCCTAGACTGCCTATAGCTTAAAAAACTCAAGTAAGAAAACCTTTTCCTACTTGGTTAATTTTACAAATGACAGGACCGCCTGCCTAAGGTGATCCACTCTTAAACAAATCGAATACCGATTGGATAAATGGTCGACTGATCGCCTAACTTGGAAACAGACAACCAGTCGTCCAGGGGCATAGGCGGCGTCACTAACCATTTGTACCTGTCTACAATCGGCCATGCAAAACAGTCGGTATAGTGTACAATTCATTACCAAATATTCAATACTTAGACAAATTTGAAGAGCAAAACAAAAATTCATTAAAAAGAGGTTTCCTAAAAAAGAAGCCAAAATATTCAGAACCCCGGCCCCCTGGCCGGGTAAATACAAACAAACGGCACGCAGGCCGTGAAAAGAAGACTTTAAGCTTAAGAAGGGGGCAGGTCTTCAACATTAGCAGCTGCCGCCTGGTCAGCATTCTTCTTGCTGGACTCGGCTTCAGCTGCATCCTTCTTCGATGCTTTACCCCCAAGCGGCACAAGCGCCACCACCGGCTGCTCCCGCATCTCCAAGGCCTCCTCAAACGCCTCGTCCTTAGCAGCCGCCAGGATCTCCTGATTATATGTATCAGAACACTGGCGGTACGTTTTTTCCCATGAGGCAAAGTCGGCACTGGGGAAGAGGCGGCTCCAGGTCATGCGCTGGATCTGAGAAGAGTCTTCCATCATCTCTCGGACGAGCTCTTTCTTCTCTTGCTCGGCCTTCTCCGAGAGCTCCTTAGTGAGACTCTTCTCCTGGGTTACCAGGCGTTCCTTTACGTTAGCCAAGGATTTCTCCAAGGCTTCGTATGAGAGCATCTTTTGGCGGAGAGGTTTAAGCTCGGCCTTGAGGTTGGTGACGGTCGCCTCCAGCTCGCTGTTCCTCTTCTAGGCCGCCTCTAACTGAGCCCGGACAGCGGCGGTAGCCTACGCCTGATAATAAAGAATATCAATTGTCAGAACTTCATTTTGGGCAATTTGAAACATTGCCTTATCACAGTCAGAGGCGGCCATAGCTTTAGCAGCCTTTACCTCTTTGTTCTTCCGATCAAGCGGCTTGCATAGGCCGTTCACTCGGAGCAGGGCCTAAGTAAAGAGAAAACAGGCGTCAGTTTCCAAGAAAAAAAGATAACAGGCGTCCTGGAATTCAAATACTCAAAAAATGCTAAGTATACCTCAGCAAGGACCCCTGCAATCCCATCTAGGTCAAGGGTGCCGACACCCCTGACCGCCTCCCTTTCAGATGGAGGAACTGCCTTGATAATCGACTTGGCTACCTCAACCAAGTCAGGCTCCTGAGGGCCGGCTGCATCAAGCATAAAAAAGCAGATTAGACCTAGTCAAGAAGGAAACAAGTCTAAAAAAATAAAGCTAATGTTGAAGATTTGCCCCCTTCTTAAGCTTTTATGTCTTCTTTCACGGCCTGCGTGCCGTTTGCTTGTATTTACCCGGCCAGGGGGCCGGGGTTCTGAATATTTTGACTTCTTTTTAATGAATTTTTGTTTTGCTTCAAATTTGTCTAAGTATTGAATATTTTGTAATGAATTGTACACTATACCGACTGTTTTGCATGGCCGATTGTAGACAGGTACGGATGGTTAGTCACGCCGCCTATGCCCCTGGACGGCTGGTTGTCTGTTTCCAAGCTAGGCGATCAGTCGGCCATTTATTCAATCGGTATTCGATTCGTTTAAAAGACTGGATCACCTTTAGGCAGGCGGTCCTGTCATTTGTAAAATTAACTAAGTAGGAAAAGGTTTCCTTGTGTTTCCTATCATAATCAGTGTGAATAGGTGTTGTATGAATTTTTTACTTTCATACTAAAATTTTTAAGGGGTGACTAAGTAAATATGGCTCTTACCTAGTCGCCGAGTGATGAGTAGTAGAGGTATCAAGCGGTGGGTACCGATTGTTCCCCTTTATTCGCCAATGTTTGTTGGCTATTAACTCATAAAATACCAACTGTTCTTATCCCAAGTAGTTCAGTCGGTCGGTTGACCCGGATGGTTATTGCGAACACTTGCTTGACGTGATTAGTCAGTTTAAGTGAGATATCCTGGTCCAGGAAACGGCTACGTGGTTGTCATGTTTAGACAGTCGTATAGGTGCCGTGTAATGGTTTTATAGAACAATGTTCCACCCAAAAGGGAGCTGCTCTCTGCGACGAATTTCATCCGGATGGATGCCGTCGGACGCCTGCTATAATGTTGGGACAGGTCGAATTGAATTTTTATAATTTGATCAGTTGGCTTGATGCCTGGTCTGATCATGTGTTTTTGATAGTTCTTGGTGAACTGTATTATGTGAGGGTAGCCGGTTGAGTGAAACAAGCGGCGTGCCCTCTTAAATTAATCATAGAGAGTAGCCGACTGTTTGTCAGTTGGCATGCCCCTCTTAAAATAAGAATGAAGATTTAAACATGGAGAGTAGCCGACTGTTTGTCAGTTGGCATGCCCCTCAATACAAAATTGAATATTAAGTATGCAAGCTTTATTCAAGTAGTCCTTGACTTTACATTTTTCAAAAGAAATATTTCTTAAGATTATCTACGTTCCAAGTTCGAGGCAACGGTTGGCCGTCTGGTGTTTCCAGACGGTAGGTACCGTCTCTAACCTCTTCATAGATTCGGTAGGGACCTTCCCAGTTGGGAGTTAGCTTGCCAGACTCGTTAGCCCTACCAACAGCTTCCATTTTTCTAAGTACAAAGTCCCCCACTTTGAGTGGACGCCTGTGCACTTTTCTGTTGTATGATCGAGTCATTCTCAGGCGGTAGATCTCATGGCGCAAGACAGCATTGCCCCTCTTTTCAGGGAGTGAGTCTAATGCCAGGCGCATGGCTTCCTAGTTTGCCTCTTCGTCATATAGCATTACTCGAAGAGTCGGCTCGTAGTGTTCTATTGGAAGAACAGCTTCCGCACCATAAGTTAGGAGGAACAGAGTTTCTCCAGTCGCCCCTTTTTCAGCCGTCCTAATGGCCCAGAGAACATGTGGTAGTTCATCCGCCCATAGGCCGTCTGCTCGTTCAATCTTTTTCTTTAGACCGTCTGAGATGATTTTATTAAAGGCTTCTACCTGGCCGTTTGCTTGTGGACGGCCGACAGATGCAAAGTAGTGTGCAATTCCTTGGTCACCCAACCAGCTTTTGAGAACAGGCGTTTCAAATTGGGGACCATTATCAAAAACCATTGACATGGGAACCCCGAACCGAGTGATGACATTTCTCCAAATGAATGAAATTACATCCTTCGTCTTGATTCCCTTAACAGCCTCCGCCTCCACCCATTTAGTGAAGTAGTCGACGGCAACAAGTATGTACCTTCTTCCGCCTGTAGCAGGCGTATATGGACCTAGAATATCCATGCCCCACTTAGCAAACGGTAGGGGGCTATGAATGGTGGTGAGGTCAGTAGCCGGACGGTGAATTAGTTTGCCAAACCTTTGACACTTGTCACATTTTTTCACCATCTCCATCGCATCTGCCTCTAAAGTAGGCCAAAAGTAGCCCTGCCGCCTTGCCCGTTGAGCAAGCGTCCTACCACCTATATGGGAAGCACAGTAACCAGAGTGAAGATCGTCTAGTATCTCTCGCCCCTTTTCTGGAGTAACACATTTTAAGAAGGGTTGGAGGTACCCCCTTTTGTGAAGTTCTCCCTTTATTATTTCAAAATTGGAGGCTCGTTTTTTCAGCACTGCCGCCTGTTGATGATCATCCGACAGGGTACCATTTGTCAGATATGCCCTGATTGGATCCATCCAGGATGAGCTTCTGTCTAGGATTCCAATAGGGTCCTCAATGCTTCTCTTCTCCATTACTTCCCAAAAAACGGTTCGAGGAGTATCACAGGAGGCGGATGATGCTAATTTTGAAAGTGCATCCGCCTGGTTGTTTTCTGATCTCGGCACTTGGGTCAGATGGAAATCCTCAAGGGTGCCGACTGCTTGTCGGACCGCCTGTAAATACTTGATCATGGCCGGATGGGTTGCTTCATATTCGCCATTGTACTGACTCACTATCAATTATGAATCGGAACAGGCGTCTATTTTCCTTGCCCCTGCCGCCTTGCACATGCGGATTCCGGCTAATAAAGCTTCATATTCTGCCTCATTGTTTGAAGCCTGAAAGCTGAAGCGTAGGGCATACTCGTACCTGTCGCCTTCTGGCGATTGACATATGACGCCTGCTCCACAACCATTTGAAGTAGAGCTGCCATCCACATATACCTTCCAGACTTGGTCTGGAACTTGAGAGTTAGTAGGACGAGTCATCTCAACAATAAAGTCAGCAAAGGCTTGCCCCTTCACTTCTTTTCTAGGCTCGAAGGTGACTTCGAGGCTCTGTATTTCTATGGCCCATTTGATCATTCGGCCTGACGACTCCATGACAGTCAGTGGCCGCTTGATAGGTTGGTCTGTATACACGACGACTGCATGCGCCAAAAAGTAGGGCTTTAACTTCTTAACAGCCATGAAAAGTGCCAGACCAAATTTCTCCACTAAGGGATACCTCAACTCGGCATTTTTCAACACATGGCTGACAAAGTAGACCGGGAGCTGAAGGCCGTTTCTTTCAGCAAGAAGAACAGCGCTTAACGCATGATCAGAGACGGCCAGGTACATATAGAGTACTTCTTTGGGCAAAGGGCTGACCAGCCTCGGCAAGGAATGCAAATGAACTTTTAATTTTTGGAAGGCCGCCTCAGCATCCGGCCCCCATTCAAACCTTGCCTTTTTCTTAATTGCCTGGAAAAAGTACAGGCATTTGTCACCTGATTGACTTAGAAATCTTCCCAAGGCCGCCAGACAACCTGTTAACTTCTGGACCTCTCGGATGGTACGAGGCGACTGCATGTCGACGACCGCCTGCACCTTCTCAGGGTTCGCCTCTATTCCTCTCTGATTAATTAGAAATCCGAGAAATTTCCCAAACTCAACTCCAAAGACACATTTCTTGGGATTGAGCATGACATGGTGCCGCCTGAGTGTGGCGAAAGTTTCTCGGAGGTCCGACAGATGATCTTTTTGAAGTTTAGACTTGACAATCATATCATCAATATATGCCTCGACATTCCTCCCAATTTGATCAAAGAACACAGTGTTTATCATTCGTTGGAAAGTGGCCGGGGCATTCTTAAGACCAAACGGCATGACAGTGTAACAATATAACCCTTGATCAGTGACGAAGGCCTTCTTCTCCTGATCTTTCTTCCATTTGATGGAAACCAGAGTAGGCGTCCATAAAACTCATCAAAGCATGGCCGGCTGTTGAGTCGACCAGGTTGTCAATTTTAGGCAGAGAATAACTTTCTTTTGGGCACGCCTTGTTTAAGTCTGTGTAGTCTACACACATTCGCCAGGTACCATTCGGCTTTTTAACAAGCACAACATTTTCAACCCAGTCTGGGAAGAAACATTGCGGAATGAATCCTGCATCAAGTAATTTTTTAACTTCGGCGGCTGCCGCCTGACTTCTTTCTTCGCCATGGTTCCGCTTCTTCTGCCTTACCGGCTTCTTTTTTGGATCCACAGCCAGTTTATGTACCGCCAGCTCAGAACTAATGCCTGGCATTTCATGGACTTCGAATGCAAAGACGTCCTTGTATTCTTTCAACAAATTGTGGAAGTCGTCACCTAGGACCCCTAGAGCAGTCGTCCCAACTTTAACTGTTCTGTCAGGACGCGAGACATCTAAGATCAGGTCCGCATGCTCACCAGCCGGCTGAGGGCGGAATTCCTCCAACCGTTCCTCTGCCAATGATTGCTATTTTTTATCTTTTCTTGTGGCCCCCATCTGGGATGCCTTTCTTTTCTTGCCGCCTGCTTCTGGAACAGGCGCACTCTCCTTGATATTGTCAAGGTCTATCTTTCCTCCACTGGACCCAGCGGCCATAACAGTGGGCTTGACGTCCGAGAGATAGCACTCTCGGGCCATCCTCTGATCTCCCCTCAGGGATCCGACTGTTCCATTATCCCTCTCAAACTTGAGCAACATAAGAGATGGGATTATTACAGCCTTGGAATTATTCAGGGTTGGTCGTCCCAGAATCATGTTTTAGGCCGAGAGTTCTTCTACCACCAGGAATCGGACTACCATGTGTCGTCCTTCCCCTTTTTCACCCAGGCGGATGGGTAAATCTACTCGTCCTACAGGGTGGACGACTCCCCCTCCAAACCCTACTAAAGGGTGGGAGGCCGGATGTATGCAATCAGTCTTGTATTTCAATTTTGACAGACATTTGCTACTGATGAGATCCGAGGAGCTTCCGGTATCTATGAGGATTCGGCCAACTCTTTGGGTGGCCACTTTACATTCAATAACGATAGGATCGTCATGCGGCCCCCTGACCCCTCCTAGATCTTCTTCACTAATGACAATCTCAGGAAATGAATATTTGGAGGGCCGTTCTAGGTGAACGGAATTTACATCTAGCCGCCTGATATTGTCTTTGTTGCCCCTAATAGTGGGACCTCCTCCGGCGAAGCCGCCTGCAATAGTGTAGACGACTGCATCATCTGTATCAGAACTGTCGGCATGTTGATTCTTTTTGGCCGACTGCTTTTTCGAGGAGGTGTTCCCCGTGGATTTCTTGACAAAAGAGTCAAGATCACCTTGCTCAGCCAGGCGGTCCAGATACCACATGAGACTGATGCATTCGTTGGTGTGATGACCAACATCTTCATGATAATCACAGAATTTTTCCTGGTTCCGATTGCTTGCAGAACCCTTCATGGGGACCGGCTTTTCAATGGAGATCCGTCCCTTGATTTCTTTTAGGATAGCTTGGCTATCCTTGCTAAACGCATACTTTGGAGAGTATGGTTTGAATTCTTTTTTCTTCTTCTGGGCCGGCTGTTTAGAGGAATCAGCCGCTCAGACCTCTTTTCTCTTCTTTTGATCTTTGTTTGACGACTGTATCTGTCGTCCTTCTCTTTTGTCGAACTTTTTTCCGTCCTACTGTTTTGCTGTACTACAAAGATCAGTCGCCTGTATGTAGGCTTCTGCTTCAATCAAGGCCTCCTGAAGAGTCGCCACCCTCTTTCGAACCAGATCGAATTTGAAGGTCGACCCGTCTTTGAGACCCCTGAAAAAGTCAGTATAGGCCACCTCATCCGGTAACCCTTGAATCTGTATCCTCATCAGGTTAAACCGCCTGATATAAGATCGAAGCCCCTCCTTCTCACCCTGCTGAATTGTTCCCAAATCAAGGGTCGTTTTCTTCGCAGGGATATTCATGGCGAAGTTGGAGGTGAACAAGTAAGCAAGCGTTCTGAAGTTGTTTACACAACCAGTCGGCAGGTTGCCGAACCATTGCTGTGCGATTCCTTTGAGAGTCGCTGGAAAACACTTGCACCAGGTGGGATTATCCAACCCTTGAAGATACATTAGGTTGGAGAATGCCATCAGATGATCTTCTAGGTTAGTAGTGCCGTCATAGGCGCCTACTAACACATTTTTCACTTTGGCCGGCTGAGCGGCTTCAGTAATTTCCTTGGAGAAGGCCGACGGCTGTTCACCAAGTCTAAGCAACCGTAGCTGCCAGTCCAAAGGTTGGACATTTTTAGCTGCCTGTCCACCAAACGGAGGTGGCCGCATAAAATACCGTTGTTGTGGTACAAACGATAAGTGTGGTACCGTCTGGTCGCTATGAAAGCTGGACTGACGGGAGGTGCTGCCTGACTGACTCTCATGATACGACTGGGTATGCCTCATCGAGGTATTTCGCAGACTTTCTTGGAATTCTAAAGTAGAGGCCGACTCCGACAGTCGGTCACTCTTCTTCTGCTCTAACAGCAGACGAGCGTCTGTGTATGTTTTCTTCGACCCGTCCGCCTGAATGTGACGAACAGGTTTCCTCTTTCCTGGAGTAGGAAAATGGTATTTTGTGAGATCAAGGGCAGGCGGCTCCCACTTCCTGGGTTTAGGATGAGGAGTTCCCTCTCGCCCTTGAACCGGCTTCCTCTTGCCGGAAGTGGAAGGTTTCGTAGCCGACTGTCCCTTGGCCAGTGCAGGCTTCTTATTTAGCAACTCTTGAATCTCTCCCTTGAAGTCCCTCATGAAGGTCATGAGTTCGTTTCTTGTGATGGGAGCAGACCCATCAGTCGCCTGCTGCAGAACAGGCGGTGCGCCTGCTGGCTCGCTTTCAGTTTGAAAATGTTCCCGTTCCCTCCTTTCGGTTTGACGGGTACGTCGGGCCCTTAGGGTCCCGTCTGGAGCTGTGTGAGCTTCAACTTCAAGTTCATTTTCAGTATCATGGTCCGACTGGACTTGAGGGTCGTCTAGGGGACGCCTCTCTTAAAAAGTCGGTACAAACGTGGATGCCATCTCAGAAGTACTCTCCCCACAGACGGCGCCAAAAATGTTTCGGGGTTTTCTGATGTCCTGCGGGAGAGTTACAATACCGAGACTGGAACCGGACGCCTGTACCTGCAAAACAACGGAGACTCCTGGTGGTGGGAGCTCCGCCTCCAACGGTCAAGTTAGTACCTGATTAAGGAGTAATTAATGCGGAAATTAAAGTGGTTTGGTCTCTCTAGGTGAGAGTGATTAATGCGTAATCCGTGTGTTTTTCCGTGTTCCCCCTCTTAATGAGGATTAAGGGGGGTATTTATAACCTCGGGAAGCGTGCCACTCTCTAGGTTTAGGGTAAACCTAGGGCTGACTGGGCCTCTAAACAGGATTGGGCCTTGTTGGCTGATTTTCCCATGTGTCATGAGAAGGGCACGTGGCGTGTCTCAACTGGTCCGTAGAGGACGAATCTGCGATTGACACGTGGCAGGCTCCTATTGGCCTACGTGAAGGACACGTGGCTGAACCTGGTTAGTCCACTTGTCAAACAGTGATTGGTGGATAAAAATCCCCTAATCAGTTGCTTTGTGATCTTAGGAATCCAAAACGTTTCTTAGTGGTGTGACTTTATCTAAGAAGCCTTTGGTTCTTTAGCCTTATCTATCCCTTGGTTTATCCCTTGTGTATTTCGAGTGTTACTCCAAATATACAACAAACAGGATGTGAGGCAGAAGATTTGGAGGCCTATCCAGGCATCTATTAACAAGCCTGTGCAAGATACTGGGTGGAATCCAATGCAGAACAATGAACAAAAGTCTGGCCATAACCTTGTTAAAGAACCTATACAAAAACATGGTGAAGTACTGAGAAACTCGACAGTTGGTAGTTCAAAAGTTGGTAATGCTGTGCACTTAAAGAATAGATTTGCTGGGTTGCAGGAAGTTGGTCAGGAGGAGGATAGGGTAGGCCCTACAGGGTCAGGACAGACTTTGTTCCAAGAAGATATGATTGATGTGAGGGAGGGGGAGGTGATGTATGGAGGGTGGGAGAGGGGTGAGTGCTCATATAATATTAATGGATAAATGGGGTTTTTGGAATGTGAGGGGGCTTAACCATCCTAGTAAAATCTGTGATGTTCTCTGGTTTCTGAAGCATCATAGTATAGGTTTGTTTGGCCTCCTTAAGACTAAAGTCAAAGCTAAAAGGTTTGGGAAGATCTTTGATAGTTTCAGTAGTAATTGGTCTGTTATTACTAATTACAGCAAGGTGGATGGAGGTAGGATCTGGGTTATTTGGCAGCCTTCTATGTATATGATCCAAGTGATGAGGATAGAATGTCAATGTATTCATTTTTCTGTGACTCATAAGGCTTCTGGTATTTCCTTTTGGTGTACTATGGTGTATAGGGTAAATGTGGCTGCTGGTAGAGAGAGGTTATGGAGACAGCTTGGGGAGATCAGTCACTTAATCTCTGGGCCCTGGGTGGTTTGTGGAGATTTTAATAACATTCTGAATATGGAGGATAGATTAGGCTCTCCTTGCACTTTGAATGAAGTTGAGAACTTTAGAGAGTGCCTAAGATACTGTGATTTGATGGACTTGAAGGTTGGGGGTTCCTTTTTCACTTATACTAATAAGCAGCAAGGCATGGATACAGTCTGTACTAAGATAGACAGATTATTAGTGAATGAAAGCTGGCATAAAATGTTTGATAATGCCAGTGCTATTTTCTTACCTGAAGGGCTTATGGATCATTGTCCCTGTACTGTGTCCTTATTTGGTGATGCTGATGTGGTTAAAAGGCCTTTTCGTTTCTTCAATATGTGGACTGATTATCCTGGTTATCATGATATCATCTCTCAAGCCTGAAACACTTCTGTCTGGGGCACTGATATGTTTGTTTTGGTTAAGAAATTGCAAGCTGTTAAGAAATGTTTGAAACAGTTGAATTTCTCTCAGTTTTCAAATATTGAGACTGCTGATACAGTGGCTAGAACAAGATATGCTACTGCTCACAAAGCAAAGTTTCAATTCTTAAAGCAGAAAGCTAAACTGCATTGGCTTCGAGATGGGGATGCAAATTCTACTTACTTCCATGCTTGTTTGAGGAGTAGGAGAGTTCATAATAGGATTTCTAATATTTCTTTGCCTACTGGTGAAATCACTCAGGATCCTGCTATGATTAGTGATGCTTTCACTAATTTTTTTGTTGAACTCCTGGGAACTCATACTAATCCTCAGATGAAGCTTCACCCTGGTGTCATAATGGAGGGGGTTGTGCTTAATGAGGATAAAAAAGGGGCTCTTTGTAGAAGTTTTAAGGAAGAGGATGTTAAGGGAGCTTTATGGAGCATTGATGAAGACAAAGCCCCAGGGCCAGATGGTTTCTCAAGTAGATTTTTAAAGACTTCTTGGGATGTTGTGAAATCTGACTTGTGTAAAGCTGTGTTGGGATTTTTTGAACATGGCAGGCTCCTCAAACAGGTTTGCACCACCACTCTCACTCTGAATCCAAAAATTGATAATGCAAGTTCTGTGACCCATTTTAGGCCTATTGCATGTTGTAATGTAGTATATAAAATCATTTCTAAAATGATTTGTTCTAGATTGAAAGAAGTGTTGCCTGCTATAATTGATGAATGCTAGGATGCCTTTGTGGCTGGTAGATCAATAATGGATAATATTTTGATCTGCCAAGACATGCTTAAAGACTATAATAACAAAAGGAAATCCCCTAGATGCACTATTAAAGTGGATCTTACGAAAGCTTATGATTTTGTGCACTGGGAATTCATTAAAGGGATATGCTGGTTTCTCTTGGTTTCCCTGATAAGTTTGTGCAGTGGGTTATGGAGTGTGTGTCTTCTCCTACTTATTCCTTATTGTTGAATGGTGGTTTACATGGGTTTTTTCAAGGAAAAAGGGGAGTGAGACAGGGAGATCCTATGTCTCCTTTATTGTTTGTGATTGTCATGGAGTATTTTACCAGGTTACTCAAGAAGGTTAGTAAGCTCAGGAAGTTCAAGTTTCATTATAGATGTAAAGGCCTTCAGCTCAACCACATGATCTTTTCTGATGATTTAATGCTGTTTGCTTATGGAGATAGAAGTTTAGTTGACTACTTATTCAGAGCCCTGAGTATGTTCTAGAAGGTGTCTGGTTTAAAAGCAAATTCTGAAAAAACAGCAATCTATTTTGGGAATGTTGAAGACAGAGTTAAGCACAGTATCTTAAGTCTTACTGGATTTATAGAGGGTTCAGCCCCTTTTAAGTATCTTGGTATCCCTCTTAATTCAAGGTATTTAAGGGTTTCTGACTTTGATGCTCTGATTGATAAGATGCTGCATAGATTGATGGGATGGTCCAGTAGGAATCTTTCATATACAGCAAGAGTTGTTCTCATCAATTCAGTTTTAATTAGCTTACATTCTTACTGGGCTCAATGTATCTTGTTTCCCAAGTCTGTGATCCAGAGAATCAATCAGCTGTGCAGGGCATTTTTATGGGGTGGATCTGCTATTCTTTCTAAAGCTCCCCCCTTAGCTTGGTCTTGGGTTTGTAAATCAAAGAAGGTTGGTGGTCTGTGTATGAGAGATTGTGAAAGCTGGAATAAGGCTGCCTTGGGAAAATATGTGTGGCAAATAGCTAAGAAAAAGGACTCTCTTTGGGTTAAATGGGTTCATAATGTGTATGTCAAATCTGCTGATTGGTGGTCTTATATTCCAAAAAAAGCTGATGGTTGGGCTAGGAAGAAAATCTGTAAAATTAAGGATGAGCTTAGGGAGGGGTTCCTGACTGAAAAGTGGGAAGAGAAGAAGTACTCTATTGCTGCTGTGTATTCCTGGCTTCAGGGTGCTGCTGAGAAGGTGGATTGGACAGATTGGGTTTGGAATAGGTATAATATTCCTAAAACAAGCTTCATAACTTGGCTAGCAATATTAAATAAGCTGAGAACCAAAGATAAGTTGTTCAAGCATGGAATCTGTGATACTGACAAATGCCTGCTATGTGATACTGTCACTGAGTGTCAACAGCATTTGTTCTTTGCCTGTCCTTATAGCAGACGATGTATGCTGATTATTAGTAGCTGGCTTGGAATTCAGGAGGTTCACTTTAATATTGCAAACACTTGGAAACACTGGAAAAGGAAATTTAAGGACCCTATTATAAGGAAAATTGGGTTTGCTAGTCTTGCAGCCTTGGTGTATTTTTTGTGGTCTGCTAGGAACATGGCTTACTGGAATCATGATGTTCCAGTTCCTGAGAAGCTGTGTCACAGTCTATGTTCAATGGTGGTTGATCGGGTTCAACAGATTATTGGTGGAAAATGGAAAAGGCATCACTGTCAATGGTTTTTGGCCTTAAGAAACAGGATACCAGCTTGATTTTTTTTGTCTGTTTGTTCTGTTTTACTTGGGGCTGGGCTAGCTACTATTTGTTCTGGTCCTTGTGATAAATATCCTTCCTAGAAGGTGATTTATCACTTGAGGCTAGTTTAGATGAGTTTGGGGATTGTGTGGCCTTAGGGCTTGTGTAGTTAGAAGTGTACTTGCTGTTTTCTTGTATTTGTTTGAGGGCTTGCCCTCTCTCTTTGAGTAATAACACTTCTTATTTACCAAAAAAAAAAAAAGAATCAAATGAAAGTCAAACACATTCAAACAAAGCTATTTGAATCAAATGAAAGTCAAATACATTCTACAAAGCTAATTGAATCAAATGAAAGCCAAACACATTTAAACAAAGCTTTTTGAAACGAATGAAAGTTAAACGAAGCTTTTTGAATAAAATGAAAGTCAAACACATTCAAATGAAGCTATTTAAATCAAATGAAAGTGAAATGCATTTTTAAAAGCTAATAGAATCAAATGAAAGTCAAACACATTCAAACAAAGCTATTTGAATCAAATGAAAGTCAAATATATTCTACAATGCTAATTTTATCAAATGAAAGTCAAACACATTCAAACAAAACTTTTAGAATCAAATGAAAGTCTAACACATTCAAACGAAGCTTTTTGAATCAGATGAAAGTCAAATACATTCTACAAAGCTAATAGAATCAAATGAAAGACAATTACATTCAAACAAAGCTTTTTAAAGTCTAACACATTCAAACAAAGCTATTTGAATCAAATGAAAGTCAATTACATTAAACAATACTTATTGAATGAAATGAATGTCAAACACATTCTAACAAAGCTTTTTAAATCAAATGAAAGTCAAACACATTCGAACAAAGTTATTTCAATCAAATGAAAATGAATTGCATTCTACAAAGCTAATTGAATCAAATGAAAGTCAAACACATTCAAACAAAGCTTTTTGTATCAAATGAAAGTCAAACACATTTAAACAAAGCTATTTAAATCAATTTAAAGTGAAATGCATTCTACGAAGCTAATTGAACCAAATCAAAGTCAAACACATTCAAACAAAACTTTTTGAATAAAATGAAAAACAAATACATTCTACAAAGCATATTGAATCAAATAAAAATCAAACCCTAGAGAGAGAAAAACCCTAGAGAGAAAAACTTTGATTTTCAATTTTCCCGCAATTTTTATCAAGATTTTTGGTCATCAATGGTGAAGGGAAAAAAGGAAAATCCAAGAAATCTTCCAATTCCAAGTCAAAGGGGAAGAACAAAGCAAAGCCGAATACGAGGATGAATGCGAAATTACAAAATCTGGGTTCAAAGGATGAAGCTGTTTCGGAAGTTAGTTGGCTTGTGGGTGAGGATCGTGATGAGAGGGAGGAGGCTAAAATCTCTGAGGAAGAAAGAATTGCCCATAAAAGTAAATTTGACCAATGGCTCAATGTAATTGTCCAGGGGACGCCATTGTTGAATGCAAATGCAGATATGGAGGAGGGTGAAATATCATCAAATTCCTCGTGGTATGTTAATCCTACCCCTATTATGATGATTGAGAATTCAAAGGCTCTGTCTGAACATGCTGAGAATCTGAGTTTCTTGAATGTCTTGAGCCCAAATAAGGGTACCTCTATTCTTCAAACCCCGATGGCTCATGGTAGTAAGAATAGAGGACAGTGGAGTGATATTTTCAGTAATCATAGAGATAAGGGTTTGGATTTATCGAATCAGGAGAATTTTGTTAAAAAATCTAATAAAAGATATGGGGATAACAGAATACAAATAACAATGGAGGAAGTTGAACCTGAAATTAATTTCTGGAATTCTGCTGTGGTTTGTTATATTCTTGGTCTTAATTTGCCTATTCGAATCCTAAATGGTTTTATTAGACAATCTTGGGGGAGATTCGGAATTGATAGAGTTTCTGCAATGGAGAATGGGGTCTTCCTGGTTCGTTTTAGGAGTTCTGAAGGCAGAGACAAGGCTCTAATGGCGGGACCCATTTTTTTTGATAGAAAACCCCTGATTACTAAGAAATCGGAGCCTGGCCTGAATCTGAAGGAAGAAGATATTCATGAGGTTCCAGTCTGGGTCAGACTACCTGGTTTGGATCTCAAATTTTGGGGGCAATCAGCTTTAATGAAGATTGCTGGAATTCTGGGAAAACCGATTAAGACTGACAAGGCTACTGCTATGAAAGAACTGATCAGTTATGCACGTATTATGGTGGAAGTGAACATGAAAGATGAGCTAGTTGAGGACATTGAGTTTCTTGATGAGAAAGGGAAAGTTGTAAGCCAAAAAGTTGTATATGAGTGGAAACCAATCAAATGCAATGTTTGTAATGGTATGGGCCACTCAGGAGATCAGTGCCCAAACTTGAAGCCTGAGGTTAAAAGAAGGAGAGCTGTAAATGGGAATGATTTCCATAAGGGGCAGAAGATATGGAAACCTATTCAGAGAAACCAGGATGGAAAAGATGCTCAGGTAGGTCCTACTGAAATGACAGGTAGAAGAAGTTCAGGTGAAGAGAAGACACATCCTACTATCCCTACAGCAAATAGGTTTAGTAGTTTGGAAAAAGAGAATGCAGAAGAGGAGATTAAAGCTGAAATAGGAAAACAGAATGGAGAGAAATGGAGTACTATGAGTAAGGGTAAGTCTACAAGTGTTAGTGGGCAGGTGTTGTATGGTAGAGATGGGGTAGGGCAGTGCTCTTTTCCCATTAATGGATAAGTTTGGTTTTTGGAATGTTAGAGGCATGAACAGGCCTGGCAAAATTTGTGATGTCTTATGGTTTATCAGACATCATAACATGGGTCTGTTTGGCCTCTTAGAAACAAAGGTAAGGGGGAAGAATTTTGGGAAAGTCTTTGAGAACTTTGGAAGTGATTGGTCTTACTCACTAACCATTCAATTAGCAAGGTGGGAAGAGTGTGGATTATCTGGAGACCTACTGTCTATACTGTTGATAGTTGCAAAATTGATATGCAGTTTGTTCATGTAAATGTCATGCATAATGCCACGAGGAGAAGATTTTGGTTAACTATGGTTTATGGCTTAAACACTGCTGAAGAGAGGGATTGCCTTTGGACTCTGATTTCTCAATGTGCCCCTGGAGATGATAACCCTTGGATATTATGTGGGGATTTCAATAACATTCTAAACCTTGAGGACAAAATTGGTTCTCCTTGCTCTTTTTCTGAGGTAGAGAAGTTTAGAAATTGCTTAAGGAATAATAACCTCACAGATTTTAATGTGGGAGGTATGTTCTATACGTGGACTAACAAGCAACAGGGTGATGATAGAGTATGTACAAAGATTGACAGGGTTATTATTAATGAGAGTTGGCTTAGCAAGTTCCCTAATTTCTCTGCAGAATTCTTACCTGAGGGCCTGATGGATCATACCCCTTGCTGTATGAATTTGGATGTTAATGCTGGGAATATAAAGAAGCCTTTCCGGTTTTTTAACATGTGGACAACTGCCCCTAATTACCAAGCTACTGTACAGAAGGTCTGGGATAAGCATGTGCAAGGAACAGCTATGTATAGGGTGGTTAAAAAATTAAAAGCTCTGAAACAGGATCTCAAAATGCTGAATAAAAATCATTTTTCGTCTGTTGAGGATGCTGATATTGATGCTGGTAGAAAGCTGGATGAGATTCAGAGGAAGTTGAACACAGATCCTTCAAACATTGAGCTAATTCAAAAGGAACAGGAACTTCGTTTGGCTTACAATGAAGCTCACACAGCCAAATTTCTTTTCTTAAAACAGAAGGTAAAAGCTCACTGGTTAAAGGAGGGGGATGCTAATTCTAAATTTTTTCACTCCCTTCTCAGACAGAGAAGGATTGAAAATAGAATTTGCAGTATCCAAAATAAGGAGGGAATAACTGTCAATGATCCAGATGAGATTGCAGCCTCGTTCATTGACTACTTTAAAGGCATTCTTGGCTCTGATATGGGGGTAGCTAGGCAGATTCACCCTGCTGTGATCTAAGAAGGCTCTATATTGACAGATTTGCAAAGGATTGCCTTGTGTAGACCCTTCACTGAGGAGAATGTGAGAGGTGTAGTGTGGAGCATTGAGGAAGACAAGGCTCCTGGTCCTGATGGTTACACAAGCAAGTTCTTTAAAGAATCGTGGAATATTGTGAAGAAGGATATTTGTGATGCTATTCTTTCGTTCTTTGAACATGGTAAGCTGTTAAAACAGATTAATAGCACCTCTATCACTTTGATCCCAAAGGTTGCCCAGGCAAGTGCTGTAACTCAATTCCGTCCTATAGCTTGCTGTAATGTAATCTATAAGATCCTTTCTAGGATGATCTGTGACAGAATAAAGGAGGTTTTACCGTTTTTAATCAGTGAAGAGCAAGGAGCTTTTGTTTCGGGCAGGTCAATTCTGGACAACATCATGATATGTCAGGATCTTGTTAAAGACTACTTGAATTTAAGGAAACCTCCAAGGTGCACTATAAAGGTGGATATAACAAAGGCCTATGACACGGTCAATTGGTCTTTTATTGAAGCCATGTTGAAGGGTTTGGGTTTTCCTATTAAATTTTTGCAGTGGATTATGAGTTGTGTTTCCTCTCCTACTTTTACCATAATGCTTAATGGGGGTAGCAATGGTTTCTTTAAAGGGGCTAGGGGAATCAGGCAAGGGGATCCTTTATCACCCCTACTTTTTGTAATTTGCATGGAATATTTCACAAGAATGATGAGGAAAGTAGGGAAAATGGAAGGTTTCAGATTCCATCACAGATGCAGGAAGATGAGACTGAATCATCTGGTTTTTGCAGATGATTTGATGGTTTTTGCACACGGGGACAGGAAATCAATCTCTCTATGCTCTAGAGCCCTGAAACCCTTTGCCTTGGTGTCTGGATTGCAAGCTAATGATGAAAAAACTGCAATCATGTTTGGTAATGTTCAAGCACATGTAAAGGACAGTATAATGCAATGCTCTGGGTTCAGTGAGGGCTGTTTCCCTTTTCGTTACTTAGGGATCCCTCTTAACTCTAAATACCTTAGGGTTAAGGATTTTGATGTTCTCATTGACAAGATGATGACTCGGATCCATTGCTTCTCAACTAGGAACTTATCCTATGCAGGCAGAGTAACTCTTATCAATGCAGTTCTAATAAGTTTCTACTCTTTTTGGGCTCAGTGTGTCTTGCTACCTAAATCTGTTATTGATAGAATCAACCAAATTTGTAGAGCTTTTCTGTGGGATGGAAGTGTCTCTCTATCAAGAACTCCCCCCATATTGTGGGATTGGGTTTGTAAACCTAAGAAGGCTGGAGGTCTTGGTACTAGGGATTGTTTTTTATGGAACAAGGCAGCACTAGGAAATCATGTTTGGAGCATTGCGTGTAAAAAGGATTCGTTGTGGGTTAAATGGGTCCATAGTGTTTACATTAAAAGCAAGAATTGGTGGGATTCTAAGCCCAGCAAAGGGGCTGGATGGGCTTGGAAAAGGATATGCAGGGTAAAGGATGAACTAAAGCCAGGTTTCTTGAGTAATCAATGGGAACATACAGGCTACTTCATTAAGGATGGTTATCAATGGCTTCAAGGCAGCATGCAGGAGGTTCCTTGGTCAGTCTGGATTTGGAATGCTTTTACTATCCCTAAGCACTCGTTTATTACTTGGATTGCAATTAATAACAGACTTAGAGTCAGAAGCAGACTTCATAAATTGGGGATCTGTGAGGATGAAAACTGTATGCTGTGTGGTGTGCAACCTGAAACTACTCAGCATTTGTTCTTTGATTGTTGCTATAGCAAAGCATGTCTGACTAACATTTGCTCCTGGCTGGGTGTGCAAAAAAAGGATTACGGAATTGATAATGCATGGAAAGATTGGAATCAAGGAGAGAAAGATCTGATAAGGAAGAAGGTCAAGCTGGCTGTGCTTACTGCTATGGTTTATCACATTTGGCTTGCTAGAAACCATTCATATTGGCAAAAGGCAGTAATTCATCCAGAAAGACTTTGCAAAGTAATCAGGCATGAGATTATGGGAAGATGCCAGCAAATGATTACTAGGAAGTGGACTAGAGAACAAGTTAGATGGGTTTTTCAGCTTAAGAAAACTATCTGAGGCAGTTTTTTTGTTTATGGTCTGTTTTTTTTTTTACCTTGCGTTGGTTGTTGGCTGTCGTACGACTTTGTGTAGTTTGGAGTTGTTTCTCGGTTTTTCCCCTTTCTTTGTTGAAGAACCCTTCCTAGAAGGTGGCTTCTCTTGGTTAGGGGTTGTATTTTTTGAGGGCTTGCCCTCCTCTCTTTTTTGGTATTAATAATACTAGCTTACTTACCAAAAAAAAAAAAAAAAAGAATCAAACAAAAGTCAAACACATTCAAACAAAGCTATTTGAATCAAATGAAAGTCAAATGCATTCAATAATGCTTGATTAGGGGATTTTTCCCTACCAATCACCTTCTAACAAGTGGACCATTCAGGCTCTGCCAAGTGTCCGCTACATGGGCCAATAGAAGCCTGCCACGTGTCAGGAGTTGATCTGTTTACCATGGACCAGTTGTGTCACGCCACGTGGCCTCCGTATGCCAAATAGGCCAAACGACCACCTGGGCCCAATTTCCAAGGGAAGCCTAGTCAGCCCTAGGTTAACCTAAACCTAGTATTTGGCACGTTTCCCAAAGTTATAAATACTCTAATTAATCCTCATTAAGGGGGATTAAGCAATTTAATTAATCTCACCTAGAGAACCTAAACACACTAATCACTCCTCCCCTAGAGGAACCAGATCTCCTAACCTTTACTTTTCCGCATGTATTACTCTACAAACAAGTACGAACTTGACCGTCGGAGGCGGAACTTCCACCACAAGGAGTCTCTGTTGTTTTGCAGGTACAGGCGCACGGATACCAGTCCCGAAATTGTAACTCTCCCGCAGAACATCAAAAAACCCCAAAACATTTTGGCGTCGTCTATGGTGATAGTACTTTCGAGATGGAATCACAGTCTGTACCGAATCAGAGCAAGAGGCGTCCTATGGACGACCCTTAGGTCTATAGTGACCAGGATACTGAAAATGAGGTCGAGGTTGAGACTCGTATGTCCCCTGAAGGGACCTTACGAGCTCGACGAACCCGTTCCTCTAAAAAGAAGGAACGAAAAGATTGCCAGGTTGGATCTAGTAAACCTGCCGGCCAGCCGCTTGATCATCAACAGGCGACCGAGGGATCTGCTCCCATCACTAGAAGTGAACTCATGACTTTCATGAATAGCTTCAAAGGGGAGATTCAGGATCTCATCAATAAGAAGACGCCTGCTCCCTCCAAGGAGCAGTCGGCTAGAAAACCTTCTCAGCCTAGAAGAAGGAAGCCTGTACAAGGTCGAGAGGCGACTCCTCACCCTAATTCTAGGAAGTGGGAGCCGCCTGTGATCGACTTAACATAGTATCGCTTTCCCTCACCAAGGAAGAGAAAGCCCATTCATCATGTTCAAGCGGATGGGTCAAAGAAAACTTACTCAGATGCTCGACTGTTATTAGAGCAGAAGAAGAATGACCGACTGTCAGAGTCGGTCTCTACGTCCGATTTTCAAGACAGTCTTCATAATACCTCCATGAGGTATTTCCAATCAAACTATGAGAGTCAGATAGGCGGCACTTCCCGTCGGTCCGGTTTTCATAAAGAACAGTCGGTACAAAATGTACCATTCGTACCGCAACAACAATACTTCTTGCAGCCTCCTTTGTTTGGAGGGCATGTGGAAAGGAACGCCCAACCATTGGATTGGCAACTACGGTTGCTCAGACTTGAAGAACAGCCGTCCGCCTTCTCCAAGGAAATTATTGAGGTCGCCCAGCCGGCCAAAGTGAAGAATGTGTTAGTAGGCGCCTATGATGGCACTACTAACCCAGAAGATCACCTAATGGCATTCACCAACCTAATGTACCTCCAAGGGTTGGATGATCCCACTTGGTGCAAGTGTTTCCCAGCGACTCTCAAGGGAATCGCACAACAATGGTTCGGCAACCTGCCGACTGGTTGTGTGAATAATTTCAAGACACTTGCCTACTTGTTCACTTCCAATTTTGCTATGAACATTCCTGCTAAAAAGACCACCCTTGACTTAGGGACCATTCAGCAGGGTGAGAAGGAGGGACTCTGTTCCTACATCAGGCGGTTTAACCTGATGAGGATTTAAATACAAGGGCTGCCAGATGAGGTAGCCTACATTGACTTTTACAAAGGTCTTAAGGATGGGTCGACTTTTAAGTTCGACTTGGTCCGAAAGAGAGTTGCGACTCTCCAAGAAGCATTGATTGAAGCAGAAGCCTATATACAGGCGACTGATCTCTATAACACTGGAAAACAGTCGGATGGAAGGAGGTCTAACAAGAAAGAAAGCCGACCAAAGAAGTCTGGGCGGCCGACTCCTCTGCACAGCCGGCCCAGAAAAAGAAGAAAGAATTTAAACCATACTCTCCCAAATATGCGTTCAACAAGGATAGCCAAGCTATCCTCAAAGAAATCAAGAGTCGGATCTCAATCGAGAAGCCGGCACCCATGAAGGGTTCTGCAAGCAATCGGAACCAAGATAAATTCTGTCATTATCATGAGGATATTGGTCATGAAACCAATGAATGTGTTAGCCTCATGCACTACTTGGACCGCCTGGCTGAAAAAGGTGACCTTGACTCCTATGTCAAGAAGTCCAAGGGGAATGCTCCCCCCAAGCACAAGCAGTCGGCCAAGAAGAATCATCGGCAGGCCGACAGTTCAGATACTGACGACGCCGTCGTTTACACTATAGCATGCGACTTCTCAAGAGGCGGCCCCACTATTAGGGGCAACAAAGACAATATCAGGCGGTTAGATGTTAATTCCGTTCACCAAGGACGAACCGCCAAGAGTTCATTCCCAGAAATTATCATCACAGAAGAGGATCTGGGAGGTGTTAAGGGGCCGCATGATGACCCCATTGTCATTGAATGTAAGGTGGCCAACCAAAGAGTTGGCCGGATCCTCATAGATACCGACAATTCCTCTGATCTCATCAGCAACAAGTGCTTGGTAAAGCTCAAGTACAAAACCGACTGCCTACATCCGCTATCTCACCCTTTAATGGGGTTTGGAGGAAGTGTTGTACACCCAATGGTGTTTTGGGGTTTTCTGATGTCCTGCGGGAGAGTTACAATTCCGAGATTGGAACCGGACGCCTGTACCTGCACAACAAACGGATGCTCCGGATGATTGGAGATCCGCCTCCGACGGTCAAGTTAGTACTTGATTAAGGAGTAATTAATGCAGAAATTAAAGTGATTGAGTCTCTCTAGGTGAGAATGTTTAATGTGTGTAATCTGCGTAATCCTTGATCAGTGACGAAGGCCGTCTTCTCCTGATCTTTCTTCCATAAAGGAATTTGATGGAAACCAGAGTAGGCGTCCATAAAGCTCATCAAAGCATGGCCGGCTGTTGAGTCGACCAGGTTATCAATTTTAGGCAGAGGGTAACTGTCTTTGGGGTACGCCTTGTTTAAGTCTGTGTAGTCTACACACATTCGCCAGGTGCCATTCGGCTTTTTAACAAGCACCACATGTGCAACCCAGTCTGGAAGTAACATTGCCGGATGAACCCTGCATCAAGTAATTTTTTAACTTCGGCGGCTGCCGCCTGACTTCTTTCTTCGCCATGGTTCCGCTTCTTCTGCCTTACCGGCTTCTTTTTCGGATCCACGGCCAGTTTATGTACCGCCAGATCAGGACTGATGCCTGGCATTTCATGGACTTCGAATGCAAAGATGTCCTTGTATTCTTTCAATAGTTTGTGAAAGTCGTCACCCAGGACCCTTAGAGCAGTCGTCCCAACATTGACTGCTCTGTCAGGACGCGAGTCATCTAAGATCAGGTCCGTATGCTCACCAGTTGGCTGGCTGAGGGCGGAATTCATCCGACCACTCCTCTGCCAATGATTGCTATTTTCTTTCTTTTCTTGCGGCCCCCGTCTGGGATGCCTTTCTTTTCTTGCCGCCTGCTTCTTGAACAGGCGCACTCTCCTTGACATTGTCAAGGTCTATTTTTCCACCACTCGACCCAGCGGCCATAACAGTGGGCTTGACATCCGAGAGATAGCACTCTCGGGCCATCCTCTGATCTCCCCTTAGGGACCCGAATGTTCCATTATCCCTCTCAAACTTGAGCAACATAAGAGATGGGATTATAACAGCCTTGGAATTATTCAGGGTTGGTCGTCCCAGAATCATGTTGTAGGCCGAGAGTTCTTCTACTACCAGGAACCGGACTACCATGTGTCGTCCTTCCCCTATTTCACCCAGGCGGATGGGTAAATCCACTCGTCGCACTGGGTGGACGACTCCTCCTCCAAACCCTACTAAAGGGTGGGGTGCCGGGTGTATGCAATCAGTCTGATATTTTAGTTTCGACAGACATTTGCTACTGATGAGATCTGAGGAGCTTCCGGTATCTATGAGGATTCGGCCAACTCTCTGGTTGGCCACTTTACATTCAATAACGATAGGGTCGTCATGCGACCCTCTTACCCCTCCTAGATCTTCTTCAGTGATGACAATCTCAGGAAATGAATATTTGGAGGGCCGTTCTTGGTGAACGGAATTTACATCTAGCCGTCTGATATTGTCTTTGTTGCCCCTAATAGTGGGGCCGCCTCCTGAGAAGCCGCCTGCAATGGTGTAGACGACTGCATCATCTGTATCGGAGCTGTCGGCCTGTTGATTCTTTTTGGCCGACTGCTTTTTCGAGGAAGTGTTCCCCGTAGATTTCTTGACATAAGTGTCAAGATCACCTTGCTCAGCCAAGCGGTCCAGATACCGCATGAGACTGATGCATTCATTGGTGTGATGACCAACATCTTCATGATAATCACAGAATTATTCTTGGTTCCGGTTGTTTGCAGAACCCTTCATGGGGACCGACTTCTCAATTGAGATCCGTCCCTTGATTTCCTTTAGGATAAATTGGCTATCCTTGTTAAACGCATACTTTGGGGAGTATGGTTTGAATTCTTTTTTCTTCTTCTAGGCCGGCTGTTTAGAGGAATCAGCCGCCCAGACCTCTTTTCTCTTCTCATCTTTGTTTGACGACTGTTTCTGTCGTCCTTCTCTTTTGTCGGACCTTTTCCCGTCTGACTGTTTTACCGTACTACAAAGATCAGTCGCCTGTATATAGGCTTCCGCTTCAATCAAGGCCTCTTGAAGAGTCGCCACCCTCTTTCGGACCAAATCAAATTTGAAGGTCGACCCGTCTTTGAGACCTCTGAAAAAGTCTTTATAGGCTACTTCATCCGGTAACCCTTGAATCTGTATTCTCATCAGGTTAAACCGCCTGATGTAAGAACGAAGCCCCTCCTTCTCGCCCTGCTGAATTGTTCCCAAATTAAGGGTCGTCTTCTTCGCAGGGATGTTCATGGCGAAGTTGGAGGTGAATAAGTAAGCAAGCGTCCTGAAGTTATTTACACAACCAGTCGGCAGGTTGCCGAACCATTGTTGTGAAATTCCTTTGAGAGTCGCTGGGAAACACTTGCACCAAGTGGGATCATCCAACCCTTGAAGGTACATCAGGTTGGTGAATGCCATCAGATGGTCTTCTGGGTTAGTAGTGCCGTCATAGGCGCCTACTAATACATTTTTCACTTTGGCCGGCTGAGCGGCTTCAGTAATTTCCTTGGAGAAGGCCGACGGCTGTTCGCCAAGTCTAAGCAACCGTAGCTGCCAGTCCATAGGTTGGACATTTTTTGCTGCATGTCCACCAAACGGAGGTGGCTGCAAAAAATACTGTTGTTGCGGTACAAACGGTAAGTTTGGTACCGCCTGGTCGCTATGAAAGCTGGACTGACGGGAGGTGCCGCCTGACTGACTCTCATGATACGACTGAGTATGCCTCATCGAGTTATTGTGCAGACTGTCTTGGAAGTTTGAAGTAGAGGTCGACTCTGACAATCGGTCACTCTTCTTCTGCTCTAGCAGTAGCCGAGCATCTGTGTATGTTTTCTTCGACCCGTCCGCCTGAATATGACGAACAGGTTTCCTCTTTCCTGGAGTAGGAAAACGGTATTTTGTGAAATCAAGGGATGGCGGCTCCCACTTCCTAGATTTAGGATAAGGGGTCGCCTCTCGCCCTTGAACTGACTTCCTCTTCCGTGAAGTGGAGGGTTTCTTAGCCGACTGCTCCTTATCCAGAGCAGGCGGCTTCTTGTTGATCAACTCGTGAATTTCTCCCTTGAAGTCCCTCATGAAGGTCATGAGTTCGTTCCTTGTGATGGGAGCAGACCCATCAGTCGGCTGCTTCCGAACAGGCGGTGCGCCTGCTGGCTCACATCAGCAGCAGGCGGCTGAAGGATCTGCTCCCATTACAAGAAACGAACTCATGACCTTCATGAGGGGCTTCAAGGGGGAGATCCAGGAATGGATCAACAAAAAGACGCCTGCTCTGGCCAAGGAGCAGTCGGCTAAAAAACCTTCCTGTTCAGGAAGAAGGAAGCATGTTCAAGGACGAGAAGCGACCCCTCATCCTAACTCTAGGAAGTGGGAGCCGCCTGTGCTTGATTTCACAAAGTATCGCTTTCCCACACCAAGAAAGAGGAAGCCCGTTCGTCATATACAGGCGGACGGGTCGAAGAAAACATACACAGACGCTCGGCTATTGCTAGAGCAGAAGAAGAACGACCGACTGTTAGAGTCGGCCTCTACTTCAGATTTTCAAGATAGTCTGCGCAATACCTCTATGAGGTATACTCAGTCCAATCATGAAAGTCAGACAGACGGTACCTCCTGTCGGTCTGGATTTCATAACGACCAGGCGGTACCAAACTTACCATTTGTACCGCAACAATAATATTTTCTGCAGCCACCTCTGTTTAGAGGACAGGCGGCAAAAAATGTCCAACCTTTGGACTGGCAGCTACGGTTGCTCAGACTTGGAGAACAGCCGTCGGCTTTCTCCAAGGAAATTACTGAAGTCGCTCAACCGACCAAAGTTAAAAATGTGTTAGTAGGCGCCTATGACGGCCCTACTAACCCTGAAGACCATTTGATGGCGTTCACCAACCTAATGTATCTCCAAGGGTTGGATGATCCCACTTGGTGCAAGTGTTTCCCAGCAATTCTCAAAGGAATTGCACAGCAATGGTTCGGCAACCTACCGACTGGTTGTGTGAACAATTTCAGGACACTTGCTTACTTATTTACCTCCAATTTTGCCATGAACATACCTGCAAAGAAGACGACTCTTAACCTAGGGACGATTCAGCAGGGTGAGAAGGAGGGGCTTCGTTCCTACATCAGGCGGTTCAACCTGATGAGGATACAGATCCAGGGGCTACCGGATGAGGTGGCCTATACTGACTTTTTTAGAGGTCTCAAGGACGGGTCGACCTTCAAGTTCGACTTGGTTCGAAAGAGGGTGGCGACTCTTGAAGAAGCCTTGATCGAAGCAGAAGCCTATATACAGGCGACTGATCTCTGTAGTAATGCAAAGCAGTCGGACGGAAGGAGGTCTGACAAAAAAGAAGGGCGACAAAAGCAGTCGTCCAACAAAGATGATAAGAAGAGAAAAGAGGTCTAGGCGGCTGATTCCTCTAAACAGCCGGCCCAGAAGAAGAAGAAAGAATTCAAACCATACTCCCAAAAGTATGCATGCAACAAGGATAGCCAAGCTATCCTAAAAGAAATCAAGGGACGGATCTCAATTGAGAAGCCGGCACCCATGAAGGGTTCTGCAAGCAACCGGAACCAAGAAAAATTCTGCCATTATCATGAAGACGTTGGTCATGAAACCAACAAATGCATCAGTCTCATGTCAAGAAATCTAAGGGGAATACTTCCTCAAAGAATAAGAAGTCAGCTAAAAAGAACCAACAGACCGACAGTTCTGATACAGATGATGTAGTCATCTACACAATAGCAGGCGGCTTCTCAGGAGGCGGCCCCACTATCAGGGGCAATAAAGACAATATCAGGCGGCTAGACGTCAATTCTGTTCACCAAGAACGGCCCTCCAAAATTCGTTCCCTGAAATTGTTATCACAGAAGAAGATTTAGGAGGGGTAAGGGGGTCGCATGACGACCCAATTGTTATTGAATGCAAAGTGGCCAACCAAAGAGTTGGCCGAATCCTCATAGATACCGGTAGTTCCTCCGACCTTATCAGTAGCAAATGTCTGTCAAAGCTTAAATACAAGACTGATTGTATACATCCGGTATCCCACCCTCTAGTAGGGTTTGGAGGAGGAGGAGTCCACCCGGTAGGGCGAGTGGATTTACCCATTCACCTGGGTGAAAAGGGGGAGGGTCGCCACATGGTGGTCCGGTTCTTAGTAGTTGAGGAGCTCTCGGCCTACAACCTGATCCTGGGACGACCCACCCTAAACAATTAAAAAGCTGTCATTATCCCATCTCTTATGCTGCTCAAATTTGAGAAGGATGATGGAACAGTCGGCTCCCTAAGGGGAGATCAGAAGATGGCTCGGGAGTGCTACCTCTCGGATATCAAACCCACTGTCATGGCCGCTGGGTCAAGTGGTGAAAAAGTAGACCTTGACGCTGTCAAGGAGAATGCCCCTGCTTAGGAAGCAGGCGGCAAGAAAAGAAAGGCTGCCCAGTTAGGGGCCGCAAGAAAAGAGAAAAAATAGCAATCACTGGTAGTGGAGCGGTCAGACGAAATCCGCCCTCAGCTGGCCGGTGAGCATACGGACCTAATCCTGGACTTTTCGTGCCCTGACCGAACAGTCAAGGTTGGAACGACTGCTCTGAGCGTTCTTGGTGAAGATTTTCACCAACTTTTGAAAGAATACAAAGACATCTTTGCATTCGAAGTCCATGAAATGCCAGGCATCAGTCCTGACCTGGAGGTACATAAATTGGCCGTAGATCCGAAAAAGAAGCCGGTAAGGCAGAAGAAGCGGAACCATGGCGAAGAGAGAAGTCAGGCGGCAGCCGCCGAAGTTAAGAAACTACTTGATGCAGGGTTCATTCGGCAATGTTACTTCCCATACTGGGTTGCAAATGTTGTGCTTGTTCAAAAGCTGAATGGTACCTGGCGAATGTGTGTGGACTACATGGACCTAAACAAGGCGTGCCCCAAGGATAGTTACCCTCTGCCCAAAATTGATAATTTGGTCGACTCAACAGCCGGCCATGCTTTGATGAGCTTTATGGACGCCTACTCTGGCTTTCATCAAATCCTTTTGTGGAAGGAAGATCAGGAGAAGACGCCCTTCGTCACTGATCAAGGGTTATACTGCTACACGGTCATGCCGTTTGGTTTGAAGAATGCCCCGGCCACCTTCCAAAGAATGATAAATAGTGTATTCTTTGACCAGATTGGGAGGAACGTCGAGGCATACATTGATGATATGATTGTTAAGTCTAAGCTTCAGATAGATCATCTGTTGGACCTCCGAGAAACTTTTGCCACACTCAGGCGGCACCATGTCATGCTCAATCCCAAGAAGTGTGTATTTGGGGTTGAGTCTGGGAAATTTCTCGGATTCCTCATCAATTAGAGAGGAATAGAGGTGAACCCAGCGAAAGTGCAAGCGGTCATCGACATGCAGTCGCCTCGTACCGTCCGAGAGGTTCAGAAGCTAACAGGTTATCTGGCGACATTAGGAAATTTCTAAGTCGATCAGGCGACAAGTGTCTTTACTTTTTCCAGGCCATAAAAAAGAAGGCATGGTTTGAATGGGGGCCGGATGCTGAGGCGGCCTTCCAAAAATTGAAAGTTCACTTACATTCCTTGCCGAGGCTGGTCAATCCTTTGCCCAAAGAAGTGTTTTACATGTACCTGGCCGTCTCTGATCATGCTCTAAGCGCTGTCCTTCTTGCTGAAAGAGACGGCTGCCAGCTCCCGGTCTACTTTGTCAGTCATGTACTGAAAAATGCCGAGTTGAGGTATCCCTTAGTGGAAAAGTTCGGCCTCGCTCTCTTCATGGCCGTAAAAAAATTGAAGCCTTATTTCTTGGCACATGCAGTCGTCGTGTATACAGATCAACCAATCAAGCGGCCGCTGACAACTATGGAGTCGTCAGGTCGGATGATCAAGTGGGCAATAGAAATTCAGAGCCTCGAAGTCATATTCGAGCCTAGAAAAGCAGTGAAGGGGCAAGCCTTTGCTGATTTTATTGTAGAGATGACTCGCCCCCTGATTCTAAAGTTCCAGACCAAGTCTGGAAGGTATATGTGGACGGGCGCTCCACCTCAAATGGTTGCGGAGCAGGCGTCATATGTCAGTCGCCAGAGGGCGACTGATACGAGTATGCTCTACGTTTCAATTTTCAGGCCTCGAACAACGAGGCAGAATACGAAGCTTTACTAGCCGGAATCCGCATGTGCAAGGTGGCTGGGGCAAGAAAGATAGACGCCTGTTCTGATTCCCAATTGATAGTGAGTTAGTACAATGGAGAATACAAAGCGACCCATCCGGTTATGATAAAGTATTTACAGGCAGTACGACAAGCAGTCGAATCCCTTGAAGATTTTCATCTGACTTAAGTACCAAGATCTGAAAACAACCAGGCGGATGCTCTTTCAAAATTAGATCCTCGACCTCTTGTGATACTCCATGAACCATTTTCTGGGAGGTTATGGAGAAAAGAAGCATTGAGGAAGATCATATTGGAATTTTAGAAAGAAGTTCAACCTGGATGGATCCAATCAGGGCATACTTAACAAACGGCACCTTGCCGGATGATCATCACCAGGCGGCCACACTGAAAAAACGAGCGTCCAGTTTTGAAATGATAATGGGAGAACTTCACAAGAGAGGGTACCTCCAACCCTTCTTGAAGTGTATTACTCCAGAAATGGGGCAAGAGATACTAGAAGATCTTCACTCTGGTTATTGCGCCTCCCATGTAGGCGGCAGGTCGCTTGCTCAACGGGCAAGGCGGCAGGGTTACTTTTGGCCTACTTTAGAAGCAGATGCAATGGAGATGGTGAAAAAATATGACAAATGTCAAAAGTTTGGCAAGCTAATTCACCGTCCGGCTACTGACCTCACTACCATCCATAGCCCACTACCGTTTGCTAAGTGGGGCATGGATATTCTGGCTCCCTATACGCCTGCTAAAGGCGTTAGGAAGTACATACTTGTTGCAGTCGACTACTTTACTAAATGGGTAGAAGTAGAGGCTGTCAAGGGAATCAAGACGAAGGATGTGATTTCATTCATCTGGAAAAATATCATCACTCGGTTTGGGGTTCCCATGTCTATGGTTTTTGACAATGGTCCCCAATTTGAGACGCCTGTTCTCAAAAGCTGGTTGGGAGACCAAGGCATCTCACATTACTTTGCATCAGTCGGTCGTCCACAAGCAAACGATCAAGTAGAAGCTTTTAATAAGATCATCTCAGATGGTCTCAAGAAAAAGATTGAACGCGCAGGCGGCCTATGGGCAGACGAACTACCACATGTCCTCTGGGCCATTAAGACGATTGAAAAAGGGTCAACGGGGGAGACTACATTTCTCCTAACCTATGGTGCGGAAGCCGTTCTCCCAATTGAAAACTACGAGCCGACTCTTCGAGTAATGTTATACGATGAAGAGGCGAACTGGGAGTCCATGCGCCTGGCCCCCTTGGACTCACTCCCAGAAAGGAGAGGTAATGCAGTCTTGTGCCATGAAATTTACCGCCTGAGAATGACCAGATCATATAACAAAAAAGTACACAGGAGTCCACTGAAAGTGGGCGACTTTGTACTAAGAAAGATGGAATCCGTCGGTAGGGCTAATGAGTCCGGCAAATTAACACCCAATTGGGAAGGACCCTACCGAATCTGTGAAGAAGTCCGGGATGGCACCTACCACCTGGAAACACCAGACGGCCAATCTTTGCCTCGAACCTGGAATGTGGATAATCTCAAAAAACAGTCGGCTACTCTCCATGCTTTTTATTTATGCGTTCAATTAAGAGGGGCATGCCGCTTGTTCTATACAACCGGCTACTCTCCCACATAGTTCACCAAGAACTATCTAAGGCCTATGGCCGAAATGATCAGACCAGGCGCCAGGCCAACTGATCCAAATTTTAAATTAATCCGACCTGTCCCAACATCATAGCAGGCGTCTGGAGGCATCCATCCGGATGAAATTCGTCGCAGAGAGAAGCTCCCTTTTGGGTGGAACATTGTTCTATAAAATAATTACACGGCACCTATACGACTGTCTAACTAAGACAACCACGTAGCCGTTTCTAAGACAGGGATAACTCTCGCTGGTCCAACAAGTGTGTGCAGTTAGCATCCGTGTCAGATAACTGACTGAACTACTTGGGATAAGTACAGCCGGTACCTTCTAAGTTAATAGCCAACAAACATTGGCGAATAAAGGGGAACAATCGGCTCCCGCCGCTTGATACCTCTACTACTCAGACAATAGTGGCGGCGACTAAGTAACAATCAAGTTTACTTATAGTCACTCCTTAAAACTTGGTTTTAAACTAAAAAGGTGTTCATATGTCGCCTGTTCTTACTAAGTTCACATCAGAGACTAGCCGGCCTATGCCGCTTAGTGCCTCTACTACTTAAAACCATGGCAAGTAGGTAATCACTTTCTTACTTGGAAAATTTCAAAAAATATGACGGAACCGCCTACCTAAAGGGGAACCAGCCATCAAGATATGTTAGGGACCGGTTGGATAAATGGCCGAATGATCGCCTAGCCTAGAAACAGATAATCAGTCGTCTAGGGGCATAGGAAGTCCCTACATTATACCTGTTTACAACTATCGGCCATACAAAACAGTCGGTATGACATGCAACTGGATATCAGAGTTTCGACACTTAGCAAAGATAGCACAATTCGAAATTTTGATAGATTAGGCGACCTAAAAAGATGGTCGCCTAAATTCTATTAACAACCGGCTATAAAGACCGGCACAAATATTCAAGACCCCGGCCCCTTTGCCAGGTAAAGATACAAAAATAAGCCGGTCATAAAGACCGGCAGAATATTCAGACCCCGGCCCCTTGGCCGGGTAATAAAGAAGTAGACGGCACGCAGGCCGAAGAAAAAAAGAGGACATAAGCTTAGGATCAGCAGTCTTCTTGCTTGATTCGGCCTCAGCTGCACCATCCTTAGACGCATCTACCCCAATCGGCACCAAGGCCACAATCGGATCCTCCGCCTCCTCTAGCGCCTCATCCTCAGCAGCCGCCAGGACCTCTTGGTTATACTTTCAGAGCATTGGAAAAATTGTTTTTCCCAAGAGGCAAGGTCGGCATTTGGAAAGAGGCGGCTCCAGGTCATGCGCTGGATATGGGCCGAGTCCTCCATCATCTCTCGGACCAAATCCTTCTTCTCTTGCTCAGCCTTTGCCGAGTGCTCTTCGGTGAGACTCTTCTCTTGGGTTGCCAGGCGTTCCTTGACATGCGCCAAGGATTTCTCCAAGGTATCATATGAGGATATCTTTTGACGAAGAGGCCTCAGCTCGGCTTTGAGGTTCTGGATGGTCGCCTCCAACTCATTATTTTTTCTTCTGGGCCGCCTCCAACTGAGCCCGGATAGCAGAAGTGGCCTACGCCTGATAATAAAGAATATCAGTTGTCAAAATTTCATTTTGGGCAATTTGAAACATTGCCTTATCACAGTCAGAGGCGGCCATAGCTTTAGCAGCCTTTACCTCTTTGTTTTTCGCATTAAAGGGCTTGCGAAGGCCGTTTACTCGGAGCACGGACTGAGTAAAAGAAAACAGGCGTCAGATTTCAAATAAAAAACAGACGTCTTGGAATTAACAACAAAAATATGCCAAGTATACCTCAGCAAGAAGCCCTACTATTCCATCCAGGTCAAGGGTACCGACACCCCTGACCGCCTCTCTCTCCGCCGGAGGGACGGCTTTGATCATGGACTTGGCCATTTCGACCAGGTCCGGTTCCTGAGGGCCGCTTGCATCAAGAGTGAACAAGAATGTTAGAGAAAGCAAAAGGAAAGTAGGTCCAAATCTAGAAGGGCAGTTTCATACTTCTAGGCGGCCTGCTAGGAGTTTGAGAAGGAGTGGCCGGTTGTTTCTCAGCAGCCGCATGTTTCCTGGTAGTACCTGGAGAACTCGCAACAGTCGTCTTTCGGGCCTTGGAGTCCGGCTGTTGGGAGGAGGAAGTTCTTGGTGTGTCTGTCTAAAAAAAAATAAATAAATAAAAAAAAAACAACAAACACAAACGGTTAGTACATGTATAAATCCAACCTTTTTAACATAAAAAGGAGAAAGGCGAAAGTTGGGAACTTACTAAGGGCGTCTCCTTGTTTGGAGAGTCAGCTGAAGATTGTTGCTGCATAAGGGATGCACGCAACATAGCAGCCGTAGTCTTTGAGGCGGTAATCTTGCTCATGGCTTCCGCTGCATGAATAAAGGCGAAAGTTAGGAAAGTTCATAAAAATAATTCCTGCAAAAGCATGTATTCGTCAGGCCGGCTACCTCTTGAGCACCGACTGCTGAGGCCACAGGCGGCCAGGAAGTACTCGTCATAGGGCCATTTGTAGCTCGGGACGCAGTGCAGGGGTACTTGCTCTCGTACCCCTGTAGTAGAGTCGACCCTGGTCTCTACTTTAAAGAGTCCTCGGTCTAGGATCTCTTTTTTAGCCTTTGGAGGAACAGGCGGCATGCTGCGACCGCCTGCAAGAAGAGGCGGATCTCGGTTCCACCTGTTGAAGCGTTGGTTCAAATCCTTGTCTAAACTCTCAATGATGAGGAAGGTGCTTCTCCAATCCTTCCATTTGTTTTCTTTACCTCTCGTCATGAGGTAGCCTCTATGGCTCGTCAATTGGTACCAGCCGGTACCGCCTGCCTTAGGGGTTCAGCTGAGATAGTTCATATGGGCGAAAGCCTCGAAATTTGGCTCCACCCCATACATTTCGCACCCGGCTACATAGCCGAGAACGTTGAACCAGGAATTTGGGGCTAACTGCCATAACCACAACTCATATCCCTCTAGGATCCGTTGAACGGCCGGATGTAATGGGAAGCGCAGCCCAGCTCTGATGGCCGCCTCATAGCAGCCAAAGCAGGCGCTATCGTAACTGGTCCCAGTCGGCCAAACGACTGTGTCTTCCAAATCCGGCACAAAAACTAAAAAGCCAGGGCCTATTACATGGTTCGCAATAAAGCTCCCCACTTTCTCTTGCATGGCCTTGATCCGGCCTTTTGGAACCGTGCAGTAGTAGGGGGTGTTTTGCTCTCTATAGGTGGCGGATGGCTCCGCCCAATTGTCCCCTCTCTCTACTGCATGAGAAAGCCTCGCCTCTTGCAGGCGGTTGTGCCTCTCCTCTGTGTCTAGTCGGACTCGTCCTCTGAAGAGTCCGAAGAGGATGACTCATCCCCTCTCCCAGAGGGGCCCGCCTCCTCTCCTTCAACAGGAGCGGGAGAAAATGTAGACATGTCTACTGTAAAATAGGAAGGGACCACCTTGGTCCCTCCCTCAGAGCTGTCAGCGGCCAAGCCGCCTTGGTTCACTTCAACATCTGGCGCCTGGTCAGATGTCTCACTAATCGGCGCCTGGTATGAGGAGCCATCCGAATTTGTGATCCTAGCAGTTCTTTTTGTTCTGGCCATTATGTTCTACATAGACACAGAGACAGTCGGACTTTGTATAAAGGGCAAAGATTGGTTCGAAAAAGGGCAGGCGGCACTCCTAGTCCTAGACTCAGCCGTCCCCGGTGACCGGCTGATAACTAACCTAGGTCGTGTCGTGTGCTTCCGTGGTGCCATTTCAAAAAGGAAAAAATAAAGTAAAAGAATGAGAGAACCGACGGTTACCTGAACGAGTAAGAAGTTGACGCAGTTCTGGAAAGTCTGAGTATCAACCGACTTGTCAGAGCAGGTGGTAGGCAGGAAATGTTCGGAATGTCAGAGCAGGTTCAGGGGTCTGAGTGTTCTCTTAAAAAGTTCTCAAGTGTGAAAATAACAAAGGTCAACACGCCCTTATATAGGCAAAATAAGAAGACGAAGGGTCACTCCTAAATTCAAAATTTAAGCGGGAAAAACTCTCGGCCTTTCACCAAGTGACACTTGTAGCAGGCCGTTGCCTGTTACGATCCGACACCTGTCACAGGTAACACGTGACCAGTCACGTGCCACCTGTGAGGGGAAAATGATTAGGGAATTTTTCCCACCAATCACCATCTGACAACTGGACTAATCAGGTTCCGCCACGTGTCCTCCATGTGGGGAAATAGGAGCCTGACACGTGTCAGTCAGTGATCCGTCCACCATGGACCAATTGCGACACGACACGTGTCCACCCCATGACACATTGGTTAACCGGCCAACAAGGCCCAACCCTTGAGGGAGGCCCAGTCAACCCTAGGTTTAACCTAAACCTAGAGAGTGGCACGCTTCCCAAGGTTATAAATACCTTCATTAATCCTCATTAAAGGGGATTACGCACATTAAACACTTTCACCTAGAGAGACTCATTTACCTTTTTTCCGCATTAATTACTCCCTAAACAATTACTAACTTGACCGTTGGAGGCGGAACTCCAATCACTTGGAACTCCAGTCTCAGAATTGTAACTCTCCCGCAGGACATCAGAAAACCCCGAAACAGGTACCTTCAACCCCTCTTGAAATGTGTTACCCCAGAAAAAGGACGAGAAGTCTTAGAAGATCTGCACTCTAGATACCGCCCCTCTCATGTAGGCGGCAGGTCACTTGCTCAACGAGCAAGGCGATAGGGTTACTTTTGGCCTACCTTAGAAGCAGACGCCATGGAGATGGTAAAAAAATGTGACAAGTGTCAAAGGTTTGGCAAATTAATTCACCGTCCGGCTACTAATCTCACTACCATCCATAGCCCACTACCGTTTGCTAAGTGGGGCATGGATATCCTAGGTCCCTATACGCCTGATACATGCGACAGGAAGTACATACTTGTTGCAGTCGATTACTTCACCAAATGGGTTGAGGCTGAGGCTGTTAAGGAAATCAAGACAAAGGATGTGATTTCATTCATCTGGAAAAATGTCATCACTCGGTTTGGGGTGCCCATGTCTATGTTTTTTGATAATGGTCCCCAATTTGAGACGCATGTTCTCAAAATTTGGCTGGGAGATCAAGGCATCTCACACTGCTTTGCATCAGTCGACCTTAAGAAGAAGATTGAACGAGCAGGCGGCCTATGGGCAGACGAACAACCACATGTTCTCTGGGGCATTAGGACGACTGAAAAAGGGTCAACTGGAGAAACTCCATTCCTCCTAACCTAAACACATTCAAACAAAGCTTTTTGAATAAAATGAAAGTCAAATACATTCTACAAAGCTAACTGAATCAAATGAAAGTCAAACACACTTAAACAAAGCTATTTAAATCAAATGAAAGTGAAATGCATTCTACAAAGCTAATTGAATCAAATCAAAGTCAAACACATTCAAACAAAGCTTTTTGAATCAAATCCAAGTCAAACACATTCAAACTAAGCCATATAAATCAAATGAAAGTAAAATGCATTCTACATAGCTTTTTGAATAAATGAAAGTCAAAAGCATTCAACAAAGCTTATTGAATCAAATAAAAGTCAAACACATTCAAACAAAGCTTTTTGAATCAAATGAAAGTAAAACACATTCAAACAAAGTTTTTTAAATCAAATGTAAGTGAAATGCATTTTACAAAGCTAATTGAATCAAATCAAAGTCAAACACATTCAAACAAAGCTTTTCGAATAAAATAAAAGTCAAATACATTCAACAAAGCTAATTGAATCAAATGAAAGTCAAACACACTCAAACAAAGCTATTTAAATCAAATGAAAGTGAAATGCATTCTACAAAGCTAATTGAATCAAATCAAAGTCAAACACATTCAAACAAAGCTTTTTAAATCAAATGAAAGTGAAATGCATTTTTAAAAGCTAATTGAATCAGATGAAAGTCAAACACATTCAAATAAAGTTATTTCAATCAAATGAAAGTCAAATACATTCTACAAAGCTAACTGAATCAAATGAAAGTCAAACACATTCAAACAAAGCTTTTTAAGTCAAATGAAAGTCAAACACATTCAAACAAAGCTATTTAAATCAAATGAAAGTGAAATGCATTCTACAAAGCTAATTGAATCAAATCAAAGTCAAACAAATTCGAACAAAGCTTTTCGAAAAAATTGAAGGTCAAATACATTCAACAAAGCTAATTGAATCAAATGAAAGTCAAACACACTCAAACAAAGCTATTTAAATCAAATGAAAGTGAAATGCATTCTACAAAGCTAATTGAATCAAATCAAAGTCAAACACATTCAAACAAAGCTTTTTAAATCAAATGAAAGTCAAACACATTCAACCTAAGCCATATAAATCAAATGAAAGTGAAATGCATTCTACATAGCTTTTTGAATTAAATGAAAGTCAAATGCGTTCAACGAAGCTTATTGAATCAAATGAAAGTCTAACACATTCAAACAAAGCTTTTTGAATCAAATGAAAGTCAAATGCATTCAACAATGCTTATTGAATCAAATGAAAGTCAAACGCCTTCAACAATGCTTCTTAAATCAAATGAAAGTCAAACAAATTCAAACAAAGCTTTTTGAATCAAATGAAGGTCAAACACATTCAAACAAAGCTATTTAAAACAAATGAAAGTGAAATGCGTTTCACAAAGCTTATTGAATCAAATCAAAGTCAAACACATTCAAACAAAGCTTTTTGAATAAAATGAAAGTCAAATACATTCTACAAAGCTAATTGAATCAAATGAAAGTCAAACACACTCAAACAAAGCTATTTAAATCAAATGAAAGTGAAATGCATTCTACAAAGCTAATTGAATCAAATCAAAGTCAAACACATTCAAACAAAGCTTTTTGAATCAAATGAAAGTTAAACACATTCAAACTAAGCCATATAAATCAAATGAAAGTGAAATGCATTCTACATAGCTTTTTGAATAAAATGAATGTCAAATGCATTCAACAAAGCTTATTGAATCACATAAAAGTCAAACACATTGAAACAAAGCTTTTTGAATCAAATGAATGTAATGCACATTCAAACAAAGTTATTTAAATCAATTGTAAGTGAAATGCATTCTACAAAGCTAATTGAATCAAATCAAAGTCAAACACATTCAATTAAAGCTTTTTGAATAAAATAAAAGTCAAATACATTCTACAAAGCTAATTGAATCAAATGAAAGTCAACCACATATTCTAACAAAGCTTTTTCAATCAAATGAAAGTCAAACAAAGGTTTTTAAAGAAAATAAAAGTCAAACACATTCAAATAAAGCTATTTGTATCAAATGAAAGTCAAATACATTCTACAAAGCTAATTGAATCAAGTGAAAGTCAAACACATTCAAACAAAGTTTTTTAAATCAAATGAAAGTCAAACACATTCAAACAAAGCTATTTAAATCAAATGAAAGTGAAATTCATTCTACAAAGCTAATTGAATCAAATGAAATTCTAACACATTCAAACAAAGCTTTTTCAATCAAATGAAAGTCAAACGCATGCAACAATGGTTATTGAATTAAATGAAAGTCAAACGCATTCAACAATGCTTATTGAATCAAATGAAAGTCAAACACATTGAAACAAAGCTTTTAGAATCAAATAAAGGTCAAACACATTCAAACAAAGCTATTTAAATCAAATGAAAGTCAAACACATTCAAACAAAGCTTTGTTAATAAAATCAAATAAAACACATTCAAACAAAGCAATATAAATCAAATGAAGTGAAATGCATTCTACAAAGCTAACAGAATCAAATCAAAGTCAAACACATTCAAACAAAGCTTTTTGAATAAAATGAAAGTCAAATACATTCTACAAAGCTAATTGAATCAAATGAAAGTCAAACACATTCAAACAAAGCTTTTTATATCAAATAAAAGTCTAACACATTCAACCAAAGGTATTTAAATAAAATGTAAGTGAAATGCATTCTACAAATCTAATTGAATTAAATCAAAGTCAAACACATTCAATCAAAGCTTTTTGAATAAAATGAAAGTCAAATACATTCTACAAAGCTAATTGAATCAAATGAAAGTCAAACACATTCAAACAAAGCTTTTAATATCAAATGAAAGTCTAACACATTCAAACAAAGCTATTTGAATCAAATGAAAGTCAAATGCATTCAATAATGCTTATTGAATCAAATGAATGCCAAACACATTCAAACAAAGCTATTTGTATCAAATGAAAGTCACATACATTCTACAAAGCTAATTGAATCAAATGAAAGCCAAACACATTTAAACAAAGCTTTTTGAATCGAATGAAAGTCAAACAAAGCATTTTGAATAAAATGAAAGTCAAACACATTCAAATGAAGCTATTTAAATCAAATGAAAGTCATACATATTTAAATTAAGCCATATAAATCAAATGAAAGTGAAATGCATTCTACATAGGTAATTGAATCAGGTGAAAGTCAAACAAAATCAAACAAAGCTATTTTAATCAAATGAAAAGTCAAAATACATTCTACAAAGCTAATTGAATCAAATAAAAGTCAAACACATTCAAACAAAGCTTTTAAAATCAAATGAAAGTCTTACACATTCAATCAAAGCTATTTGAATCAAATGAAATTCAAATGCATTCAATAATGCTTGTTGAATCAAATGAATGTCAAACACATTCAAACAAAGCTATTTGAATCAAATGAAAGTCAAATACATTCTACAAAGCTAATTGAATTGGGGTTTTCTGATGTCCTGCGGGAGAGTTACAATTTTGAGACTGGAACCGGACGCCTGTACCTGCAAAACAAACGGAGACTCCGAGTGATTGGAGTTCCGCCTCCAACGGTCAAGTTAGTACTTGTTTAGGGAGTAATTAATGTGGAAAAAGGTAAATGTGTTTCTCTAGGTGAGAGTATTCAATGTGCGTAATCCCCTTTAATGAGGATTAGTGTGCATATTTATATGCCTTAGGATGCGTGCCAATTCCTAGGTTTAGGTTAAACCTAAGGCTGACAGGGCTTTCCCCAAGGATATCCCATGTGTCATGGGGAGGACACGTGTCGTGTCGTAATTGGTCCATGGTGGACGGATCACTGCTTGACACGTGGCAGGCTCCAATTAGCCCATGTGAAGGACACATGGCGAATCCTGATTGGTCCACTCGTCAGATGGTGATTGGTGGGAAAAATCCCCTAATAATTTGCCCCTCACAGGTGGCATATAACTGTTCATTTGTTACCTGTGACAGGTGTCGGCCTGTAACAAGCGACGGTCTGCTACAGGTGTCGTTTGGTGAATGGCCGAGGGTTTTATCCCGCTCAATTTTTGAATTTTGGAAGTGACTCTTCGACTTCTCATTTTGCCTTTATAAGGGCGTGTTGACTTCAGATATTTTCACACTTGAAAACTTTTGAAAGAGAACACTCTGGTCCCTGAACTTGCTCTGACACTTTGGAACTTAATAGCCTACTACCTGATCTGTCAAGCCGACTGTTTTTTCAGATCTGTGCTATTTTCAACGTCACTCTTCAATCATTCAGGTAACCGTCTATTCTCTTACTTTTTTCTTTTTAATTTCTTTTGAACTATGGTACCTCGAAAGCAACCGGCACGACCTAGGGTAGTGATCAGTCGGTCACCGGGATGGCTGAATCTAGGACTAGGAGTGCCACCTGTCCCTTTTCGGACCAATCTTTGCCCTTTATACATAGCCCGACTGTCTCTGTGTCTGTGCAGAACATGATGGCTCGTACTAAAAGAACAGCCAGGATCTCCAACTCTGATGGCTCCTCCTTTTATGTGCCGGTCACCGAGACCTCTGACCAGGCGCCTGATGCTGTAATCAACCAAAGCGGCTCTGTCGCTGAGAGCTCAGAAGAAGGGGCCAAGGTGTACCCCGCCCATTTCACTGTTGACCTGGCCAGTCCGCAGTTGACCTCCATAGAAGGGGAGGGGTCGGTCCCTTCTAAAAAAGACGAGGAGTCGAACTCTTCTGGTAGTGAGTCCAGCTCTAGCTCTTCAAGCCATCACTCCCTGAACTCAAAGGAGAGGCACTCCCGTCTGCATAAGTCAAGGCTCTCTTATGAGGTTGAAAAGGGGGACGAATGGTCAGAACCCTCCGCCTCTAACAGGGAGTTGAACACTGCCTATTTCTGCCATGTTCCCAAGGGCCGCATCAAGGCCATGAAAGAAAAATTGGACTCCTTTCTCTTGGACCATGTGATGGGTCCAGATTTTAAGTTATTTGTGCCGGATGTTGAGGATGCGGTTGTCTGGCCTGAGACAATCAGTTATGGGGACGCCTGCTTCGGTTGCTATGAGGCAGCCATTAAGGCGGGGCTTCGATTTCCCTTGCATCCGGCTGTACAAAAAATCCTCGATGGGTACGAGGTGGGGCTATGGCAGCTAGCCCCTAATTCCTGGTTCAACATCCTTGGCTATGTAGCCGGATGTGAAATGCATGGGGTGGAGCCAAATTTTGAGGCGTTCACCTATATGCACTACCTGAGTCGGACCCCCAAAGCAAGCGGTACCGGCTGGTACCAACTAACAAGCCACAAGGGCTTTTTGATGACAAGAGGGAAAGAAAATAAGTGGAAGGACTAGAGAAACACCTTCTACCTTATTCAAACCTCTGATCCTCTGTTGAACAAGCGGTACAACAGATGGAATAGGAATCCGCCACTCCTTGCAGGCGGCGCTGCCTTGCCGCCTATTCCTCGCAAAGCGAGGGAAGAGATCCTGGACCGAGGGCTCTTCAAGATGAAAACCCAAATCAACCCTTCTAGAGGGGAACGGGAGCAAGTGCCTTTGCACTGTATCACCAAATTTAGGTGGCTATATGACGAATACTTCCTAGCCGCCTGCGGCCTGAGTAGTCGGGTCTCAAGAGGTAGCCGAAACCTTGTTCTTTTTCAAACATATGTGAGTTTGTCATTTATTTTTCTAACTCCTGATTATCTTTTTTCAGCGAAAGCTATAGATAATGTCACTGCTTCAAGGAAGGCGGCGGCCATGCTAAGAGCCGCAGTGATGGCAGTCCAAAGCCCTCCGAGCCTCCCTCAAAGGAGTCGCCCCAAGTGAGTTCGGTCTTTAAGACTTCGTCTTCTTTGAAATTTGCATTTATTAACATTCGGCACCCATTCTTTTCAGGTGGGCGCTTCCAAAGCCTCCTCCTCCCACCAACCGGACTCAAAAGTTCGGAAGCTAACAGGTGGGAGTATGCCTGGTTCGGCCAGGAAACAGACGGCTGACAAGCAGCCAATCACCCCCCAATCTGGGGGTAAATCTACTCAAATCCCTAGCCGGCCCCCAAGAGGTACAATCCGGCCTCTTGTCTTGATTGAAAATTCTCTTCTTTTTTTTTTTTTTTTTTTTTTTTAACTGATGCTTCACTTCTGGATACAGGCGGTCAGCAGGGACCAGACTTGGTCGAAATGGCCAAGTCTATGGTAAGGTCCGTCCCTCATGAGGAGAGGGACGCGGTTCGGGGAGTCGGTACCCTGGACCTGGATGGTATTATGGGTCTCCTTTTTGAGGTATACTTGATACTTTTGTTGTTGCATTCCAGGACGCCTGTTTTTCGTTTGATATTTGACGCCTGTTTTTTTTTTATAGTCCCTACTCCGAGTAAACGGCCTTCGCAAACCCATTGGTGCGAAGAACAAAGAGGTAAAGGCTGCTAAAGCCATGACCGCCTCTGACTGTGATAAGGCAATGTTTCAAATTGCCCAAAATGAAATTTTGACAACTGATATTCTTTATTATCAGGCGCAGGCCACTGCGGCGGTCCGCTCTGAGTTGGAGGCGGCCAAGAAGAAAAATGCGGAGCTAGAGGCCACCGTCCGCACCCTCCGACAGCAGCTGGAGCCACTCAAGCATACTGCGCACCTTAACGAGTCCCTGCTTAAATCAGTGGACAACCTTAAGGGGCAGCTAAAGTTCCAGGAGGCGTCCATCACCAAAGAGCTGACGGCCAAGGCCGAAAGTGAGAAGCTGGAATTTGTCAGGTCTATGATGGAGGACCTGGGCAGAATCCAGAAAATGACCTGGTCCCACCTCTTTCCCAAAGCCAACTACGCCTCATGGGAAAAGAAGTTCAAAGCTTGTACTGAAGAGTACAATCGACATATTATGGAGGAGGCGGCTAGGGCGGATGAGGCGCAGGCGGCCAGCGAGTAGGAAGAGGCGGTGGTTGCCCTTGATCCTCTGGAGGTGGAGCTCAAGAAAGATTCGGCTCCTGAAGGCGAATCAACTCAGAAGGGCGCTGCGCAGGACCAGGCGCCCACAATTGATGGCGATCAGGCGGCCTTGAATACAGATGCCCCTCCAAATGCTTAAGCTTTAATTTTTTTAACTTTTTCTTCGGCCTTCGTGCCGTTTATTTTGTCTCTTTACCCGGCCAGGGGGCCGGGGTCTTGAATATTTATGTAGGTCTTTATGGCCGGCTGTTAATAGAATTTCGGTGACCATCTTTTTATGTCGCCTTAGCTGCCAAATTTCGAATTTTGCTTTTCTTTTAATTTTTGCTAAGTGTCGAAACTCTGATATCCGCTTGCATGTCATACCGGCTGTTTTGCATGGCCGATAGTTGTAGACAGGTACAATGTAGGAGCTGTCTATGCCCCTGGACGACTGGTTGTCTATTTCCAGGCTAGGCGATTAGTCGGCCATTTATCCAGTCGGTCTCTAACGTATTTTGGTGAGTACGTTAGGCCTGTTTGACTAAAGATTGGAAAGTGAAACAAGCTCTTGAGTTCTGGCTTGCTAAAAAGCAGTCGTCCAGTGAACCAACTCTTCAAATGTGTCTTGTTTGAAGAGAAAACGTCCTAACAGGGTTAAGGGTACGGGAGCTCTGGCTCACCTTTAGACAGACGGTCCCGTCATACTTTTTTTAAATCGGCTAAGTATGAGAGTGATTACTCGCTTGCCATGGTTATGTTTGAGTAGTAGAGGCACCAAGCGGCTTAGGCCGGTTAGCCCCCTTACTTCACCAATTTTAAGGAGTGACTATAAGTGAACATGGACATTACTTAGTCGCCGTCACTATTGTTTGAGTGGTAGAGGTATCAGACGGCTGGACCCCTTTATTCGCCAATGTTTGTTGGCTATTAACTCAAAAGGCATCGGCTGTACTTATCCCAAGTAGTACAGTTGGTTATCCGACGCGGATGTTAACTGCTAACAATTGTTGGACCAGTGAGAGTTATCCTTGTCTCAGAAACGGCTACGTGGTTGTCTTAGTAGACAGTCGTATAGGTGTCGTGTAATTAATTTATAGAACAATGTTCCACCCAAAAGGGAGCTGCTCCCTGCGACGAATTTCATCCGAAAGGATGCCGCCGGACACCTGCTATGAAGTTGGGACAGGTCAGATTAGTTTAAAAGTTGAATCAGTTGGCTTGGCGCCTGGTCTGATAATTTCGGCCATAGGCCTTAGATAGTTCTGGGTGAACTATGTATGGGAGAGTAGCCGGTTGTATAGAACAGGTGGCATGCCCCTCTTAGTTGACCATGTAAATAAAAATCATGGAGAGTAGCCGACCGTTTTACCAGTAGGCATGCCCCTCGAAATACAAAATAAAGTGGAAAAACTTTTATTATTAGCTCTCGGCTGTTTACATCATTCAAAAATAATACTTTTTGAGATTATCTACATTCCAGGTTCGAGGTAAGGGTTGGCCGTCTGGTGTTTCCAGACGGTAGGTGCCGTCCCGGACCTCTTCATGGATACGGTAGGGTCCTTCCCAGTTGGGAGTCAATTTGCCGGACTCATTAGCCCTACTGACTGCTTCCATCTTTCTTAGTACAAAGTCCCCCACTTTGAGTGGACGCCTATGTACTCTTTTGTTATATGATCCAGTCATTGTCAGGCGGTAAATTTCATGGTGCAAGGCTGCATTGCCTCTCCTTTCTGGGAGTGAGTCCAGAGCCAGACGCATGGACTCCCAGTTCGCCTCTTGGTCGTATAACATTACTCGAAGAGTCGGTTCGTAGTGTTCAATTGGAAGAACAGCTTCTGCACCATAGGTTAGGAGGAATGGAGTCTTTCCAATCGACCCTTTTTCAGTCGTCCTAATGGCCCAGAGAACATGTGGTAGTTCATCTGCCCATAGGCCGCCTGCTTTTTCAATCTTCTTCTTGAGACCGTCTGAGATGATCTTATTAAAAGCTTCTACTTGGCCGTTTGCTTGTGGACGGCCGACTGATGCAAAGTAATGTGAGATACCTTGGTCTCCCAGCCAGTTTTTGAGAACAGGCATCTCAAATTGGGGACCATTCTCAAAAACCATAGACATGGGAACCCCAAACCGAGTGATGATATTTTTCCAAATGAATGAAACCACATCCTTCGTTTTAATTCCTTTGACAGCCTTTGCCTCTACCCATTTAGTAAAGTAGTCGACTGCAACCAGTATGTACTTCCTGCCGCCTGAAGCAGACATATAGGGACCCAGAATATCCATGCCCCACTTAGCAAACGGTAGCGGGCTATGGATAGCAGTGAGATCAGTAGCCGGACGGTGAATTAGCTTGCCAAACCTTTGACACTTGTCACATTTTTTCACCATCTCCATTGCATCTGCTTCTAAAGTAGGCCAAAAGTAACCCTGCCGCCTTGCCCGTTGGGCAAGCAACCTGCCGCCTACATGGGAAGCGCAGTAACCAAAGTGAAGATCTTCTAAAATCTCTCGCCCTTTTTCTGGAGTAACACACTTCAAGAAGGGTTGGAGGTACCCTCTCTTGTGAAGTTCTCCCTTTATCATTTCAAAACTGGACGCTCGTTTATTCAGTGTGGCCGCCTGGTGATGATCATCCGGCAAGGTGCCGTTTGTTAAGTATGCCCTGATTGGATCCATCCAGGTTGAACTTCTATCTAAAATTCCAATAGGATCTTCCTCAATGCTTCTTTTCTCCATAACCTCCCAGAAAACGGTTCTTGGAGTATCACAGGAGGCCGAGGATGCTAACTTTGAAAAAGCATCCGCCTGGTTGTTTTCAGATCTTGGTACTTGAGTCATATGAAATTCTTCAAGGGATCCGACTGCTTGTCGTACCGCCTGTAAATACTTGATCATTGCCGGATGAGTCGCTTCGTATTCGCCATTGTACTGACTCACTATCAATTGTGAATCAGAACAGACGTCTATTTTTCTTGCCCCAGCCGCCTTGCACATGCGGATTCTGGCTAGTAAAGCTTCATATTCTGCCTCGTTGTTTGAGGCTTTAAAGTTGAAACGTAGAGCATACTCATACCTGTCGCCTTCTGGCGACTGAGATATGACGCCTGCTCCGCAACCATTTGAGGTGGAGCTCCCGTCCACGTAAACCTTCCAGACTTGGTCTGGAATTTGAGAACCAGATGGCCGAGTCATCTCTACAATAAAATCAGCAAAGGCTTGCCCCTTTACTGCTTTCCTAGGCTCGAATGTGATTTCGAGACTCTGAATTTCTATTGCCCATTTGATCATCCGGCCTGACGACTCCATGGTTGTTAGTGGCCGCTTGATTGGTTGATCTGTATACACAACAACTGCATGTGCCAAGAAATAGGGCTTCAATTTTTTGACGGCCATGAAGAAAGCGAGGCCGAACTTTTCCACTGAGGGATACCTCAACTCGGCATTTTTCAGTACGTGGCTGACAAAATAGACCGGGAGCTGGCAGCCGTCTCTTTCAGCAAGAAGGACAGCGCTTAGAGCATGGTCAGAAACGGCCAGGTACATGTAAAGCACTTCTTTGGGCAAAGGACTGACCAGCCTCAGCAAGGAATGTAAGTGAACTTTTAATTTTTGGAAGGCCGCCTCAGCATCCGACCCCCATTCAAACCTCGCCTTCTTCTTTATAGCCTGGAAAAGTAAAGGCACTTGTCGCCTGACTGGCTGAGAAATCTTCCTAGAGCCGCCAGACAACCTGTTAACTTCTGAACCTCTCGGATGGTGCGAGGCGACTGCATATCGATGACCGCCTGCACTTTCTCAGGGTTCGCCTCTATTCCTCTCTGATTGATGAGGAATCCGAGAAATTTACCAGACTCAACCCCAAATACACATTTCTTGGGATTGAGCATGACATGGTGCCGCCGGAGTGTGGTGAATGTTTCTCGGAGGTCCGACAGATGATCCGTCCGAAGCTTGGACTTAACAATCATATCATCGATGTATGCCTCGACGTTCCTCCCAATTTGGTCAAAGAAGACAGTATTTATCATTCTTTGGAAGGTGGCCGGGGCATTCTTCAGACCAAACGGCATGACCGTGTAGCAATATAGCCCCTGATCAGTGACGAAGGCCGTCTTCTCCTGATCTTTCTTCCACTAAGGAATCTGATGGAAGCCAGAGTAGGCGTCCATGAAGCTCATCAAAGCATGGCCGGCTGTTGAGTCGACCAGACTTTCAATTTTGGGCAGAGGATAACTGTCCTTGGGGAACGCCTTGTTTAGGTCCGTGTAGTCCACACACATTCGCCAGGTACCATTCGGCTTTTTAACAAGTACAACATTTGCAACCCAGTCTGGCAAGTAGCATTGTCGAATGAACCCTGCGTCAAGTAATTTTTTAACTTCGGCAGCTGCCGCCTGACTCCTTTCTTCTCCATGGTTCCGCTTCTTCTGCCTTACCGGCTTCTTTTTCAGATCCACGGCCAGTTTATGTACCGCCAGGTCCGGACTGATGCCTGGCATTTCATGAACTTTGAATGCAAAGATGTCTTTGAATTCCTTCAAAAGTTGGTGAAAATCTTCACCCAGAACTTTAGGAGCAGTTGTCCCCACCTTGACTGTTCGGTCAGGACGCAAGTCGTCCAGGGCAAGGTCTGTATGCTCACCAGCCGGCTAAGGGCGGAATTCGTCTGACCGCTCCTTTGCCAGTGATTGCTATGTTCTTTCTTTTCTTTCGGCCTCCAACTGGGCAGCCTTTCTTTTCTTGCCGCCTGTTTTTTGAGTAGGCGCATCCTCCTTGACAATTTCAAGGTCCGCTTTTTCACCACTTTGCCCTGCGACCACTACGGTGGGTTTGATATCCGAGAGGTAGCACTCCCGGGCCATCTTCTAATCTCCCCTTAGGGAGCCGACTGTCCCATCATACTTCTCAAATTTGAGCAGCATAAGAGATGGGATAATGACAGCTTTTGAATTATTTAAGGTAGGTCGTCCCAGGATCATGTTGTAGGCCGAGAGTTCCTCAACTACTAGGAACCGGACCACCATGTGACAGCCTTCCCCTTTCTCACCCAAGCGGATGGGTAAATCCACTCGCCCTACTTGGTGTACGACTCCTCCTCCAAACCCTACTAGAGGGTGGGATACCGGATGTATGCAATCAGTCTTGTATTTGAGTTTTGACAGACACTTGCTGCTGATAAGATCGGAGGAACTACCGGTATCTATGAGGATTCGGCCAACTCTTTGGTTGGCCACTTTGAATTCAATAACAATGGGGTCGTCATGCGGCCCCTTTACCCCTCCCAGATCTTCTTCTGTGATGACAATCTCTGGGAATGAACTTTTGGAGGGTCGTTCTTGATGAACGGAGTTAACATCTAGCCCCCTGATATTGTCTTTATTGCCCCTGATAGTGGGGTCGCCTCTTGAGAAGCCGCCTGCAATCGTGTAGACGACTGCATCATCTGTATCAGAGCTGTCGGCCTGTTGATTCTTTTTGGCCGATTGCTTGTTCTTGGAGGAAGTGTTCCCCTTAGACTTCTTGACATAGGAGTCAAGGTTGCCTTGTTCAGCCAGGCGGTCTAGGTAGCGCATGAGACTGATGCATTCGTTGGTTCCATGACCAACGTCTTCATGATAATGGCAGAATTTGTCTTGGTTCCGATTGCTCACAGAACCCTTCATGGGGGCCGGCTTCTCGATTGAGATCTGGTCCTTGATTTCTTTGAGGATAGCTTGACTATCCTTGTTGAACGCACACTTCGGAGAGTATGGTTTGAACTCTTTCTTCTTTTTCTGGGTCGGCTGTTTAGAGGAATCGGTCGCCCAGACCTCTTTTCTCTTTTTATCATCTTTATTGGCCGACTGCTTTGGTCGGCCTTCTTTTTTGTCGGACCTCCTTCCGTTCGACTGCTTTCCGGTACTACAGAGATCAATCGCCTTTATATAGGCTTCTGCTTCAATCAAAGCTTCTTGAAGAGTCACGACCCTCTTTCGAACCAGGTCAAACTTGAAGGTCGACCATCCTTGAGACCTCTGAAAAATTCAGTGTAAGCCACCTCATCCGGTAGCCCTTAAATCTGTATCCTCATCAGGTTGAACCGCCTGATGTATGAACGGAGCCCCTCCTTCTCAACTTCCTGAATCGTCCCTAAATCAAGGGTCGTCTTCTTTGCAGGTATGTTCATGGCAAAGTTGGAGGTGAATAAGTAAGCAAGCGTCCTGAAGTTGTTCACACAACCAGTCGGCAGGTTGCCGAACCATTGTTGTGCGATTCCTTTGAGATTCGCTGGGAAACACTTGCACCAAGTGGGATCATCCAACCCTTGGAGGTACATTAGATTGGTGAACGTCATCAAATGGTCTTCAGGGTTAGTAGTGCCATCATAGGTGCCTACTAGCACATTTTTAACTTTGGCCGGCTGGGCGGCCTCAGTAATTTCCTTGGAGAAGGCGGACGGCTGTTCTCCAAGTCTTAGCAACCGTAGTTGCCAGTCCAAAGGCTGGACATTTTTTGACGTCTGTCCTCCAAACAGAGGTGGCTGCAAAAAATATTGTTGTTGCGGTACATATGGTAAATTTGGTACCGCCTGGTCTTTATGAAATCCAGACCGACGGGATGTACCGCCTGTCTGACTTTCATGATTTGACTGAGTATACCTCATAGAGGTATTGTGCAGACTATCTTGGAAGTCTGAAGTGGAGGCCGATTCTGACAGTCGGTCGTTCCTCTTCTGCTCTAGCAATAGCCGAGCGTCCGAGTATGTTTTCTTTGACCCGTCCGCCTGTATATGACGAATGGGCTTTCTCTTCCCTGGTGAGGGAAAACGGTACTTTGTCAAGTCAAGCACAGGCGGCTCCCACTTCCTAGAGTTAGGGTGAGGGGTCGCCTCTCGTCCTTGAACAGGCTTCCTTCTTGAATGGGAAGGTTTCTTAGCCGACTGCTCCTTAGACAGAGCAGGCGTCTTCTTATTGATCAGTTCTTGGATCTCCCCCTTGAAGCCCCTCATGAAGGTCATGAGTTTGTTTCTTGTAATAGGAACAGACCCTTCAGCCGCCTGCTGCTGATCAGGCGGTGTACCGGCTGGATTACTGGGTCCAGCTTGGTGATCTACCCGTTCTTTCCTTTCGGTGTGACGGGTGCGTCGGGCCCTTAGGGTCCCGTCTGAGGCTGTGTGTGTTTTAACCTCAACTTCATCCTCAGTATCATGATCTGAGTAGACTTGAGGGTCATCTAGTGGACGCCTCTCTTCTGGTACAGACGTTGAAGCCATCTCAAAAGTACTCTCCCCAAAGACGGCGCCTGGAACCGAACGCCTGTACCTGCAAAACAAACGGAGACTCCGAGTGATTGGAGTTCCGCCTCCAACGGTCAAGTTAGTACTTGTTTAGGGAAAAATTAATGCGGAAAAAGGTAAATGTGTTTCTCTAGGTGAGAGTATTCAATGTGCGTAATCCCCTTTAATAAGGATTAGTGTGCATATTTATATGCCTTGGGATGCGTGCCAATTCCTAGGTTTAGGTTAAACCTAAGGCTGACTGTTGGGCCTAGGTGGCCGGTTATCCCATGTGTCATGGGGAGGACACGTGTCGTGTCGTAATTGGTCCATGGTGGACGAATCACTGCTTGATACGTGGCAGGCTCCTATTGGCCCATGTGAAGGACACATGGCGGATCCTGATTGGTCCACTCGTCAGATGGTGATTGGTGGGAAAAATCCCCTAATCAAAACACATTCAAACAAAGCTTATTAAATCAAATGAATGTCAAACACATTCAAACAAAGCTATTTAAATCAAATGAAAGTGAAATGCATTCGACAAAGCTAATTGAATCAAATCAAAGTCAAACACATTCAAACAAAACTTTTTGAATAAAATGAAAGTCAAATATATTCTACAAAGTTAATTGAATCAAATGAAAGTCAAACACACTCAAACAAAGCTATTTAAATCAAATGAAAGTGAAATGCATTCTACAAAGCTAATTAAATCAAATCAAAGTCAAACACATTCAAACAAAGCTTTTTGAATCAAATGAAAGTCAAACACATTCAAACTAAGCCATATAAATCAAATGAAAGTGAAATGCATTCTACATAGCTTTTTGAATAAAATGAAAGTCAAATGCATTCAACAAAGCTTATTGAATCAAATGAAAGTCAAACACATTCAAACAAAGCTTTTTGAATCAAATGAAAGTAAAACACATTCAACCAAAGTTATTTAAATCAAATGTAAGTGAAATGCATTCTACAAAGCTAATTGAATCAAATCAAAGTCAAACACATTCAATCAAATCTTTTTGAATAAATTGAAAGTCAAATACATTCTACAAAGCTAATTGAATCAAATCAAAGTCAAACACATTCAATCAAATCTTTTTGAATAAAATGAAAGTCAAATACATTCTACAAAGCTAATTGAATCAAATGAATGTCAAACACATTCAAACAAAGCTATTTAAATCAAATGAAAGTGAAATGCATTCGACAAAGCTAATTGAATCAAATCAAAGTCAAACACATTCAAACAAAACTTTTTGAATAAAATGAAAGTCAAATATATTCTACAAAGTTAATTGAATCAAATGAAAGTCAAACACACTCAAACAAAGCTATTTAAATCAAATGAAAGTGAAATGCATTCTACAAAGCTAATTAAATCAAATCAAAGTCAAACACATTCAAACAAAGCTTTTTGAATCAAATGAAAGTCAAACACATTCAAACTAAGCCATATAAATCAAATGAAAGTGAAATGCATTCTACATAGCTTTTTGAATAAAATGAAAGTCAAATGCATTCAACAAAGCTTATTGAATCAAATGAAAGTCAAACACATTCAAACAAAGCTTTTTGAATCAAATGAAAGTAAAACACATTCAACCAAAGTTATTTAAATCAAATGTAAGTGAAATGCATTCTACAAAGCTAATTGAATCAAATCAAAGTCAAACACATTCAATCAAATCTTTTTGAATAAAATGAAAGTCAAATACATTCTACAAAGCTAATTGAATCAAATCAAAGTCAAACACATTCAATCAAATCTTTTTGAATAAAATGAAAGTCAAATACATTCTACAAAGCTAATTGAATCAAATGAAAGCCAAACACATTCAAACAAAGCTTCATGAATCAAATGAAAGTCAAACAAAGGTTTTTAAAGAAAATGAAAGTCAAACACATTTAACTGAAGCTATTTAAATCAAATGAAAGTGAAATGCATTTTAAAAAGCTAACTGAATCAGATGAAAGTCAAATACATTCAAATAAAGCTATTTGAATCAAATGAAAGTCAAATACATTCTACAAAGCTAATTGAATCAAATGAAAGTCAAACACATTCAAACAAAGCTTTTTAAATCAAATGAAAGTCTAACACATTCAAACAAGGCTATTTGAATAAAATGAATGTCAAATACATTCTACAAATCTAATTAAATTAAATGAAAGTCAAATGCATTCTACAAAGCTAATTGAAAGTCAAATACATTCAAACAAAGCTTTTAATATCAAATGAAAGTCTAACACATTCAAACAAAGCTATTTGAATCAAATGAAAGTCAAATGCATTCAATAATGCTTATTGAATCAAATGAATGTCAAACACATTCAAACAAAGCTATTTGAATCAAATGAAATTCCCATACATTCTACAAAGCTAATTGAATCAAATGAAAGCCAAAAACATTTAAACAAAGCTTTTTTAATAAAATGAAAGTCAAACGCATTCAAATGAAGCTATTTAAATCAAATGAAAGTCACACACATTCAAATTAAGCCATATAAATCAAATGAAAGTGAAATGCATTATACATAGCTAATTGAAATAGGTGAAAGTCAAACACAATCAAACAAAGCTATTTTAATCAAATGAAAAGTCAAAATACATTCTACAAAGCTAATAGAATCAAATAAAAGTCAAACACATTCAAACAAAGCTTTTAAAATCAAATGAAAGTCTAACGCATTCAATCAAAGCTATTTGAATCAAATGAAAGTCAAATGTATTCAATAATGCTTGTTGAATCAAATGAATGTCATTCAAACAAAGCTATTTGAATCAAATGAAAGTCAAATACATTCTACAAAGCTAGTTGAATCAAATGAAAGTCAAACATGATTAGGGGATTTTTATCCACCAATCACCGTCTGACAAGTGGACCAACCAGGTTCTGCCACGTGTCCTTCACGTGTGCCAATAGGAGCCTGCCACGTGTCAGTCTCAGATTCGTCCACTACGGACCAATGGAGACACGCCACGTGTCCCCCCATGCCAAATGGGAAAACCGGCCAACAAGGCCCAATCCTGGTTAGAAGCCCAGTCAGCCCAAGGTTAACCTAAACCTAATTGGCACGCTTCCCGAGGTTATAAATACCCCTCTTAATCCTCATTAAGAGGGGGGGATTACAAAAAAAGTAACACAGATTACACATTAAACACTCTCACCTAGAGAGACCAAACCCCTTTAATTTCCGCATTAATTACTCCTTAATCAGGTACTAACTTGACCGTTGGAGGCGGAGCTCCTACCACAAGGAGTCTTCGTTGTTTTGCAGGTACAGGCGTCCGGTTCTAGTCTCGGTGTTGTAACTCTCCCGCAGGACATCAGAAAACCCCGAAACATTTTGGCGCCGTCTGTGGGGAGAGTACTTCTGAGATGGCATCCACGTTTGTACCGACTTTTGAAGAGAGGCGTCCCCTAGACGACCCTCAAGTCCAGTCGGACCATGACACTGACAATGAACTTGAAGTTGAAGCTCACACAGCTCCAGACGGGACCCTAAGGGCCCGACGTACCCGTCAGACTGAAACGACGGAACGGGAGCATCTTCAAACTGGAAGTGAGCCAGCAGGCGCACCTCCTGTTCGGCAGCAGGCGACTGATGGGTCGGCTCCCGTCACCAGGAACGAACTCATGACCTTCATGAGGGACTTCAAGGGAGAGATTCAAGAGTTGCTAAATAAGAAGCCTGCACCGCCCAGGGGACAGTCGGCTACGAAACCTTCCACTTCAGGCAAGAGGAAGCCAGTTCAAGGACGAGAGGGAACTCCTCATCCTAGATCCAGGAAGTGGGAGCCGCCTGTCCTTGATCTCACAAAATACCATTTTCCTACTCCAGGAAAAAGGAAACCTGTCCGTCACATTCAGGCGGACGGTTCGAAGAAAACATACACAGACGCTCGTCTGCTGTTAGAACAGAAGAAGAATGACCGACTGTCAGAGTCGGCCTCTACTTCTGAATTTCAAGAAAGTCTGCGAAATACCTCGATGAGGCATACTCAGTCGTATCATGAGAGTCAGTCAGGCGGCACCTCCCGTCAGTCCGGCTTTCATAGCGACCAGGCGGTACCAACTTACCGTTTGTACCACAACAACAATATTTTATGCCGCCACCTCCATTTGGTGGACAGGCAGTTAAAAATGTCCAACCCTTGGACTTGCAGCTACGGTTGCTTAGACTTGGTGAACAGCCGTCGGCCTTCTCCAAGGAAATCACTGAAGCCGCTCAGCCGGCCAAAGTGAAAAATGTGTTAGTAGGCGCCTATGATGGCACTACTAACCCAGAAGACCATCTAATGGCATTCTCCAACCTAATGTACCTTCAAGGGTTGGATGATCCCACTTGGTGCAAGTGTTTTCCAGCGACTCTCAAAGGAATTGCACAGCAATGGTTCGGCAACCTGCCGACTGGTTGTGTAAACAATTTCAGGACGCTTGCTTACTTGTTCACCTCCAACTTCGCCATGAACATTCCTGCGAAGAAGACGACCCTTGATTTGGGGACAATTCAGCAGGGTGAGAAGGAGGGGCTTCGTTCTTACATCAGGCGGTTTAACCTGATGAGAATACAAATTCAAGGGTTACCGGATGAGGTAGCCTATACTGACTTTTTCAGGGGTCTCAAAGACGGGTCGACCTTCAAATTCGATCTTGTTCGAAAGAGGGTGGCGACTCTTCAGGAGGCCTTGATTGAAGCAGAAGCCTACATACAGGCGACAGATCTTTGTAGTACAGCAAAACAGTCGGACGGGAAAAAGTTCGACAAAAGAGAAGGACGACAGATACAGTCGTCCAACAAAGATCTAAAGAAGAGAAAAGAGGTCTGGGCGGCTGATTCCTCTAAACAGCCGGCCCAGAAGAAGAAAAAAGAATTCAAGCCATACTCCCCAAAGTATGCGTTTAACAAAGATAGCAAAGCTATCCTGAAAGAAATCAAGGGACGGATCTCTATTGAGAAGCCGGTCCCCATGAAGGGTTCTGCAAGCAATCGGAACCAGGAAAAATTCTGTGATTATCATGAAGATGTTGGTCATCACACCAACGAATGCATCAGTCTCATGCGGTATCTGGACCGCCTGGCTGAGCAAGGTGATCTTGATTCTTTTGTCAAGAAATCCACGGGGAACACCTCCTCGAAAAAAACAGTCGGCCAAAAAGAATCAACAGGCCGACAGCTCTGATACAGATGATGCAGTCGTCTACACTATTGCAGGCGGCTTCGCAGGAGGAGGTCCTACTATTAGGGGAAACAAAGACAATATCAGGCGGCTAGATGTAAATTCCGTTCACCCAGAACGGCCCTCCATAAATTCATTTCCTGAGATTGTCATTACTGAAGAAGATCTAGGAGGAGTCAGGGGGCCGCATGACGACCCTATCGTCATTGAGTGTAAGGTGGCCAATCAGAGAGTCGGCCGAATCCTCATAGATACTGGAAGCTCCTCATATCTTATCAGTAGCAAATGTCTCTCCAAACTGAAGTACAAGCCTGATTGTATACATCCGGCCTCCCACCCTCTAGTAGGGTTTGGAGGGGGAGTCGTCCACCCTGTAGGACGAGTAGATCTACCCATCCGCCTGGGTGAAAAAGGGGAAGGACGACACATGGTCGTCCGGTTCCTGGTGGTAGAAGAACTCTCGGCCTACAACATGATTCTGGGACGACCAACCTTAAATAATTCCAAGGCTGTAATAATCCCATCTCTTATGTTGCTCAAGTTTGAGAGGGATAATGGAACAGTCGGCTCCCTAAGGGGAGATTAGAAGATGGCCCGAGAGTGCTATCTCTCGGACGTCAAGCCCACTGTTATGGCCGCTGGGTCCAGTGGGGGAAAGATAGACCTTGACAATGTCAAGGAGAGTGCGCCTGTTCAAGAAACAGGCGGCAAGAAAAGAAAGGCATCCCAGATGGGGGCCGAAAGAAAAGATAAAAAATAGCAATCATTGGCAGAGGAGCGGTCGGATGAATTCCGCCCTCAGCCGGCTGGTGAGCATACGGACCTAATCTTAGATGTCACGCGTCCTGACAGAACAGTCAAAGTTGGGACGACTGCTCTAGGGGTCCTAGGTGACGACTTCCACAATTTGTTGAAAGAATACAAGGACATCTTTGCATTCGAAGTCCATGAGATGCCAGGCATCAGTTCTGAGCTGGCGGTACATAAACTAGCTGTGGATCCAAAAAAGAAGCCTGTAAGGCAGAAGAAGCGGAACCATGGCGAAGAAAGAAGTCAGGCGGCAGCCGCCGAAGTTAAAAAATTACTTGATGCAGGATTCATTCGGCAATGTTACTTCCCAGACTGGGTTGCAAATGTTGTGCTTGTTAAAAAGCCGAATGGTACCTGGCGAATGTGTGTAGACTACACAGACTTGAATAAGGCGTGCCCAAAAGACAGTTACCCTCTGCCTAAAATTGACAACCTGGTCGACTCAACAGCCGGCCATGCTTTGATGAGTTTTATGGACGCCTACTCTGGTTTCCATCAGATCCCTTTATGGAAGAAAGATCAGGAGAAGACGGCCTTCGTCACTGATCAAGGGTTATACTGTTACACGGTCATGCCGTTTGGTCTTAAGAATGCCCCGGCCACCTTCCAACGAATGATAAACACTGTGTTCTTTGATCAGATTGGGAGAAATGTCGAGGCATATATTGATGATATGATTGTCAAGTCTAAACTTCAGAAAGATCATCTGTCGGACCTCCGAGAAACTTTCGCCACACTCAGGCGGCACCATGTCATGCTTAATCCCAAGAAATGCGTCTTTGGAGTTGAGTCTGGGAAATTTCTCGGATTTCTTATTACTCAGAGAGGAATAGATGCGAACCCTGAGAAGGTGCAGGCGGTCATCGACATGCAGTCGCCCCGCACCGTCCGAGAGGTTCAGAAGCTAACAGGTTGTCTGGCGGCCTTGGGTAGATTCCTAAGTCGATCAGGCGACAAATGCCTATACTTTTTCCAGGCAATTAAGAAAAAGGCAAGGTTTGAATGGGGGCCGGATGCTGAGGCGGCCTTCCAAAAATTGAAAGTTCACTTGCATTCCTTGCCAAGGCTAGTCAGCCCTTTGCCCAAAGAAGTACTCTACATGTACCTGGCCGTCTCTGATCATGCGTAAGCGCTGTTCTTCTTGCTGAGAAGACGGCTGTCAGCTCCCGGTCTACTTTGTCAGCCATGTGCTGAAAAATGCCGAGTTAGGTATCCCTTAGTGGAGAAGTTTGGTCTTGCACTCTTCATGGCTGTTAAAAAATTAAAGCCCTACTTTTTGGCGCATGCAGTCGTCGTGTATACAGATCAACCGATCAAGCGGCCACTGACCACCATGGAGTCGTCTGGCCGAATGATCAAATGGGCCATAGAAATACAGAGCCTCGAAGTTACCTTCGAGCCTAGAAAAGCAGTGAAGGGGCAAGCCTTTGCTGACTTTATTGTCGAAATGACTCGTCCCCCTGACTCGCAAGTTCCAGACCAAGTCTGGAAGGTATATGTGGATGGAAGCTCCACTTCAACTGGTTGTGGAGCAGGCGTCATATGTCAGTCGCCAGAAGGCGACAGGTACGAGTATGCTTTACGTTTCAGTTTTCAGGCTTCAAACAATGAGGCAGAATATGAAGCTTTACTAGCCGTATCCGCATGTGCAAGGCGGCAGGGGCAAGAAAATAGACGCCTGTTCTGATTCACAATTGATAGTGAGTCAGTACAATGGCGAATACGAAGCGACCCATCCGGCCATGATCAAGTATTTACAGCGGTCCGTCAAGCAGTCGGCTCCCTTGAGGATTTCCATCTGGTCCAAGTACCGAGATCAGAAAATAACCAAGCGGATGCGCTTTCAAAATTAGCATCATCCGCCTCCTGTGATACTCCTCGAACCGTTTTTTGGGAAGTAGTGGAAAGGAGAAGCATTGAGGGAGACCCTATTGGAATCCTAGACAGAAGCTCAACCTGGATGGATCCAATTAGGGCATATCTGACAAACGGTACCCTGCCGGATGATCATCAACAGGCGGCAGTACTGAAAAGACGAGCCACCAATTTTGAAATGATAAAGGGAGAACTTCACAAAAGAGGGTACCTTCAACCCTTCTTAAAGTGTGTTACTCCAGAAAAGGGCGAGAGATACTAGATGACCTTCACTCTGGTCACTGTGCTTCACATATAGGCGGAAGGACGCTTGCTCAACGGGCAAGGCGGGGGCTACTTCTGGCCTACCTTAGAAGCAGATGCAATGGAGATGGTGAAAAAATGTGACAAGTGTCAAAGGTTTGGCAAACTAATTCACCGTCCGGCTACTGATCTCACCACCATTCATAGTCCCTACCGTTTTGCTAAATGGGGCATGGATATTCTGGGTCCATATACGCCTGCTACAGGCGGAAGAAGGTACATACTTGTTGCCGTCGACTACTTCACTAAATGGGTAGAGGCGGAGGCTGTTAAGGGAATCAAGACGAAGGATGTAATTTCTTTCATTTGGAGAAATGTCATCACTCGGTTCGGGGTTCCCATGTCTATGGTTTTTGATAATGGTCCCCAATTTGAGACGCCTGTTCTCAAAAGCTGGTTGGGTGACCAAGGAATTGCACATTGCTTTGCATCTGTCGGCCGTCCACAAGCAAACGGCCAGGTAGAAGCCTTTAATAAAATCATCTCAGACGGTCTGAAGAAAAAGATTGAACGAGCAGGCGGCCTATGGGCGGATGAACTACCACATGTTCTCTGGGCCATTAGGACGACTGAAAAAGGGGCGACTGGAGAAACTCCATTCCTCCTAACTTATGGTGCGGAAGCTGTTCTTCCAATAGAACACTACGAGCCGACTCTTCGAGTAATGCTATATGACGAAGAGGCAAACTGGGAAGCCATGCGCCTGGCATTAGACTCACTCCCTGAAAAGAGGGGCAATGCTGTCTTGCGCCATGAGATCTACCGCCTGAGAATGACTCGATCATACAACAGAAAAGTGCACAGGCGTCCACTCAAAGTGGGGGACTTTGTACTTAGAAAAATGGAAGCTGTTGGTAGGGCTAACGAGTCTGGCAAGCTAACTCCCAACTGGGAAGGTCCCTACCGAATCTATGAAGAGGTTAGAGACGGTACCTACCGTCTGGAAACACCAGACGGCCAGCCGTTACCTCGAACCTGGAACATAGATAACCTTAAGAAATATTTCTTTTGAAAAATGTAAAGTCAAGTACTTGAATAAAGTTTGCATTCTTACTATTCAATTTTGTATTAAGAGGGGCATGCCAACTGACAAACAGTCGGCTACTCTCCATGTTTAAATTCATTTTATTTAAGAGGGGCATGCCAACTGACAAACAGTCGGCTACTCTCTATGTTTAAGAGGGGCACGTCGCTTGTTTCACTCAACCGGCTACCCTCACATAATAGTAGTTCACCAAGAACTATCAAAAAACATGATCAGACCAGGTGTCAAGCCAACTGATCAAATATAAAAATTCAATTCGACCTGTCCCAACATTATAGCAGGCGTCCGACGGCATCCATCCGGATGAAATTCGTCGCAGAGAGCAGCTCCCTTTTGGGTGGAACATTGTTCTATAAACCATTACACGGCACCTATACGACTGTCCCCAAGGGCAACCACGTAGCCGTTTTTGAGACAAGGATAACTTTTATCACTAACCAAACTAGTGATAACAGTTGACATCTGAGTCGGATTACCGCCTGTATTACTTGGGATAAATGCAGGGGGTTCCTCTTGAGTTAATAGCCAACAAACATTGGCGAATCAAGGGGTCCAGCCGGCCTCCGCCGCCTGGTACCTCTACTACTCAAGCTAGAATGAGGACGACTGAGTAACACCAACGTTAACTCATAGTCACTCTCCCAAAACTTGGCATGGAACCTAAAAAGTTTGAATAGACCACCTGTTTTTTTGGCAAACAAGGGCATTCAAACTATTATTCCTACTAGTTTTTCCCTTCGAGTTAATGCCAACAAACATTGGCGAATAAAGGGGAACAACCGGTACCCACCGCTTGATACCTCTACTACTCAATCAATCGGCGACCAGGTAACAGTCATAGTTACTTGGTCACCCCCTAAAATTTTAAGTATTTGTAATAGGAACAGTCGTCCTAGACTGCCTATAGCTCAAAAACACAAGTAAGAATACCCTTTCTTACTTAGTAAATTTTACAAATGACAGGACCGCCTGCCTAAAGGTAATCCAGTCATAGACTGCCTAAAGTCTAACCTACAAAATACAAGTAAGAAAACTCTTTTTTACTTAGTTAATTTTACAAATAGAGGACCGCCTGCCTAAAGGTGATCCAGTCTTTTAAACGAATTGAATAACGATTGGATAAATGGCCGACTGATCGCCTAACTTGGAACAGACAACCAGTCGTCCAGGGGCATAGGCGGCGTAACTAACCATCCGTACCTGTCTACAATCGGCCATGCAAAACAGTCGATATAGTGTACAATTCAATATTCAACACTTAGCAAATTTCAAGCAAAATAAAATTTCATTAAAGAGAAAAAATATTCAGAACCCCGGCCCCCTGGCCGGGTAAATACAATCAAACGGCACGCAGGCCGTGAAAGAAGACAAAAGCTTATGAAGGGGGCAAATCCTAAACATTAGCAGCGTCCGCCTGGTCAGCATTCTTCTTGCTTGACTCGGCCTCCGCTGCATCCTTCTTCGATGCCTTGCCCCAAGTGGCACAAGCGCCACTACCACTACGCCGGCTGCTCCTCCACCTCCAAGCCCTCCTCGAACGCCTCGTCCTCAGCAGCCGCCAGGATCTCTTGATTATATGTTTCAGAGCACTGGCGGTACGTTTTCTCCCAAGAGGCAAGTCGGCATTGGGGAGAGGCGGCTCCAGGTCATACGCTGGATTTGGGAAGAGTCTTCCATCATCTCTCGGACGAGCTCTCTCTTCTCTTGCTCAGCCTTCTCCGAGAGCTCTTTAGTGAGACTCTTCTCCTGAGTCACCAGGCGTTCCTTTACGCTAGCCAGGATTTCTCCATGACTTCGTATGAGAGCATTTTTTGGCGGAGAGGTTTAAGCTCGCTTGAGGTCGGAGACGGTCGCCTCCAGCTCGCTGTTCCTCTTCTGGGCCGCCTCTAACTGGGCCCGATAGCGGCGGCAGCCTGCGCCTGATAATAAAGAATATCAATGGTCAGAACTTCATTTTGGGCAATTTGAAACATTGCCTTATCACAGTTAGAGGCGGCCATAGCTTTCGCAGCCTTTACCTCTTTGTTTTTCCGATCAAGCGGCTTGCGAAGGCCGTTCACTCGGAGCAGGGCCTAAGTAAAAAGAAAACATGCGTCAGTTTCAAATCAAAAGATAACAGGCGTCCTGGAATTCAACTACTCAAAAACGCTAAGTATACCTCAGCAAGGACCCCTGCAATCCCATCAAGGTCAAGGTGCCGACACCCCTGACCGCCTCCCTTTCAGATGGAGGCACTGCTTTTATCATGACTTGGCTACCTCTACCAAGTCAGGCTCCTGAGCCGGCTGCATCAAGCGTAAAAAAAGCAAGTTAGACCTAGTCAAGAAGGAAGCAAGTGTAAAAGTTTTACAAGTAATTGTTCATACTTCTAGGCGGCCCGCCGGAGCTTTAGAAGAAGTGGCCGGCTGCTTCTCAGCCGCCACCGTTTTCCTGGAAGAGCCAGGAGAGCTTGCAACAGTCGTTCTCCGGGCCTTGGGGTCCGGCTGTTGCGAGGAAGAAGCTCTTGGATTACCCGACTGAAAAAAGAGGAAGAGTTAGCATATGTATAAGACTACTTCAAAAAGAAGAAGTTTCAAAGCTCACCAAGGGTGCCCCCTTGTTGGGGGAGTCGGTACCAGACTGCTGCATCAGAGAGGCCCGCAGCATGGCCGCCGCAGTCTTGGAGGCTGTTATTTTGCTCATGGCGTCAGCTGCAAAAAAGAACAACAGTAAAGTCAGTAAAAATCCCAAGTAACACAAGGCGTGAAAAAAGAGTATTTGTCAGGCCGGCTACCTCTAGAGCACCGACTGCCGAGGCCACAGGCGGCCAAAAAGTACTCATCATAGAGCCACTTGAAGATCGGGATGCAGTTTAGGGCACTTGCTCTCGTACCCCTGAAGTAGAGTTCACCCTAATCTCTACTTTGAAGAGTCCTTTGTCTAGGATCTCTTTCTAGCCTTTGGGGGACAGGCGGCAAGCTACGGCCGCCTGCAAGAAAAGGCGGATCCCTGTTCCACCTGTTAAATCTTTTGTTCAGCTCCTTGTCTGAACCCTCGATGATGAGGAAGGTGTTCCGCCAATCCTTCCATTTGTTTGCCTTACCTCTCGTCATGAGGTAGCCCCTATGGCTTGTTAATTGATACCAGCCGGTACCACCTGACTTAGGGGTCCGGCTGAGATAGTTCATGTGGGCGAAAGCCTCAAGCTTGGCTCCACCCCGTACATTTCGCACCCGGCCACATAGCCGAGTACGTTTACCCAAGAATTGGGGCTAACTGCCATAACCCCAGATCATACCCATCTAAAATCCGCTGAACAGCCGGATGTAGTGGGAAGCGCAGTCCAGCTTTGATGGCCGCCGCGTAGCAGCCGAAGCAGCCATCATCATAGCTGGTACCAGCCGGCCAGACGACTGTGTCTTCTGGATCCGGCACGAACAATAAATATCCGGGGCCCATTTTGTAGTTAGCTATAAAGCTCTCCACTTTGTCTTTCATGGCCGTGATCCGGCCCCGGGGTACCGTGCAGTAGTAAGGGGTGTTCTCCTCTCGATAAGAAGCGGACGGCTCCGCCCAATTATCCCCCTTCTCAACTGCATGAGAACTCCTCGCCTCTTGTAGGCGGCTGTTTCTTTCTTCTGAGCCTGGAGAAGATTGGCCAGAAGAGCTAGACTCAGACTCGTCCTCAGACGAGTCAGAAGAGGACGACTCCTCCCCTCTCCCAGAGGGGCCCGCCTCCTCTCCCTTAGAAGGAGCAGGAGAATAGTTTGACATATCCCTGTGAAATGGGAAGGGACCACCTTGATCCCTCCCTCAGAACTGTCGGCTTGGCAGCCGCCTTGTCTCACTTCTACATCTGGCGCCTGGTCAGATGTTTCACTTATTGGCACCCTTTGAGAGGAGCCGTCCGAGTTTGAGATCCTAGCAGTCTTTTTTGTTCTGGCCATCACGTTCTGCATAGACACAGATACAGTCGGACTTTGTATAAAGGGCAAAGATGGGTCCAGAAAAGGGCAGGCGGCACTCCTAGTCCTAGATTCAGCCGTCCCCGGTGACCGGCTGATCACTAACTTAGGCCGTGTCGTGTGCTTCCATGGGGCCATTTCAAAAAAATAAAAATAAAGGAAAAAGTTAAGAGTAAGAGAACCGACGGTTACCTGAACGAGTGACGATTGATGAGTTCTGAAGTCCTTTGCAAACGGTTTGTCAGAGCAAGCGGTAGGCAACAAAGTCCAAAATGTCAGAGCAAGTTCAGGGGTCCGAATGTTCTCTCGCAAAGGTTCTCAAATGTGAAAATGACCGAAGTCAGCACTTCCTTATATAGGCAAAGTGAGAAGGCGAAGGGTCACTTCCAAATTCAAAATTTGGGCGGGAAATATCTCTCGGCCAATTGCAGGGCGACACCTGTCGCAGGCCGTCGCCTGTCACCATGCGACACCTGTCACAGGTGACACGTGACCAGTCACGTGCCGCCTGTGAGGGGCAAATGATTAGGGATTTTTATCCACCAATCACCGTCTGACAAGTGGACCAACCAGGTTCTGCCACGTGTCCTTCACGTAGGCCAATAGGAGCCTGCCACGTGTCAGTCTCAGATTCGTCCACTACGGACCAATTGAGACACGCCACGTGTCCCCCCATGCCAAATGGGAAAACCGGCCAACAAGGCCCAATCCTGATTAGAAGCCCAGTCAGCCCATGTTAACCTAAACCTAATTGGCACGCTTCCCGAGGTTATAAATACCCCTCTTAAATCCTCATTAAGAGGGGGGGATTACAAAAAAGTAACACAGATTACACATTAAACACTCTCACCTAGAGAGACCAAACCCTTTAATTTCCGCATTAATTACTCCTTAACGGTACTAACTTGACCGTTGGAGGCGGAGCTCCTACCACAAGGAGTCTTCGTTTTTTGTTTTGCAGGTACAGGCGTCCGGTTCCAGTCTCGTGTTGTAACTCTCCCGCAGGACTCAGAAAACCCGAAACAAAATC